>VWYN01013161.1:45500-83526 GCA_013400075.1 Hippolais icterina | reverse complement strand
TTCTTATTAATTGTTGCTAATTTAATAATTTAATTAATTGGTTTTTATCAGTAATTTAATGTTAAATATTAAATTAAATAAGAAAATAATCTGGAAAAATATAGAGACAGCACATAAATATAGAGATATTTATTTTAAATATAAAATATAGAGACAGGTTTTGATGGTTGCTTTAAAATCACAAAGCTCATGTCTTTTTGAAGAGAAAATAAAATTAATAAAACCTTTCCTCTGTGGCTTAGGCAGGCTCCAGTTTTGTATGGTGGACTGCAAAATCTGTTGTCATTCTGGTGAATTTTCCCTGAATCCCCTCTGAAGTGTCCCATGAGTTGCAGACACATCCCCAGGGCAGCAGCATCCCCCCCGTGCCGGAGGGAGGGATTCCCCCAGCGCTGCCCGGCGTTCCCCGGCTGCTCCGCTCCGCTCCCGGGATAAGATCTCCCCTCTGCCCGGCTCCCTTCATCACTCCCGGATGGATGACCTTACACTCGGTGCTATCAAACCCCATTGATTGAACGCTCCTCTGACAGCCTCGTAATTACCCGGGTCAGCCCATTTACCCTCTTTAAATAATGGCGCAGCACAAGCTTTCTTCCAGCCTATTGAAACTTCCCCTGCCAGCCAGGACTTATTAAAAATAAACATTAACGATCCAAAGAGTAGCTCAGATGGCTCTTAAAAATTTTAGGTGCCAGTTAGGCAGACTGAGTGATTTAAAAGAGTCTGATGAGAGGAGCTGCTGTTTAACTGCCTCTTAATCACTGCTGGGAGATAAATTATTCCCAGGCAGCATCACCTCCTCCCTCCCGGGGAGAGGACAGAGGCACCAGCAGCCCTGGATCCAGCTGAAAATGGGCTGGTGCACTTCACTCCTATCAAAATTGAAGGATGTTCTGAAGTTTAAACTCGTGGGTCAAAATTTTTTTCATGTTCTGTCTCAGTCTTACCCAACTCCTCACTTCCCCTCCCTGCCAAGGGCTCCTGATCACCCCACCTGCCATTTACAGAGTATTTTACCAGGGAGAGGAGAGGGGTGAGGAATTAAGGGAGTTGGATTGTTTTCATCATTGTGAAATTGGATATTTTGGAGAACAGTAAATAAATAGAGATTTTTGTGGGGTTTTTGTTTTCGTTTTTTTTCAGACACAATCCAAGCGAGCAGCCACTAATTTTCCATGCACTGATCAATGACTCTCTTGCTGAGGAGATGGGATCTATTCTAGAGCTCCTTCCTGCTGGCTGCGATGTACCTTAAATTAGGAAAATATCAGCCACAGTTTTTAGGGAACACTCGGGGCAATCTCCCACCAGCTGCTCCAGAGCTTCCGTGCTGGCTTCCCAAAAATTCCATGGTCCTTCCTCCTGCAAAACCGCAGTGAAGAGCATCCTGTGGGGTTCATTTCCTCACATCCATGAGCGCCCCGTGCTGTATTTCAGCGCTCAGAAAGCTGACCTGGAATGCTGATGGCTCATTTGTATTAATTGCCTGGGACTGCCCAGGGCACTGCAGGCTGCTCCCAGAGCCATTTCCCCGGGCCTGCTTCCTACTTGCTGCTCCCGAAAGGGCACAAAGAGCCACTAATTGTTATATCCGATGCTCTCTCTTTCCTGCCAGCAATACCAATTTAATTAAATTTACATGGTTTTAAGTGACCAGCTACAGCTCCTCTCATCTGTTTATACAGGTCACTAGAATTGATAAATCTCCATTTCATTGCTGACATCTTCTTTTAAGTGCTCCGTTATTCCCCTCCTGACCTTTTAAAGCTGTTTTCTACCCTTGCTGCCCAGCTGGTTGAAACAGAGGTTCTCTCTGTCCCTCAGAGGCAGGACAGCAATCCATAAACCCCCAATCCCATTGTATGCCATCACTGCCAGGGGATTTGCCTTAACACGTTGAGCATGACGTGTCTTTGAAGAGAAAATTCCAATATTTCCCTTTTTTTAACCCATTTAAACCCACTAGAGCCATTCAGAGCTGAAACCAGAGGTTGTGTTGCCATTTCCCTCTGCAGACCCCACCCTCACTGTCACCGTGGTGTCACTAAAACCTGGCACTGCTGGTGATGCCCCAGCACGGCAAAAGCTCAAATAACAGCAGAGAATTCTGCTGCTTTGAGCCCCAAACCAGAGAGGATGGAGCCCGGGGCAGCTGTGCCTTCCTGGCCACCAGGAACCCCCTGGTTCCTCTGCTCACACTCCAGCACTGAGGTTAGAGCTGATCCCATTCCCTCTGCTCACACTCCAGCACTGAGGTTAGAGCTGATCCCATTCCCTCTGCCCACACTCCAGCCCCGAGGTTAGAGCGGATCACATTCCCTCTGCTTCCCCCAGGGCAGCCAGCACCACACTTGTACAATTCAGAAACATGAAAATAATTTAGGGGACACTCAGGGCAATCTCCCACCAGCTGCTCCAGAGCTTCCGTGCTGGCTTCCCAAAAATTCCATGGTCCTGCCCCAAGGACCAGCTCCTCCCACCCTGCAAAACCAAAGCAAAGGAGCTGAAAAGTCCCAGATCTGTGCCTCCCCAGCAGCTGCACCTGGTGCCAGCTCAGCTCTGAGCTCCAGCCCTGAGGCAGTGCCCAAACTCTCAGTCCTTGTCCCAGGCTCCCATCCCTCCCAAACCTGCCTTTCCTTTGGGTGTGGGGGCAGAGCTCCAGCATCCCTCCCACCCTGCAGCCAGCCTGGAGCGGGGTCACACCAGCACAGGGAGGACACTGCAGCCCTCAGAGCACAGCAGGTTGGCTTTCAAGGCTGGAAGGAATAAAAAATAAATCATTTTTGGCTGCAGCAGCCTGAAGGAGGAAGGGAGGAAGAAGCTGAGCAGCCAAAGTCCATCCTTAAAGGCTGAGATAAGGGAGCAGCTGGTGGTGATGGGAAGGCTGACCTGGAACAGAGACTGGGCAGAGCTGGAGAATAAAGCAGGGATTTATTGAAAGGCCTTAAGGGGACACCTTGGGCAGGACAGGGCCTGGCCAGGGCTACACCCAAGGTGGACCCAAAATGGTCACAAAATGGACCCAAAATGGACCCGAAGTGGTCACAGAATGGACAAACGGTCACGAGGTCTCACACTTTGATCAGTTTTTGTCCATTTGCACATTGGGGTTTCATTGTCCAATCCCAGCTCCAGGCTGTGAGCTCCCATCCTTCTTGTTCCTCCCTCCAGCCACCCTTGTTTGTGCTGTTGGGCTGAAAGTTGTCCTTGGTGTGCAGCAGGACAAGGATTTGTTTTGTGTCCCTGCTGTGTGCAGAGAGCTGAGTGACACTGACTGTGAGCTCAGAGCTGCACCCCTGGGCACCACAGAACCTGAAATACAGAAAAGATAAAACTGAAGGCATCAGGGGTGGTTCTGCTGCAAAGGCTCCAGAGTTGGGCAATGAGGGAATGGCCGGGCTGGAAGTGGAGATTGGCCTTGAGGGTTCCACACTCTGAGGCTGCCCCTGGATCCCTGGCAGTGCCCCAGGCCAGGTTGGACATTGGGGCTGGAGCCCCCTGGGACTGTGGGAGGTGTCCCTGCCATGGCTGGGTGGAATGAGATGATCTTTAAGGTTCCTTTCCAACCCAAACCATTCTGGGATTGCACTGCCACCACCTGAGGCCTCCCTGACTCCTTCTCTCTCGCAATTAACAGGAACAACACTTTCTTGGGCTGCTTTGACACATTTTTCATAAGATTTTGTGTTTAGGTTTCCTTATTTTCTGACATGAGGGAGAAAATACCAGCAATGCTTATAAATCACCTTTATCTTAAGGTTTTAAGGCATTTTTGCAAAGGAAAGGGTCTCTGACCCCTTTTTTTCCCACCTGTACAGGGAGATTGTCTTCAGAGTGCCCCATCAGCTCTGGAGCTGTGTTTGATATGGAGCAGACTGATCATCCCACTGCTCCACGTGTGCTCAGCCAGAGGCAGAACTCCAAGCAGCCAAAAGGCAAATCTGGCCCAGTTTCTCCTCTTTCCCTCTGGGGAGAATTCAATCAAGAATTGATTAATGCTTGAATTCTCATCAAGAATTAATAAGTTCCTGATGTGGTGAAAACGAATAGTCTCAGGGAAGCAGCTAAGCTTGTTGTTTTGTATGGGGGAGAAGAAATAAATTCCACATATTTGGCAACTCTGATGCAGTGGTGAAGTTGGAGAGGGGGAATTCAGAATTCCCTGACCCCTTATGATATTTTAATAATCTAATGAATGGATTGACTGAAGGCCAACTCTCAGAGATGATTTGGGCTAATTCCAGCACTTCCCTCAAGCTTTGGTGCAATTCTTAAACTCCACACAAACACATCAGGTGGGGATGCAGCACCTCAACACCAACACCACAGAAAAGCCATTCCCTTGTCCCCAAAAAGGCGTCCCCAAAGGTTAAAAGTAAGAAAAAGAACAAAGTCAATCCTTTCTCAAAACTCTCCTCATTGTATCTCTACAGACTGAATAAAATGAGACATAGCAGGTACAAATAATGATAAAGGTAAGAAATATTTAATTAAATAAAAAGAAGTATATGTATTTTAAAACTTCCTTTGATGGGCTGGAGAGCTAAAATACCTTAAAAAAAAAAGAAGAAAGAAAAACCCATGGTGCTTTAAGACTAATTGAACCAATAATCAAAGGCTGTCTCTAACTCCTGGACCAGGAGGTCAATTACAGAAATAAATCTGACAGCAGATAGATGGGAACAGTGCGCAATTACCACTTAAAGACTTGATAATTATGGCAAGAATTAGTCTGCATTTTCAACGGCAGCAAAATCCATCCCTTCTTTGCAGTTATTATCTTGATTAGAAGCAGAAATGGGTTCAGCTCCATCTCAGGCTGACAGAAAGCTCCAGGTACAAAGGGAGCTGAAAAGTGGCTGATGAAACAAACCCATGGAGCTGGAACTTTCCTCAACTGGAAACTTCCATGGCAGATGTGAGAAAAAAATTAATATTCGGCAAGGAGAGATGTGGAGAGATTTAAACTTGGAGAGAATAGGACTGAGAAATGCGTATTTTTATGAGGTTTGCCAAAATGAGTCCAAACGTGGGCTTTTCAAACACTTAAATGCTCAATTTTGAAAAGCAGAGTCAACGTGAGAGTAACAATCCTGAATATTTAAAGAATTAGCACTTTCTTCTTCCATTCCCCCATGGCATTATACAGTCAAAAGGAAGAGGTTTAATAACTATTTCTTTTTAAAAGGTGTGGTCTACAATGTAAAACTCTCGATAAATCAGACTAAACCTGGTGACCTTTATTCCTTGAGGTAAGCTGTACTTCTGTTTCTTTCCTTGAATTGAAATAATCTGGAAACACAACATTTGAATTCTTCCTCTTTTTCTTAATTCTGTCATTCTGGGACTCCAGGAGCTGGGAAGTTGAAAAAAATTGGATCCAGGTAAATCCAAGGAGATGCTGCTGCTGCCTTGGGAGAGTGAAAACCTTGGCAGGAGAGTGACTGAGCCCAGCAGAGGAAAAGAACACCCAGAAAAATGGGACAGGAAAGAATCTGCAGCCTCGGAGTCATTAAAACATGCACTAAAAAAGTGAAGAGATTTTGGGTTTTCAGTAAACATTCTCCAAGAAACCAATTAAATAAATTTTAAGTTCTCAACAACTGATGGTTGGGGGAAATGAAATAAAATATTTCCAGGAGAAAATTTCCTCCTCATCCTCCATCAACAATGAAAAGGAGTGGCTTTAACAGCTTCCATGGTGTTCCCCCATCTCTCAATTAAATATTCCAGAGTTATCCCCACTCCACATCCCTCTGCTGACACTCCTCTCTGCAGCACCCTTTTCTCCTCAAAAACTTTTTAATTTTTTTTTTCTAAATTAGGTGAATTACTGTGTCAAATGATCTGATTTCACTGCATTTTATGTAAATTTATTTACTTAGTGGCCTCCGGGCTCCGTGCTGAGCTTGGAAAATGTACTTTTCAAAATTATAAATAATTAACCAGAGCTCCTGCACCACTGGAAGTTGTTGCTCCAGTCTCATTTTAAATAGTCCAGGAATATTTTTTTAATGCGTGTTTCACACAAATTGCCACTTAGGGGAAAATAAATGTTCGGAACGGTGACTGCCTGAAGTCATAAAGGCTTACATATAGCAAGGTGATTTTTATTAAAAACTGCGTTTATGCTTTTCATTATTTAATAAATAATCATAAAAAAACCTGGTTTCAAAATAGCAGCAGCCTCATGTGTGCAGGGATGCACAGGAGGGAGCAACCCCAGAAATTCCCACCTTAAATCCCATTCCAGGGCCAGCTCCCCACACCAGTAACACACTGGGAGGGCCTCAACTCCTGTCTAGAGCTTCTCTTCATCACTCACAGAGCAAACAGGAACTTCTTTGGACAAATTGGTGTGTTATTTTTTAAAAAAATTGATTTTTTTTTAAAAAAATTTTCTTTCCTTCAAAAAGGCTGGAAGTTTGTGCACAGAATCATCAGAATTTTAGGTTGGAAGAGACCTTCAAGATCACCGAGTCCAACCCATTCTCCACCTCTATCCATGCTAAATTCTAAATCCCATGTACATCAATCAGTGAAATAAAACTTCCCCAAAGAGAGGAGGGAGGCTACAGGTGATGAGAAATACGCATGGAGAAGGAGAAGCCTCAACACATCACGGATATAAAACAGGCTGGAACTTTTCCAAGGAATGAAGGAGTTGAGGGATCAACACAGATAAATCCTGTTAGAGTCAGGAGGGGGGAGAAAACAACAAAGTTTGTGGAGGAGACGCAGCCTGGCTGCCCTAGGGACAAACAAATTTATTCCAGAAGAAAGACAATAGAGCAGCCACATCATCCAGGCATGGAAAAAATTGGGAAAAAAACCATCCCTGGTACAGCAAATCCCCTTGGGAGGGATCACAGCCCCCCAAAAATCTCCTCAGCAATCTCCTGACATTCTCCTCCAGGTGAAGCATCACCAAACCCTTCTTTCAGTGCTGGTTGTTCTCACCTGGTCCACGTTTCCATGGGGCTCCAGCAGCTCCGGCTCCATCCCCAGCCCAGGAGAGGTGAGGGAGCCCCAACCTGAGCTCCTGCTCCCACCAGGGCTGAGCTCCCCCTTCCAGAGCTAAGGTACAGTCACTTCCCAGCCACCAAGGTGATCCCACCCCAAACCAGAAGGAAAAGCTGATTGGCCAAGGATAATTAGCAAAGAGGAGCTCAATTAGCGCCTCCATTTCTGCAGGAAATTGGGAATGACCCAGCTCTGGCGCTGTGCCAGCCGCAGCTGCCCTTGCTTCCCACCCTCCCACTCCTCCTCACATCCCAGGTGAAGTCCAGCCACCAAACCCATGGATTTTTAGAGTTTAAAGTCAATAAAAGTACTGCAGACAAGTTTTGGGACTCCCAAACAGAACCAGGGGGTAAAAGCAAAATAACCCGCCCAAATTCCGGGTGCTGCTGGCTGTTTTCTGGTTGGAGATATTCCAATGTTCTAAACAAATGGTGAAGAACGTGCTGCAAGCCCCTGGCTGGGAGGGTTATGAAGCACCGAAGTACAAAAAATAAAATAAAAAAAAAAATTAAAATAATTAAAATAAAATTAAATACAAAGAGTGGTTTTTTTCACAGTAATGCCCATTTCTCCATCCAGAGCACGGGGTGGGGCAGCTCTCCTGGGTGGGTTTAGCCACATCATGTGAGCTCCAAGCAGGGTAAAAACAACCCCCAAGTGCTGTTAAATGAGGCTTGGGAATGTGCAGAGCTCAGACATTTCAGCAGAGTGCGAGTGCTGCTGTTTCCCTGGGGTGACTGCGGACTCCTCTGCGTTCCCAGCTGATTGCCAGATGCTGAAGTGGGAAAGTGATGACATTTCCTTGTGAGACTGAAGAACAGAGTGAAATGTTGGAGCGTTAGAAGGAATGCTCTGCCCCCCAAACAGGTCTGATTATGACAACTTTGTCCCAAAAGCAAAATATCAAGTATTTTCAAAATTACACATGATTACCCACAGCTCCTGCACCAGTGGAAGTTGTTACTTCACTCTCATTTTAAATGGTCCACGAATTTTTTTTTTTAATTCATGTTTCATATAAATTGCCTCTTAGAGCAAAATAAATCCCATATTTTATCCTTAAACTTCTGTGAGATCTGCTCCCACACACCTGCTGGTGGCAGCAGCACCTTTATTCTCACTCCAGTGAAGCACATGATTGTAGGACTTTCTCCTCCCCGTTATGCTATTGAGAATAGTGTAAATCTCATTATTCCAGGGTATGAATTCTAATAAAACCTTCTTGGGATGCCCTTGATGCCTCCTCGAAAGGTGAATGCCTGTTGGCACAGGTCTGCATTCCCACTGAGGGTATTCAGTTCTTGCAGGTGAAAAATGCATTAAAAAAAGTCCTGAAGCCTTCCCTGCTGAAGTGAAGCAGCTAAAAACACGTGGATAAAAAAAGGGAGAATTTCTTTTGCTGAAATACAGTGAAATACACTCAGAACAGAACAGAATATTTCAGTGAAATACACTCAGAACAGCAGAGAATATTTCAGTGAAATACACTCAGAACAGCACAAAAGCCACACCAGCATCAAGGGTGATGCTCAACGCCCTTGAGCACCAACCAGACCTTTCAGATTCCTGGTAAATATATTAAAAATGGATTTTCCAACAATTTCAGCTGCCGTGGATTTGTCTACTGCTCTTTAATGAGTTCTCAGTTAGGCTGTTGCAGGTATTGGGGGGATGAATTTGTGTTCACCTGCAGAACCTTCCCCGTGGACAGACAGAGTGGAATTAATCCCAGAACAGAGACAGAATTGGGGGGAGGGAATAATAAAAGAACCAAGGTATTTTCCTTGTACNGGCATGGGCAGAGGGAAGGGAGTAATAAAAGAACCAAGGTACTTTCCTTGGCAAATGAAGCTCATTTACTAATTACTATAAAATAAATACATATAGACTTCAGACTTGAAGCCCAAGTGTCGCTTTCCTTAAAAAAAAATTAAAAAATAAAAGTCTCATTGTGTTTATGTGCACCTGGATTATTTTTATAAGATTATATTATATTTATAATATATAATATGGATTATATTATATTTAAAGATTCCCTATATTCTGATGACCTTTAATGAAGAGGAGTAGAAGCTCTGTGTGCTGGGAGGTTTTGTAATGAAATGAATAAAACCTGTGAGAGATGCTAAGAGTATCTAGGGTGATGGTTTGGTCCAGGAGAAGTTCATATGGAATCACTGAGGAATTTGAATTGAGGCTGTTTGCAGGTCAGCTTCATCCAGCTTTGGTGTCATATCTGGAGGGCTGATGATCCATGGTGTCCAAAATTCCCAGTGAAAGCCAAGGGCAGCTCAACCTTGGTGTGAAACCAAAAAAAACCCTACAGGTCGCTGCCTGGAGAGGGCTGTGAGTCCCAATTAAATCAGATTCCCAGCAATTAAAAAAAAAAAAGAATCAAACAAAACCCCCAAATCAAACCAAAAAACTTGCTGATTGCAAGCCGAGTCTTTTGAAGATTACATCAAGTCAAACTTTTATTAGCAAAGTTGTATCTCATGTAAAATGAAAATATCTTTTCAAACCGTACGTGCACATCTGCGCGGTACAAACAGCAACTACAGTACAACACGTTCCTCTAAACTTTAATCAATGCACACTAACATTTAGCTCCCAAAAAAACAAAAAAAAGTAACGTCGTGATGGTGACACCACATTTGCTTTTGATCTTTTTCTCATGAAATTACAAAGTCTCTTGTTTAAAGTCAGAACCGTAACAATAATAATAATANATTGGGGGGATGAATTTGTGTTCACCTGCAGAACCTTCCCCGTGGACAGACAGAGTGGAATTAATCCCAGAACAGAGTATTTATTGGGCATGGGCAGAGGGAAGGGAGTAATAAAAGAACCAAGGTACTTTCCTTGGCAAATGAAGCTCATTTACTAATTACTATAAAATAAATACATATAGACTTCAGACTTGAAGCCCAAGTGTCGCTTTCCTTAAAANGAGGCTGTTTGCAGGTCAGCTTCATCCAGCTTTGGTGTCATATCTGGAGGGCTGATGATCCATGGTGTCCAAAATTCCCAGTGAAAGCCAAGGGCAGCTCAACCTTGGTGTGAAACCAAAAAAAACCCTACAGGTCGCTGCCTGGAGAGGGCTGTGAGTCCCAATTAAATCAGATTCCCAGCAATTAAAAAAAAAAAAGAATCAAACAAAACCCCCAAATCAAACCAAAAAACTTGCTGATTGCAAGCCGAGTCTTTTGAAGATTACATCAAGTCAAACTTTTATTAGCAAAGTTGTATCTCATGTAAAATGAAAATATCTTTTCAAACCGTACGTGCACATCTGCGCGGTACAAACAGCAACTACAGTACAACACGTTCCTCTAAACTTTAATCAATGCACACTAACATTTAGCTCCCAAAAAAACAAAAAAAAGTAACGTCGTGATGGTGACACCACATTTGCTTTTGATCTTTTTCTCATGAAATTACAAAGTCTCTTGTTTAAAGTCAGAACCGTAACAATAATAATAATTAATAATAATAAAAAATGAACAGACAGAATGCTTTGGCTCAAAGCCCCCCCGAGGGGCTCCTGCCTGGAAACAGAAGAAATCAGTGCAGATCACTTGAGATTTGACGTGAGAGATCCAGAGCTGCAATGTAAACATGTCCTGCTACTCCAGCGTGGTTTGTACCTTTGTTTTTTTTTGTCACAAACGCTGACAGAGATGCAGCTGAGGGTGTGATCCAGTGGCAAACAAAGGGAATTCTCCGTGAAGAATTTCCTTTCTTTCCCTCTGTTCTTGCAGGTAAGAATTAACCTAAACGACACTTCTCACCTGTAAAATAACGGCTGTGAAAAATGCTGCCGAGGTTTCCTCTCAGAAGCTCAAGGAGCGGTGGAGATTATTCTAACTTTTCTTTACAAAATGTGGAAATGTGTTTAAAAACCCACCTTTTTTTTTTTTTTTTAAATATAGAAAGATTGTGCTACCCTTTGTTTTCGTGTCAAGAATAATATTGGCGTGAAAACTTCCATGAAAACCTCGCGTGCACTGGATTGGAGCCATTCAGTCAATGGAAGCAGGAAAAGAGCTGCTCACTGGAATTTGTGTACATGAACACAAACCTGAACAAATATCAATCCTTAAACGATTTGCTAATTAGATCCATTTAAGATGTGAGTTACAATGAAGGCTTTTAAAATTTTTTT
The DNA here is from genome assembly GCA_013400075.1 of Hippolais icterina. Taxonomy (NCBI): domain Eukaryota; kingdom Metazoa; phylum Chordata; class Aves; order Passeriformes; family Sylviidae; genus Hippolais; species Hippolais icterina. The sequence continues at coordinate 72,338 of VWYN01013161.1, read as the reverse complement.
TTTGTACATGTACACACGATTTTATCCAGAGGGGGAAAAGTCATTTCCTGATTTGATTCCTAATTCTGCTCTTCCTAAAGATGCAGCCCCAGCAGGGCTGTGATGCCCAGTGCTGTATTTTTATCCTGCTGGAGTGCAGAGCCACGAGAGTTTCTGGAGGTTGGATCCCTGAATTTTGCCAGAGTGGGAAGCTGGGGCTGTTCCTGCAAGTTCTTGATAATGTAATTACATTTTTATATATTTGTATATAAATATATTTAAAAAAATTAGAGAAAAATTAATCCACACCAAATCAATTTCCCAATTCCTTTGGGAATCCAAGCAGCTCCCTTGGGAGAAAGGACAGAGGGGTTTTTTTTTCCCATTCTTTAGGAAGAGCTGATTTTATTTGTTTAATCTTATCTTAATTTTAGTCAAAACTGCACAACTTTTTCAGCAAGACCCATCCCTCTCTTCTTCCAGAGGCTGCTTAAATCCCCAGACCTGGATCTGCGGGGCCAAGGAAATTCCTCCTTCCTGATGGTTGGAATTTCATCCTGGCTTGACTTGGATATCAAATCTGAAAGTGCCATTTCACACTTGTACTGATGCAAAATATATCAGAACCAATGGAACCAAACCACAGCCATGGCATGGGATAATTAATAATTAATAATTAATATTTCCCATGGCCGGAATCCTTCCTCCCAGCAGGCAGGCTGGAATTCCCTGCTAGGTGTGAATTAATGAAATCACCACGGATTTCCTGCAGCTAATTGTAATAAACACTCCTGGCCAGAAAAATGAAAAAAAAAAAAAAAAAATCCAAAAAAATTCGAAATAATCAAGCTCAAAGATTTAATACTCAGTGCACTATTTCAGAATAAGGTGTGATTTTTGGGCTGTCCTGTGCAGGGGCAGGAGTTGGATTTTGATGACCCTGTGGGTCCCTTCCAACTCTGCAGTGCAGTTGGTGACACTTTTATTGAGCCACACGGTCACACTTCCCCTCACCTGTCACAGACCAAGGCAAAAACCACAGCCCAGCTCCTTGCAGTGACAAAAAACTCCTCAGGAAAACCTCAGCTTGCTTGCTCTGTTAATGTACTACTGAAAAGAAAAAAATCTCTAAAAAAACCTTTACTATCCTGCACTTTCCAAGTACCTTTACAGCAGAAAATAAAATCCCAACGCAGGGAAAAAAAAGGAAAAGATATGATTGGGGGAGAGAAAACAGCTCAGGTGAGTGAGAGTTCCTGGGAGTTTGAGCCACTTGTTTAATATTCATTGGGCATATTACTCAAAATCTGCATTCAAAAATCCAGGTTCCATCGCACATTTTTTCCTCCCTGTTTGATTTTTAGGTCCTGAGGCATCGTGGAATGCCAACAATCAAGATTTAAGGCTGTGAATTCAAATCTGAGTGGGGAAAGCACAGACACGTCTCAGCAGCAGCACGAGGGGGATGTACACCCATTGCTGCATCATTTGGCACTCACTGACATGGGCTGAAAACCTAACAGAGAAATTGAAAATTGTCTAAGAGAAGCATTTTCTGGGGTCTGGTTTATCAGCAGTGACCCACAGGAAAATGTGATGGGTGTGTGCAGCCACCCCTCAGCCCAAAGTGAGGATTCGAGGGAGCCCACCCCAATTTTATTCCCTAATTTTCAAAGATTTTTGATCACTGAAGGTGATTCCCAAAGGAAATACATGAAAACCAACCCAAAGCAAGCAGCAGGTTGTCACAAACCCAACCAGTTCTTAGATTTTATCTGGTTTGGGCTGCAGCAGACACGAGCCAGCAGATAAAGATGCTGCTGGGAAATGTCTCTGTTGTTGAGATGCTGATTTTCACATTTCTCTAATTGTGCACTCCCTTCTTTGGAAAATTACTTTTTTCCCCAAAAAATTAAAAGGGTTTTGGACTTTTCCTGTGTTTGGATTAAGTAAAAAATACAGAAAATAGAACTTTATAAATAATAAAAAGTGAACAATGTGGGTCACTGATACGGGATGGGATAAATTTTGATTGAGGGCAGATTTTACACTCATAGGCACAGCCTGAATGGGACTTTTAGGGTGGCTGCTTGGGGTTTGCTTTTCCCAAGGAGAGGTTACATAAAAAGCCCTTAAAAGCTCCAATTAAAAACCCCAAAAGAGGCACAGATGAGCAGAAGCTTGAGCACCAAAGACTTCCAAAAACTGCCAAGCCCCAGCCTGGGGGGAGCCGTGTGGGATCCACAGGGAAAAATCTGCTTTTCCCTGGGCTTAACTTTAGCCCTTGCTGGAAAGTCAGAACCACGTGAGCAATTCTTGCTTCCTCTCTTTCTTCCATTGAAATCATGGAGGAGCCATTTAGGGATATTTGCCTAATTGCTATCAGGATACCAAGCAGCTTTTAGGATCTATTCCTCCTGCAGGAACTACTTAAGAAATTTTATAATGGGAGTGACAGAAGGAATGAAGCCACGGTTGATGCTCTACTCAAACAAGCAGACTCAAAAAAATACAAAACGCTATTAAAAAAGAGATTCAGGAGATTCCAATACAAAAAAGACCAAAAAAATGTGCTGTACAGCTCGGCTGAGTTAGTGCTGGAGAGGCAAAGAACCAGATTCAAACCAGCGTTCAGTCCACAGAACAGGAAAACAAACTCTACCGTGATATTTCCTCTTTGCTTTTGTTCTTGTGTATTTAACAGGCTGGAAAGAAATGAACTCTTCAAAGTCAGGTAGGTCTAGTTCAGGTGATGCTCGAATGGTGTGAGGTTTGGATGATTCCTACACACACACACACAACTCCTTCTGAAAACTAATTTTTCTGGTCCAAATCCATATTGAGAAGCAATTCTACTCGTTCCTACACAGCTATACAGACCCATGCTAGCAACATGTCTCGGTTCAAAATAAAACCAGGCTGCTCTGGACTTGTGTCAATATTAATATCATATGTACAACGTCTCCATGGAATGTTGGCTAGCTCACAAATATACAGATATGAGACAGACACCGAGGAGTTTGCTTAGAAATGCAGCTTTGCAGCTGGGAGAAATGAAAAATATTCCGAGCGATGGCGGATGGGAACCCTGTTTTGCCTTGCCACAGGAAAGAGCTGCAGCTTAAAACTTATTTAAGGAAATAGTGCCAGCTACTGGGCGGCAGCTTCACCCACACTCTCCTGTGGGTAAAGCTGCATTTCTAAGTATTGGTAATTGAAGTCAGCTGTAACCACTAAAACAGTTTTTGTTTTTTTGAATATCATACACAAAGGGGGTTCATTCTTGAGGAAAAATTATACAATACGTAGAATATCTTTCTCTGGTATTTTATATTCTAATTCTCCTCGCCGTGTCACTTTGCAGAGTGACAAAACCTGGTTTTGTTGGTGCCATAACCACGAGGTTATGAGGGAATTTTACACAGACACCTGTGAAAACAGCCAGAGAGGGCAAAAATACCACACAGAGAAACATATTCCAAGGCTAAGGAACACCTGGAGCAGCAGGTAAGGATACAGAAGTACCACTGAGAAACTCTGGTTTGCTCAGACTAACGCATCGTGTGGAATAAAGGATTATCCTCTTTTATTGAGAAGAAAGCACAGAGAAATTAGGATGGAAAAAATCATCTTTTAGTGGCAGTGACTTGTTGTTGTGTTACCTGGATGTCAGGAAACCTGGCTCCACTGGCCCCCTGCTCCCGAGCACTCTGTGGAGAGCTAACCAGGATAAATATCACAATTAAACACCAATCCTTTCAGGCGTGGAGGGGAAAAGTCGCCGTAGAGCTCCCAGTGCTTTCCACTGATCCTTTCTCCTTAGATCCAGAGTAAGCTCCAATAAATGAACCATCTTCATTGAACATGCCATGCTCCCCTTCTCCATAATCTACCAGACTGTCAGCACTTCCCGTGGCTTTAATGTCCCCGTGAAGTGACTGCAGGCTGCCTTTCAGCGGCTTTTCATCGCTGTCACTACAAAATAAAGAGATGCCTTTCCAAAAACCCGCCTCGCACCCGCCAGGAGGGACCCTGCTCCTGCCTTGGGAAGGGGACAGTGAGGGTGGCATGAGGGTGATCTGAGCTCTGAGTCCTGCCCTGGGTGATGTCCACACCCCCACATTTATTGGAATTTATTATTCCAATAAATTAATTGGTTAATGGGCGTTATCAATACCCATCTGTGTGAGTTTTTCCCTTTTTGCCTTGGGCAGACAGAATGGACAGAAAGGGAAGGGAAGGGAATGCTGGAAAGGGTTGGAGGGGTCTGCTCCAGCCACCAGGGCTGATGTCAAGTATTTGGAACCTCACAGAGAGACACTTTACATTTTACAAATCACTGGGCAGCATTCAGGGCCAATTTATTTCATTTTCCTTTTGAGGTGGGTGGATGAAGTGAGGCCACCTCAGTGGGTCACATCTCACTGCTTTGGGAGCAGCTCTTTGAGTTTAAATGACCAGTAAAGGTGCTTTCCCCCTTTTTTTTCTGTTGTTATATTTCCCCCTTTTTTTCTTTATTTTATTTTACTGGAGTTTATCTCACTGGAGTTTGCCTCTGCTAAAGAGGAGGAACTGGGAAAAACCAAAGCGGAATCAAAGTCTGCATCTGCAGTCTCTGTTTAAGGAAAATTCCAGGAAAAAGGGGAAAAATTGGGAAAAAACCAAAGGTGAGTCAACATTCTGCATCTGCAGTCTCTGTTCAGGGAAAATTCCAGAAAAAATGGGAATAACTGGGAAAAACCAAAGCTGAGTCAACATCAGCATCTGCAGTCTCTGTTCAGGGAAAATTCCAGGAAAAGGGGGAATAACTGGGAAAAACCAAAGCAGAATCAACATTTGCATCTGCAGTCTCTGTTCAGGGGAAATTCCAAGAAAAAGGGGAAAAATTGGGAAAAACCAAAGCAGAATCAACATTTGCATCTGCAGTCTCTGTTCAGGGGAAATTCCAANGGGGAATAACTGGGAAAAACCAAAGCAGAATCAACATTTGCATCTGCAGTCTCTGTTCAGGGAAAATTCCAGAAAAAAGGGGAAAAACTGGGAAAAACCAAAGCAGAATCAACACTTGCATCTGCAGTCTGGAAAATTCCAAGAAAAAGGACAGGCCCACCACCAAAATCCTGGGAAAAAAGGGGAATTTTGCTGACCATTCCTCCTGATGGCACCACAGAAGAGGAACAAGAACAGCCTGAACAGGACATTTGCGGGGCTGGGAAAACATTAAAAGGCTAAAATAAAAAAATAAATTAGGCCTCTGGATTAGGGACATAATTAAGTTCAGCCCTTGCTTCTAATGCAAACTCAGTGTCAAATCTTTGGCAATTTTATCTAAGGAAGGACAAAGAAATGAACCTGAGCTTAAATTCTTCAGTAAGGACTCAATATGTGCATAAATAACACAGAAAAAATAATCACTAATTTTTTGCACAGGGCATTTCTGCTCAGAAAAAAAGACGAGTTTGGATTTCAGGGGAAAAGGAGGGGGGTCAAAGTTATTAACCTCAGGGCTTTCTTACCTTTCTAAATATTTGTCCCATTAGAAAGCATTAAAAATTAAATAAAGATGAAATTATGCAGAAAAAAAAAATAAAAAGCCCTACTCCAGTACAAATAATGTAGTATATATAAGTGGGATTTCAACAGTAATTTTATGCTCTTAAGGGCAGCAACACCAGTTTTCCAACATGGTTCTTATAATGATGTAATTTCTTTCATATCACAATTACATATTGCTACAAGTTGTAGTTATTTTAAAACAGCCAAAGTGGTTATTTCAATTCTCCTACAGGGATTTCTGTAGAGAGAGATTTTTTTTTTTTTTTTTTAAATATTCTTTACCATATTCCAAACTTTTCTTTGTTTTCCTCCCCGAAATGACCATTCCCCATATTACATGATTTGGGTCTGAGTTTCAAAAACCCATTGAAGGCATAGAATTCAATCCATTGACTTCAGTGGGCTTTTCAGCAGCACCCCAAATTATCATATATATTTACATTATTCATACAATGCTAATTGAAAAAAAAACCAAAAAAAAAAAAAAGTGAAAAATAACCACCAATACATCAACATTTCCTTATATCCCAGCTTGGATGGATTGAAAGATACTGGATGTACCTTTATATTCCTACTCTTATCCACTCCTATGAGGTTTGCCTTGAAAATGAAAAACAGCATTAATTGCATGCCATAAAAATGTCCCAAATAATGATGGCATTTGGAAACAAACAGAACCCCAAGAAACACAAAGGCTGGTGAAAGCAGGTCCTATTTACCTATATTCCCCAAAGATTTCATCTTTTATTGATTGAGCTTCGGGATCTGGATGCAAATCTTCTTTTTCTTTCACTGTGCAAATAAAATAAAGGACAGATCTCTGTGGTGTGTTCTGCCATGGATTTTTCTTTTCCCAGGGGCAATGGGGAAAATCATTTGCAATCACCTCAGGCCTGGCCTGGAGCTGGCTGGACACCACCTGTGAGCTTCCAAGAGTTTGGGACCATTCCCTGATTTATTATAAGCAAGTATTTATAAAATCCTGGAATGGTTTGGGTTGGAAGGGGCCTCAAAGCTCATCCAGTGCCACCCCTGCCATGGCAGGGACACCTCCCACTGTCCCAGGGTGTTCCAAGCCCCAATGTCCAACCTGGCACTGAATGTTTCCAGAGATGGAGCATCCACCACCTCTTTGGGCAACCAGATTTCTCCTTCAATACATTCACCTAAATCCTTACAGAGGTCATTTTTAGTAAAATATCCCACTGTTAAGCTGCCTGTGGAAATTCTGTCTGTGTGTCCAGCAGCAGCTCCCAGGTGGAAAGTGGGCAGGGAGTCCTGCCAGCAAGGATGAAATGCTGGAATATTCCAGGAGTGCTGGGAAAGGCCTTTGCAGGCTCTGTGGCCAGCACACAGCACAGCTGCACTTACATTCATTAAAATCCCTTCCGTGGATATTTATCAAAAGCTACAAACCCTAATTGGATGTTTGTGCTCGCGGCCTCGCGGCCCCCCCGAGAGAAACCTCTGAAGGATGGTGGTTATTAACGTGTGAACATAGGGAAAGGACAATAAATCCATTTTACCTGAGTATTTGCCTCCTTTGTTCCTTCTGACAAAGCAAATGGTTAGCAGCAGCAGGGTGAGCAAGGCAATGGCGCACATCAGCCCGATGAACCAGCCCTGGGTGGAAATCCCCTCGTAAATGCCAGCGTAGGCTTGGGGAGAGGGGAGAGGAGGAAAAAGGGAGAAAATTAATCAGAGGGAAAGGGCAGCACCCCACAATAACACAAACACACCATGTTCCTCTCTGGATTTTAATGGAATCAGTCTATCACTACTGATGGCGTTCAGGGCGAGGCAGGGATGTGTCCAGAGTGTGACATTTGGGACTGGAGGGGACAAGGGACAACACAGACACTTGGCAAGGTGGCTCTGAGAGAGCAGTTGACTCGCAGGATTAGCACCACACAGGAAAGCTGAGCACAGAGGTGTTAAGCCTCTCATGCAAAAGCAGTTTTGCAAAAGAGAGAGAGAGGGAAAAGCGCCCCCAGTACAGGCAAATCACCAAACTGGCCGCTCACGGGTTTTATCACAGCTGCCCTCTCCCATTGCACAGCTTTATAAAGGTTTGGGATCGTTCCAGGGCTCAGCCAAGAACCTGGGATGTGTTTGTGCTGCCATGGGATTCAACTGCAAGGGCCGACCTCCACCCCAGAGCACGGAGGGATGAGCCTGGGACACTCACGCTGCACAGGATGGAACCTCAGCATGGATTCACACGGGAAAAACAAACGGTCAGCGCCTCGAAGGGCTTCGTGTCTCACCTCTCCCCCTGGTCTCAATTACATCTTCAAAAATGCTATTGTTATCCACCCAGTTCTTAGTCACTAGGCGGATTGTGTACTCAGTGCCAGGCTCAAGGGCCTCGCTGGGCTGAAACTTTGGGGTGGGCTTTACTGCGTCTGAGCTCCTGCCGCTGCCTTTACCTACGGAATGCACACATTCAAGGCACGGGGATTAGTGGCATTCGTGGAGAAAAAGCCTAGGAAATGCACAAATGTTACAAACAGCAGACAAATGCAACACGTCATTTTAAACAATTGGCATCAGGCAATCTGATTTTCCAAAGACAAAATAAAAAAATATACCCCCAAACATCCCCTCGGTTTGATTTTTAATGTTCCATCAGATGAAATCAACGGCAGGCCGGAGTAATCCCGATGTTTAGGAAGGAGGTTTGTACATCTCCCAAGATGAAAGTTAATATTGATGGGGGATTATGGATCTGCTTTAACTAATGCGTGCTTAAAAAATTACAACTTGCAAACGGGCTGGCTTTGTATGGATAATCTGGGGTTTGATGCTTCTCCCATTGAACTGAACTCAGCAGGGAAGCACAGGCAGCTTGTTAGCTGGATATGGATTCTTATACGATGTCTCCCAGAAAAAAATTAACAGCAGGATTTGTCCTTGCTTCTCTCCTGACAGTGATTTTCCGTGTCCTTTTAAATTCCACGACGCCTGCACAAAGCACTGGTATAGAAACAACAATTTGCCTGTAAATGCATATTTAGGCATTTGAGTGTTGCTGATGAGTTTAATATTCGATTAGGAGAAGGCAAATTCCAGTAGTTCTGATTATGAAACCTTGTTAGCTGCAGAACATCTCCTGTAACCCTGTCTGCATTCAGATTGTGGGCATTAAATAATATATTTCAGAGCAGCTTTTGTGGAAAGCAGGAAAAAGGACATTACAGCAGCTGACAATCACTGCCTGGACATGGACAGCCTGCTCAGCAAATTCAGAACTGTGTGTGACGTGGAGGGATCTCTTACAACATGGGAGTGCCCCTGTCCTCCATGGCAGGAGAGAAATTTGGGGGGGGGCTGCACTTAATAAAAATAATTCTTGAATTGTTCTCAATTGCCCGATTTGCCTGATTTGTCCAAAGCCAACTAAACTAAGGCTTGAGCAGAAAGTATAATCTGAAAACTACTCGGCCAATTAGCACTGACAGGGCAACAATGCTCATTAATACTTCAGCTAGTAAATAAGCAAAGCAAGAAGCTGCTGGAGATTAAGGCTGAGTTGACAGCTGAAGGGAGAAAAAGAAAAAAAAAAGATTAAGATAAATCCAAGCACAGTCAAAGCAGCAGTTCAGGGTAAGTTTTTCAAGGCAACTCTCCGTGTATTACAACAGGCAGTTAAATGAGCAGACCACTGGGACCCGGGGAGAACACATCCAGCTGAAACTCTGCTGATACTGAGGCACAGCTCATTAGCATAAATTAATCCATCCATCGGTAATTTTTGCTAAATGAAGTATGTGAAACCCGGCTATGGTTTTTAATCAAAGCGTAAATTAAGCAACGGGATACCACAGGTACATTTTAATTACACGCTCTAAAATCAAGGCATCGGAAAAAATGGGAATATTATCCATAAAGGAACAAGAATGAACATGAACCTTCAACCCAATGTCTGTTAAACACCTCATAACACTCGTGCATGACATGATAACCACATGATCCCAACTGTTCACAGCACCAGCCTCCTGAGGGAGAATTTCTCCTGAATTCCTGGGAAAAAAATCCTAAACCTTGAGCTCCTGGCAGTTTGTGGTGCATATCCTTAAACCAACTTTACCAACTATGCCCATAATTTATTCCTTGTGGCAGAACTGAACCATCAGCTCTTTGGAGAAGCAGAAAGAGGGAAGTGAGACAGCTGAAAAAATCCATTTTTCTATCCACTTATTGCTCAGCTCTGATGCTGCCCTGGCACATGGAGCAGCTCAGGCCTGGGATGGACATCTCAAGATGAGCCCAGCCTAATCTGGCTCTGGGGATTTACCAACAGCTCTCCATTTATCATCTCCTATCCCAAAACACTCTTTTTTTCCCTTTAAAACTCAGAACAGGTGTCCTGGGTGATGATGAGGTTTCTTTCCATGCCATTTCCTCCTGGTCTGTGTGACACGAGGGCCCTACAGAGGAGAGAGTTTAGCTAATGGGGGCGGGTTTGGTGAGAAAGCACTGTGGCCTCCTGAAAAATAAAAGCAAAGACACACAGATAAGGCAAAGCTCCACATTCTGGAAGGCCAGGAACATCCTGAAAGCTGCAGGAATTAGCTGCAGAAAATTGAAAGCTGTTGGGTCGGGTTTTTAATCTCCAATAAGGGAGAAGGAGCATTAGTAATAAAGGCATATCACCAGCACTTCTCATCTTCCCCCGCTATTTATCAGCCACACCATGGGACTTGCATGAACATTAAACACTGAACTGCAATTTTACAATATTCCTACCGGGCTCCAGGATTTATGAGGAGAACAGAACACACATTTTTTACAGAAGCTTATGGTATAAAGGGAAAAACAATAGAAACCACCCCCAAAGATTTTCCAGAGTGTTCTCCAAAAGTTAGCACATCTGTTATAAAATATACTTATAGAAATATAGAAAAAAAACCAACCCTGGCAGTCTGAGAGCTAAATGCTAATTGTGGGCAGCATTTTGATTTATAACCATACCTGTCTAAATACATCTGTTGCAAGAAATGCAAAGTTGAACTTCCATTAATTTTCCCCTGCTGCCTGGCTATTAAAAATGTATAAATATGCAGCACAAGTATCCTTCATTTTTAAGGGCTTTCCAGTGCAGGAGGTAATTCACGTGAAATTTGGATTATTTTAGACTACAACGATTAACAAAAGTGTTGTATGTAAAGTTTCTTGGGGAAAATTTATAGGTAAGGTGATGATCAAGAAATTTTCACTGATTTGATTCGGTTTTCTTGATTGTGAGCAAATCGGGTTTGCTGCTGACAGCACCAGTGGTTACATATAGAAAAGGGATTTTATGATTCCTTTTCCACAGTGCCCATGGGAAAATAAAGCTAAACCCTTGTTCCAAATGGTTTCTCTGCTCCTGGAGGATAGGACCCTCTCCCTAAAATTTTCCAAAAGCCTTTGGGAATGCTGTTCCAACTGCCACTGGAATAAAATGAAACTGGTGAACTTTTATTTCTTGGCTTCTCTGGAGAATAAACCTACAACTGTGTGGCTTCATGCGGATGAATTTCTCATTAATGCTTGGATTTCCGGACACACAATGATAATTCTCAACATGTAATACGTGTTTGGTAATCCCCGAGCAACACTGGTGACAAGATGAAAAGGAGCTTTGTGTTAAAGGAGGGCTGCTACATTAAATTAATCTTTTCACTTCTGGAAGAACGTTGTTTTGTGTTACGTTTCTGAGAGCTAATGATCTTGGGGAAATTGACATTTTCAAGGGGAAAATTAATTAGTTTGGAGGTCATTTTAAGACATCCTGCCTGAAAATATATGAAGACAGTGATTATAGTAATTTTCTAAGGACAACATACCTTCTTCTGTGGAATGAAACCACTGAAATTAAGCTATTATTTATTTTGTGGTGCAATCCAAATTCCCTTTTGCTCACGTTCAAGAATAATTTTATCAAGAAATGATAAAGATCTTAGGTTGCCTATCAGGGTTTCATAACTGAGTTATTTTCCTCGTACAGATTTGTTTTCAGTGGTGCTGCATGAATCCTCACACATAATAAATAAGGAAATTTCCTTTTCTTTCTAATTCCAGACAACAGTAGCAGAGACAACTGCAAATAAATTAAAGCAACAGCAGTGATGGAGATCAAGTAAAAAAAATAAAATTTCAATGAATCCAGAGCTGCCACCTCAACATTCTCCACTTTCCTGGCAGATTGCATTGTGAAATTCTGAAATACCCATGGCAAAGGCTGAATTGCAGCAGTGGAAGTTTCCAAAGCCTTAAAACGAACGATGAGAGCTTTATGGGTTTATTATTAAACTGGAACAGAGTGGTTATAGAATCACTGAATCAAGCCCCAAAGAAACGTGGAGCGCTCCATCATGGAGTTTCATTTCAGAGGGCACCACATTTTATATCTGTCATTTACGTGGGTCATTCGGAATGATAAACTCTGACTTCTGAAATCACTCCCCTCCTTCAAAAAGAGAGATTGTTTTAATTTTGAGCAATTGCCTCGCTGCCCAAACCACAGCTTAAAACCCCAAGGAGGTCACTGAAAGAGTGATTTTTTTTTGAAAAAAAATTTTTTTTGGCCTATCATGTTTAGGTGAAAAATATCTGAACAATTTAGCCAGCAAATAATGACACAGAACTCCAACGGCAGCCCAGTGACAGATGCAGTGCCTTAATTTAGGGTGGCTTGAGAAGCAGCAAGGAGCACACATAAATCATAGAACTGAACCCTTGCAGCTTTCATTAATTATACTACTCTAGTCTAAGAATATTTCACAAGAATCAGGTGTTGCTACCGCTGAAACAGTTTAGGGAAGTAAAGAATGAGAACAAAATGAATGTCAACATCTCTAAACTGTGACAAGGTTATTTCAAGGAGTTGAAACACATTATTCTGGTTGCCTGATAAAGGCCAGAAAAGGCAACTAATGAGGGGAAATGGGGTATTTTTATCTTGGGAAAAAAAGAGACATTTTTCTTTTCTTAATGAGGAATAAATTTTACATCATGATGATTAATAGTTATTACCTGTATCCTACAGTGAGACTGGAAGCCAAAAGAGAGTTGAGAAGGAGTTTTACTACTTGGGAAAACAAATGGCAGTTCCTGACTGGATCTGGAACTGGGACTTGAAGGCTTAAAACACTTTTTACCTGTTTTACCAGTAACTGAAAAGAATTCTGCAACTTAGAAGTCTGACTGCACCTGGGCCATTTTTCTATTTTACATCAACATTGCTGCAGACTGTTATCTTTGCTAAAAATGATGCAGCCAGGACTCTTCTGCTTATCACATTCTCTTTCTCCTTCCCCGGGGTAAGCGCACAGCAATGGTTTCTGATTAATAGCAAGGAGCTGCCCCTCAGTACTGTGGAGTTCTCAGACTTGCTGAGCACAGTACATTTTATTTCATTTCAGCTGAAAGTGAAAGATGAGCTATCATAGAGTGCTTGGGATTTTCCTTTAAATCACTGAACATCAGTGTTTCAGCGCAGGGTGTAAGTGGCACACAAATACTCACTCCTGGGCTCGGATAAAATAATCATAAATAATGGAGCAAAAGCAGTCAATTTGATGTTTATCTGGATTTTCCATGTCAAACAGCTGACCCTAATGTTGCTGGCAGTCCCCCATCTTCATGCATGGGCAGAATTTGTTTTTATAATATTACTGAGAACAGATTATCTGCATCTTCAATTTTCTGTTCGTGCCTGAATGCAATTCACTTATTCCAGCGTGGCTTAAGGAGTTGATGGGTGGGAACAGAAACAGGATTGCACAGCAAAATGAAACAGATGAGCTCTGCTTCCCTGAAGAACACCATGGCCACATTAAAAAGTCCATTGACTGCTCTCATGGCAAGGAAAACAAACTTATTCCCCCTAATTACAAAGGAAACGTCAAGCCTGGATTATTCCCAATGGATTTTTCTATTACAAAGCGGAGTAATGTCGAGTCCCCAGACAGGTGCAAAGGAGAGCTCTTTACTGCAAAAACCAGGCCTTTTTGAGCAGTTAGGCTGTTTTCAGCCGCATTCCACTTAAGTATAACAAATATAATTCAACCAACCACCATAACATGTCATGGTTATATAAGTTATTTTCCTACTTTTAATTCAGCTGAGTCACTTTCCCATAGCCCTTTTCCACTTAGCCAAAGTAACAGGCCTGAGCCATAGTTTTATAATGGTAACAAGGCCCTTATATCAAGGCCCTTATTTTGTAAAAGTTTTACCAGTTAGCAACATTTTTCTGCTGAGTCACTTTCCCATAGTCCTTTTCTACTCAACCAAAGTAACAGGCCTGAGCCACGATTTTACAATGGTATCAGCCCTTATTTTGTAAAGTTTTGCCAATAAGCAACATTTTTTCACTGAGTCACTTTCCCATAGTCCTTCTCTACTTAGCCAAAGTAACAGGCCTGAGACATGATTTTATAAGGGTAACAAGACCCTTATATCAAGCCTTTATTTTGTAAAAGTTTTACCAATACGCAACATTTTTCCACTGAGTCCCTTTCCCACAGTTCCCTTCTACTCAGCTAAAGTCACAGGCCTGAGCCAAGATTTTACAACAGTATCAAGGTATTATTTTGTAAAGATTTACCAATGTGCAACATTTTTCCACTGAGTCACTTTTTTTCCATAGTTCTTTTCTACTCAGCTGAAGTAACAGTCCTCAGCCATGATTTTATAATGGTATCAAGGCCTTATTTCATACGGTTTTACCCACATGCAACATTTTTCTGCTGAGTTGCTTTCCCATAGTCCTTTTCTACTCAGCTGTAGTACACAGGCTTCAGCCATGATTTTACAACGGTATTGAGGTATTATTTTGTAAGGATTTTCCAATGTGCAACATTTTTCCACTGAGCCACTTTCCCATAGTCCTTTTCTACTCAGCTGTAGTACACAGGCTTCAGCCATGATTTTATAACAGTATCAAGGTATTATTTTATCAGGTTTTACCAATAAGCAAAATTTTTCCACTGAGTCACTTTTTTTCAATAGTCCTTTTCTACTTAGCCAAAGTAACAGTCCTCAGCCATGATTTTACAATGGTATCAAGCCCTTATTTTGTACGGTTTTACCCACATGCAACATTTTTTCTGCTGAGTCGCTTTCCCCATTGTTCCCTTCTACTCAGCTGAAGTAACATGCCTGAGCCATGATTTTACAAGGGTAATAAGGCCCTTCTATCCATCTCTTATTTCGTAAGGTTTTACTAATAAATGACATTTTTCTGTGGAGTCGCTTTCCCATAGTTCTCTTCTACTCAGCTGAAGTACACAGGCTTCAGCCATGATTTTATAACAGTATCAAGGTATTATTTTATAAGGTTTTACCAATAAGCAACATTTTTCCACTGAGTCACTTTTTTTCAATAGTCCTTTTCTACTTAGCCAAAGTAACAGTCCTCAGCCATGATTTTACAAGGGTAATAAGGCCCTTCTATCCATCTCTTATTTCGTAAGGTTTTACTAATAAATGACATTTTTCTGTGGAGTCGCTTTCCCATAGTTCTCTTCTACTCAGCTGAAGTAACATGCCTGAGCCATGATTTTACAAGGGTAATAAGGCCCTTCTATCCATCTCTTATTTCGTAAGGTTTTACTAATAAATGACATTTTTCTGTGGAGTCGCTTTCCCATAGTTCTCTTCTACTCAGCTGAAGTACACAGGCTTCAGCCATGATTTTATAACAGTATCAAGGTATTATTTTATAAGGTTTTACCAATAAGCAACATTTTTCCACTGAGTCACTTTTTTTCAATAGTCCTTTTCTACTTAGCCAAAGAAACAGTCCTCAGCCATGATTTTACAATGGTATCGAGCCCTTATTTTGTACGGTTTTACCCACATGCAACATTTTCCCGCTATTCTTAGAGCTCCTCCTCCACCAAACCGGATTTTTTGGAACTTACTGCCTTGGGCCAGCGTCAGCCCCTCCTCGGTGGCCGCCTTCCCGCAGCCCTTGGCCGTGCAGGCCTTGATGTAGAACTTGTACTTGGTGCTGGGGCTGAGCCCCGCCAGGTGCCAGCTCATCACCGAGCGGTTGGCGACGCTCACGTCGCTCACGGCGCCCACCTCGTGCGTCTCGTTGACTGCAAGAGAAGAGCTTTTGCTATAATAACTCAAATTTTATACACTCAAAAGTGTTCACAAAAATTAAGTTTTAAGCTCAAGAAACATAAGAGGGACCCCAAGCAGTCCAGTGATGAGCTTAGCGGTTTCTACCACAACCACAACAAATGAAACATCGGTTCATTTTATACGTACAGGTTTAAATGAATCCCTTCCTTTTACATGTTGTGCATTGTTACTCAGGAGATTGCTACCTATGAAGTGATGAAGTGAAGGTGCACATTGTGTGAGCCCTCTGTCAGGCTTTGAAAATTCTCTACAAATCCATTTCCCACAGGTCAGAGCCAGGGAAACCTGTCCTGGGCACCCCCAGGAGGGAGCACTCGGCAGGGAAAGAGGAGGAGGAAGGCTGGGGGTGTGTATGTGCCCTTGCTGCTGGTGTTAAATGGGATTTATGTCCTCCGTGTCCATCTCCCAATGGCTCGGTGAGCTGTCACTGCTCTTGGAAAGCTCTGTGATTGCACATATGCACAGCCTGGTTGTGAGGTAGGAATGGCTGTCTCCTAGGTCATTAAATATCTATGAATTGCTCCTTGCTTTGCTTCCTAACATCTGCAAACTTTTACTGGCAGCTTAGAGGGTGGTTGGTGTGCTGTGAGCTGCTCTGGCTCCGCAGAGCTGGCAGCTGAAGGAGAGGTGAGAACATGGAGGGAGGATCTTATAAAGATACAGAAAAATCTGAAGGGAGGCATCATAGGATGGGCCAGGCCGTGCTTGGTGGTGCCCAGCAATGGGCAGGAACCGGTGGCCAGGGAGCTCCATCTGGACACAAGGAAAGAAAAACTTCCCTGTGCAGTGACTGAGCACTGGAACACACACCAGTGAGGGGGTG
Organism: Hippolais icterina; assembly: GCA_013400075.1. Classification (NCBI taxonomy): domain Eukaryota; kingdom Metazoa; phylum Chordata; class Aves; order Passeriformes; family Sylviidae; genus Hippolais; species Hippolais icterina. The sequence continues at coordinate 55,837 of VWYN01013161.1, read as the reverse complement.
GAATCTCCCTCCCTGGGGATATTCCAGAGCCATCCGGACACACTCCAGCGCTGTGGGGTGACCAAGATGACTCTGTGGTCCCTTCCAAACTGAACCAGTCTGGGATGCTGTAAATAGATTCACTCTCTGCCCATAATCAGTAAAACCAAAGGGCAGATCCAGCCATCAGCCTGCTGGCAAAAGCATCTGAGCAGTTCTGCCATCAGCAGAGAGAAGTGTAAAGTACATGGGTGATTTTTTTTTTTATAAATAGGGCACAGGCGCATCCTTTTCCACCCTCAAAGAACATATAAAATACACTGAATTATCACCACACCACACAACTGGGGTTGTGCAGTCTGGGCTAAGTATGTCCTTGTTTCTCATTTCTTCCCTAGGCAAGAAAGAAAGAAATCCCCTGGAATTTGGTTGTTTTCAGTGTGGTTCCTCAACACCATGACTCAGGTGGTTCTTTGTGTTTCTGCTGAGGCACCTTAGAGGGAGAAGCTCCCTGACATAACGTGCAGATCTACATTAATGTGGCTTCATAGAGTGCTCTCATCACAATTCACTTTGTATTAAATGAGTTTCTCTCCAGTAAAATGCACCTACAATTTATGGGTCTTTTTAACCACTACATTAGGTGTAATTGGCCAATATGAAGTAATTGAATCAGCCCATAAATGTGGCACAGGGAATGGCAGCAATGGGAGCTTTCATGGGAAAAAGTGCATGGAAAACTTCCAGCTCTGGGAGCTGACCCCAGCCTGTCCTCTGGCAGCCTCTGTGCACATCACACCTGGGAGTTTTCCTTAACTAATCCTGCTTCAATTCTGAATTCAGAGCAAAGCAGGCACGTACTTATCTGGTACTGCAGAATGTAGCCAGTGAGGTGGCCATTGGCTTTCTTGGGAAGTCCCCAGGACAGAGTGACGGAGTCCTTGTCAAAGTTCAGGATCCTGAGAAAACGTGGCTGTTCAGGGACTGGAAGACACAGAGATGAGCTTTCAGAGAGTGAACAGGTCTGTCCCTATAAATTCTTGTTACATGAGGATATAACTTAGCTCAACACCCACAGCTCCCCTTTCAAGTGAAGGGTTCTACGAATAGTGGAGTTTTTATTACCACCTTAAATACAGCAATCAACTCACCTTATCCCAAGGACAATTTCAATTTATGTCCCTCCATCCCGTATTTTCCTCTTGTCTTACCTCCTTCTGGAGTTTCAAACACCACGGGGGAGCTCTCAGGGCCATCTCCTCTGGAGTTGAAAGCCGAAACTGTCAAGCGGAATTCACTGAAGGGGTCCAGGCCAGGAATCATTCCATAGTTCCTGTCTCCCACAAATGTCAGGAAGTGTTTCTCTGGGTGATGCCTCTTCCCATCCAGCATGCTTTTTGTTTTCCACCAGCTGACCTGCAAGGAGATTGGGATTTCTTTTACAAATTATATTGTGTGGAGATGAGCATGGTCGTGATCTCTCTCACCTTCCCAAAAATGAGAGATTGCAATCCAGGACTCATTTAATAATTTATTCAACTACATACAAATATTTATAAAGAAATTTGTAACCTTGTAGCCTCTTAAGTGCCCACGAACTCTGTCCCTTGGTATCCCAAACCAGAAGACTTTGACCAGGGTGCTGTTCACAACCTCCACTGACACGCCCGAGGGAGCAGCATCTGGAACTGTAAAAACAAAAGTCCCAGGTGTTAAAAACACTTCCAAGAGCCCAGATTCACACTATTCACAGCTCCAGGGCTTGGCTTTCCAGCTCCAGCTGTGCCACTTCATGCAGTCTCACTGCAGGCAAGCAAAAAGCCATTCCACCTGCATCCAGTGGGTGGAATGGGCCAATAAACATTATTTTTCTGTATTTTTCTGCTGAGGGTTGGGATACATGTGCACTGGGACACATGAATTTCTACACTAGTATTTATGATTTCCTGTTTCAAGCAATGCTTACAGCAGTGAGAAGAATAAAAAAAATGATTAACACGGCACTCAAGAAGGCAATCATAAAGGGTTTTTTTATAATCAATTTCATTTTACAACTAAGCTCATTAAACAGTAGGATTTTAATCACTGCGTAACACAGAGAGCTATTACAGTGCCTGAAAAAAAGGAGGCCTTGATCCATTGACAACTGAATTGCGAGGAAGATTTTCCACTAGTAGATGTAAAATTAGACTCATCACAGAGACACAAAGAAAATAAACATGCTGTGGAGTTTCTTCCTTCTCGTTATCGCTATTCACCACCTCTTCTGCACCACCAGACCTTCCTGTTCCCACCTCTGGGTGGGCAGTGGGGATTCTCCTGTCTGAGCAGCACCGAGTCCATTTCCAGCACTGAAACTCCACCTGGGAGCCATGGAAAACCGTGGGGCTGGAGAAGATGGCACGTTCTTCAGGGCCTCATGGACAAGGTAACACCAGCACACGTGGGAATGTGGCATTGTCTGTAAATCCACCCAAACACCCAGTGCCTGCGATTTTGTCCCTAACTGTCAGAGTATTTAACTTCTGACAGCGTTAAACTGTTGGGTCAAGCCTCAGAGAGCCCACTGATTTTTTTCCTACCAAGTTACAACACGACTGCTACACTTCAGAGATTTCTCATGGACTGTGGCCTTCAAACAAGCACCCAGACTCAGCCAACAGCTGAGATTAATGAGAGGCCAAGTGACCTTTCCAAAAAAAAACCCTCTCACTCCAGCAGGCTGGCATCCAGGCACCCAGCACGCGTCATGCCATGCCTCATGCAGCCCATCAGGCTGAGCACTGGCATTCCAGCACCTCTGGGCTGCCTAATCCATCACTCCAAGAAATCCCCATTTTTAGTTCCTGCCACTCACCGTCCTCTCCCGAGTACCCGATGGTGACGTTGGGTTCAGGGCCAGACCCCAAATTATTCACTGCCTGCACTTTGATCTCGTAGGGCACGAAGGTGGGCACGTTCCGCAGCCGCAGCGAATGCTTGTTCACCAGCTCCTCGTTCCAGTCCGTCTCCACACCCCGCTGCCTCCAGCTGACTTTGTACTCCAGCCCCGGCCCGTTCCTCTCCAAGGGCTTCAGTGGCTGGGGAAAAGTTAAAAGAGATTTTGTCTGCCTTTGTTGTAATCACAAAAACAGCAGCCGAGGGGAGGGGGGATAATTTTGGAATGTGCGTCACAGCGCTGGGAGAAAAAAGGGGCAAAACACCCCAAACTTTGGCTTTTTGCTGTCATTTTAATTTGAGGATGATTGGAACAACAACGTCATGACTTCAAGAAAAAAGAGGGCTAAAGGCTTGGATTAAAATCCAGATTAATTTCCAGGATCTGTGTTTCTGCCTCCTACACACATCAGGTTTTGTTTTGCCACAGGTTTTCCTGTGTGAGGTAGAACCACATGCCTCCAGCACAACTGAATTGCACACTTTGGCATAAGGCTGTGTGTGCCTTTTAGCAGAGATAAAATTTGCATTTTATCTTAGGATTTTATGTAGCACAGCAAGTTGGGTCATTAAAATTTAGATTTGCTCTAACCGCACACCAAATGCTTGAAATTACGCCTGGACATTTAATGTGCAACTGCTGGGCCACTCTGCTTTTACCAATCAGCTGGAGAATTCATCCCAGCAGGGTTTCCAGCTAATTAACATGAATTTATAAAATATTAGGAGATGTATAGCAATAGCTTGTCATGAGACATCCTCAAGTTGAGTTTATTTCTCTGAAAATGCACTACTTTAATTAAAAAAGTTAAATAATCACCTACCCTATCAAAAAAGCTATGCACTGAAACAGCTGTGGGTGTTTCTCACCATATAGGCTGCTTTTAATGATATTTAAGTATAGGAAAATATGAAATATATAATAGTTGGTTTGTATCCAAGAGGTCTGACAGGAAATAGCATCAAAATCCAGTGGAAAGTGATTCCTTTTTGATACTCCTCATGCATGGGGAGACCTAAATTTGGGGGATCTGCAAAAATTCCAACTGATCTGCTCTGCTGTGAGGACCTTTGGGATGTCTGTGGCTAAGGAATTGCGGGATTGGGCAACTTTCTCACAGGCACCACCTCCATGGCAAAGATCCCAGGGAATGGGATTTGCAAGAGGAGCTGGAGAAGTCAAAAATCCCTCCTAAAAAAAAAAAGATTTATTGTATAGAGTTAAACCACAGCACTGCTTGACTCCTATTTTGATCACCCTCAAAGCTGCAAATCCTTGGCTGAAAATCCCAGTAACTAAAGCTCAGCTGGTCTCTTAATCCAAAATAGGCAGATTAACATCATTCTGCAGCCTTTGTCTGTCAGAAATAGCATGTGCAGTGCCCAGCAGTTCCTCTGAAAAGCACACAGGAAACGCCATAAATAAACGAATATCCTGTTTAGCAACATTTTAATGATTCAACAAGATTTAACCGAGCCTTTCCATCTCATTTTCTCCTTTCAGGCTCAGCTTTCACTTCCACTCTTGCCCTGCCTGAGCAGTGATTATGAAGTTCTTGGTGCTCAAAGATGTGTTGCCCATCCCAGTATTTCCCAGTAAACATACTGGGTGCTAAAACTCTGCGTTTTGTTGGTTCATTAAAGTTGGAAAAGACCTCCAAGATCCAACCCAACTTTTTCTGAGAGGTAGAATTGTCTCCCCTGACTCTGGGCTAAAAATCCCATTCAAATCCAAGCCCATGAATCTTGGGGGCCTTTTGGATGCAGTTATACCCCAAACCATGACTTCCCATTGGGGAAACATTTCTTGTTCTTGGCTGGGAGCAGCAGATTGAGGAGTAAATCTCATGCAAATTGTGTGTAATTCCAGCCTCAACAAAAACCTGCTTCCTTCCACAGCTGTGGATATTTGTGCTAAATGAAGGAATACATAACTCAACTGCTGGCACAGAAGCTCAAGGCTTAAAACCCAGGAAATTTGAAGTCTGGAAACCATCCTCAAGATTTTTACATAACTCCTTTGATGCACATCACAGGCTTTGGAGGTTTATCCACATTCCTTCAGTTCTCGGTGTAAAAATTCACACTCATGTTCTCTTGGGCAAGGGATCTGTGGCGTTTTAAAACTTCCAGCCTGAAAGGGCAGAAGCCATGAGCCACCCATCCCCTCCCTGGGCCTGGCTGGTAATTTTAATTGCAGAGCAGGATAAGACCACAATTATTTGAAGAAGTTTCTTGCATACAAGAAGCAGAGAAGAGCAAATTTTGGTGAATGCTCACTGTGCTTTACAGGAATTCTGTATTTTTTTAATACTCTGTGAAGTCAAACATAAAAAACAGTCTTTTGAAACAAAAATGATACTGGGGCTGAAAATCTGGAATACATTTAAGTCAAATTCAGCTTTCAGAAGAATAAAGGATTGTTCCTATAGGATTTGCTCATCTTGCCTTACCTCCCATTTCATCACCATTTCATTGGGTTCAGAAGCTTCAACTCGGATATTCTCTGGGTTTTTATCTGGAGCTGAAACCACATAGGTGACAAGGTTAGTTTGAATATCCCATTTATTTGGGATATATTTTATATATCTATATAAATATAAAATACATACATATATATAATACATATATATATTTATCTCTAAATAAAAATATATAAATATATATTAANNNNTAAAAATATATAAATATATATTAAATGCCACTTAGCATTTAAGTGCCAAAAAGGATGGGAAATTCCCCTATTGGTGACAGATACTTAAACAAAAAACATTCATGAGATGAATTACTTGAATTACAAAGCTGATGGGACCCAAACACATTCTTTATGCAGTTTGGATTCCTAAGTGCCCCTGTTGGTTGGAGCCACCAGCTAACGTGGAACTGTGACTTTTGGGTTTGAAAGCACCAGATGTGGGGGGATTATGAGGAAGAGATTTTTTCCCCCTGTGGGGATAGCAAACAGAAGGTGCATCATTAGAGGTATGCACACAGCTGGGAAGATGAAGAAGGACCTGAAATTGGTGCAAATGGGGAAAAAAAGAGAGAAAATGCCAAGGAATGCAAATGCTGTGCTGAACAGTTGGCCTCTAAAATGACTTTCAAGGAGACAACATTTTCTGCCCCAGTGAATGCTCTGTAAATGGAGATTTTTGACAAGCTTAGTGCTCCTGAAAGGCTCCCTGTAAACCCAGCCCTTCTCCAGGAACTGTTTGTCCATCAAGATCTGCAAAGGGTGGAAAATCAGCAGAGTGAGGTGCTGGAAGTGTAGGAAAACCCAGCAGCGTGGACTCCTCCCTTTGGCATCCTGGGGAATTTTATGCAGCACAGCAAGTTGGGTCATTAAAATTTAGATTTGTTCTAACTGCACATCAAATGCTCAAAACAATGCCTGGACATTTGACGTGCAGCTGCTGGGCTGCTCTTTTTACCAATCACTGAAGAATTCCTCCCAGCAGGGTTCCCATCTTGTTAATATTTAAAATATCAAAATATGGCTTGTCACGAGACGTCCTCCAGCTGACTTTACCTCTCTGAAAATTTACTTTAAAATACCACTGCTTTAGTTAATACAGTCAATTTAAATGGTCATCTGCCCCACCAAAATTACTGAGGGTTATTCAAGTCCACTGAACCACTTGGTGGTAATTCCCACCACAGGACCTACATTTAATAATCCCTGAGGCTGCCAATGAGCAGTGCAAGCCACCCTGATCCCTTCACGCCCTCTGCAGCACGGGAGGGCACAGATATCCTAAAAAAACCCCCTGAAAATACCAATATTTAGGAAATCAGAGCCATGTTTACCAGCTGGGGGTGTCGCATAGCGCAGAGATGGTTTGCTGGGCTGGCTCCTGCCCACGGCGTTCACGGACACCACGCGGAATTGGTAATTGGCGAACGGGGCCAGGGACAGCAGGGCTGTGGTGTCGTTCCCTGGCACTCTGCTGAGCTCCTGCCACACCCCCGGATCCCAGCGGTTCTCTTCAAACTCTATGATTGACTCTGGGCAGGAAAAAAAGACAAAAAACAAAGAAAAAAGATAAAAAAACCAATTCAGTGTGAACAGCGCGAGTGGAAATGAACTTAACAAATGAACCATCATAGTTACAGTGATTAATTCTGGTTGTCAGCAGGGTTTGTGTCCTGGGACAACCAGGGTGTGCCAGAATTCTGAACAGCCCTAAAAAATCATGCTGAATTTCCTTCCTACCATTGACAGGGCTGTTATGGCTGGCCCCAGCTTTCCAGGAGAGTCGAACGCTCCGGTTTTGGTTTTCCGAGAGCTGGAGGTCTTCTGGTGGGTCAGGAACATCTGAGAAATAAAGGAGAAGCGTCAGGAGCACAGCCAGGTATTTCTGTTTGTCCTGGTTATTTTCCAGAGGGTTGGAACAGCACAGCCAGTGAAGATGGAAACACCTCCTGATTTCTAGATGGAAAATTGTGGAAAGTAGGAATTGCTTTCTCACATTTTTCTGTAGTTTAATCTACAGGCATGTTGCTGCTCTATCCTTGGAGCGCAGCTGGTTAAAATTCAATATATTAATTTAAAGGTGGTGATGGTGCATCTTAAACAATCTCACTCCTCTACCTGTTCATTAAACACACAACAAATATTTAGAATTATTCCAATTGATTATTTATTTTACTCTTAGTTGCCCCTAATCTGATGTCTCCATTTAGTTCTTCAGTCAACCCACAAATCCTTGATTTCAGAAACCTGAATTTTTCACTTGGAAGATAACTGATGTTGTTAATTCACCAAGACCTTTCTCATACACAATAAACAAGGGAAAAGAGCACAAAACTGTTTTTCTTCTTCTGCAAAGCACCTTTTTAAAAAGGAATAAAGTGCTTTATGAAATTTTCATATGTGAAATAATGAATAGTCCACAAACATTTTGAATTATACAGCACCGAAGGACACAGCACCATAAATAATGTGCACAGCATCTTCCTAATTTACTATTTACTGAAAAATATCACTCCTTTAAAGTGGGAAAACATCTTGAAGGGCAGATTGACTTATTTCTTGCTGCAATCACTGCCAGCAAGAAATAAAAATGCAAAATGAAGCAAAAATAAATGTAACTAAAATGATGCAAAGCTGTCAGAGAATCATAAAATCACAGAATGGTTTGGGTTGGAAAGAACCTTAAAGATTATCTAATTCCAGCCCCCTGCCATGGGCGGGGACACTTTCACCTAGACCAGGCTGGCCGAAGTTGTGACCACAAAGCAGAATTTTGGCTGCTGGCTGCTGCCACACACACTCCACAGGTTCATCCCCTTAATTCCACGTGGTCCTTCAGGGAGGGATGCAGGTGTGAGGCTGCTCTCACAAGGCCAAGCTTCAGACCCAGGGGGTCAAAGCTCTGCTCTTTACCCCTGGACAATCATTTATGCTCAGGTTCACAGATATAATTGATTCCTTTTAGGTGCTTAACTTTCACTGATTGTCTGAGGAGCTGCACATCCAAATATTGACCTGATGGCCTTCAAAAAATAGTCCAATTCTTTCTTCAGTAAAGTGAAGGACTGGCCAAGGACTTCAAAGCAGCAGCAGAACCGTTCTTAGTAAGCTCTTACACCTTCCAGGGCAGCTCCTGCAGCCACTGAACTGAGGCAAAAATGCTGCCTCATCTTACTACACCAAAGAAGAAAATAAATCGAGTTTGTGTCAGCATCGCCGTCCCAGGAGATAAGGGACAGCACAGCTTAAGGAGTGAGAGGCTCTGTGAAATTGGGTTTTTGAGGCTCTGTGAAAAGCAGCAAAGAAGCAGAAGTGCTGCAGTGGCAATTCCTGCTGCGAGGAGCTGTTTCCACAGCGGGGAAAAATCGACCTTACCCAGAACGATCAGCTGCGCCTCGGCCTCAGCGGAGTCCAGGGCAGTGCTGGCCATGCACGTGTAAACTCCCTGATCCTCCAGGAGCACGCTGGATATGAACAGGGTATCCCTGTCCAGGATTATCCTGCAGGGAAGAAAAAAAAAAAAAAAAAAGGTAATAAGGATGAGAAAAATCTGTAAGATGAGTTCGACACATAGACGTTGCTCTCCGAAAAATTGTTCATGAAAGAACTTTTCATTAAATAGCTCCACAGTGGGCCTGTGACATTAAAATGTGATTGTGGCTCTGCTCTATGCTGTGCTGAGGACTGCTATTTGTATTTCGTGGCAATTTAGCCTCCGTGGCTGGAGGTTGGCCTGTCAGTCCTGCCCTGAAAAGAACCACATTGAGATGTGGTGAGTGAGTGTCTGGGACACGGGATTTTGGCACGTCATTAATGAGACAAATATATGGGGTTCATGATGGAATTTTGGAAAGATTGAGGGAAACTGAGCATTCCCAAGTCACTTTTGTCATGTCCAGAGCACCAGGGAAGCTGCCAACAATCCAAGGCCACGGGCTCTGTGGCAGACACGGAATTTCCAGGGCACTGCCTCACCATCCTATGAGGGCTCAGAGGGATTTTCAGCCTCTCCAGTATTTAGGAAGTCATCTTCTTCCTGTGGTAATTAATAAAGACATCTGATTGCCCCCTGTGGGACCCCTCTATGGAATAAAGGCTGAGCTTCAGCCCCTTGAGGTCAATGGGAACCCAAAAATAGGGCAAAATTCAGCCTGGACCTGCAAATCCTAAACCCATCTGTAGGAAAAATTCATGTCAGAACCCCTGAAACCTGTTAACCATCACTTCAACATTGCAAAGACCTTGTTTTGGCTAAGAAAGTGTGAATTACAAGAAAATACTGGTTGCACTAAAGTGGAGAAACAACCTGCACTGGGGTCAGGGTTGTATTTTTGGGTTGGGCCAACATTTATATACTACATTAAAATATATTTATGTATATGTTAATATATAACTTTATATTCTGCTGTGATGGTAGCAGAGTTAATAAACCCAAACCCATTTGGCTCCAAACTCACATTGCTGCATTTATATTTAGATGCGTATAAAATGCAGATCTATTCACGAATCGCGTGAAGAATTCTTTGCAGACACGAATTTGCATTTCAAGCTATTAAGGCTCATGTTTAATGAAACTCCAGCTCCAGCACCACTCCAGATTATCCAGCTGAGATCAAGAACAGCCCTGTTCCCTCCCCACTCACCTGCCACTTTCCGTGCTGTTGGCTGGCAGCTCATCCCCATCCTTCCTCCAGGATAATTTAAAACTGTGCTTCAAGTGGGAGTCATACTCAGCCTGGCATTTCAATAAAATTGAATGTGATTTCAGCACTCGGGGGTTCTTCGGAGTAACAGCAAGTTTTGTAGCATCTGATTGATCACAGAAAAACACTTTGATTAGGTGAGAGAGGGGCCTATTATATCAAATTTCCGCCAAGCACTTCATCTACACAAATCAACATCAGGAGCAACAATCATGTCTCTTTTTTTTTTTTTTTTTTAAACAAAA
>VWYN01013161.1:34829-45481 GCA_013400075.1 Hippolais icterina | reverse complement strand
TTTTTTTGTTATATACACAAACATTTCAAGTGAAGGATGGTGGGATTTGAAACAGATATTTGCCAGGATTTCATTTTTTTTTTTTATCTTGAGACATTTTTTTTATCTTCAAACGTTTTTCATCTTGAAACATTTTTTAGTTCGCTCCAAACCAAAGAGCTGCAGAGGAAAAAAAAAAAATCCACCAAAAAAATCTACAAAAAAAAAAGGTTACAGGTGAAAATCCTTGTTAGCAGCCTGTCATGAAATGGATGATAAAAAAAAGGATTGAATATAATTTTTATGTCTAATTGCCATTTGAAATAAGCTTTGGCAGTGATCCAAGAAAAAATTACAAGCTTATTAAAGTCAAGTGTGAAAAAATTATTGCAATCAAGTTTGTTCTTTTAATTGACTGTAATCTGAATGCAGAAACAGATGAATAAGTAAGAAGAAAGCACTCAGCTGAATTTATTTCTGCAGTGAAATGTTGCTCTGTGAGAATTTCATTGTACATTTTCATGTTTATTACCACTGTAAAATTCCCAAAGCCAAGGGAGTGGGTGGAAATGGAAAACAAAGAGTGGGCTTTTTCCTCAGGTTTGTCACAGCAAATATCCATCAGAGAGGTTTGCTAATTGAGTATTTAGGGGTGTTTTTATTGGCAAGACCTAAATCCTAAGTAACTTTGTAGAAAACTCACTAAATGCCCAACAGGAGCTGCCCACTTCCATCACACCCTCCAGGGAAAACCCCTCCTGCCAGCCAAGCACATAAATCCCTTAAAACAGAGCTGCAGTGCAAGGGATGCATCTAAAATTTATAAATAAACACATCTGAGGATTTTTTTATGCTCTGTTTAAAAATATTTATCAACAGGCGAAACCCCAGTGCAAAATCCTTCAACCAGCAGCACCTGCAACGTGTTTGGTGTCCACTGTGGGATTAATCCAGTTTGGGATGTGCTGATCAACAGATGGGAAGGAATCTTAGGGAAGGGAATCCCCGAGCTGAGGGAGAAGCAGGAACACATCTGGATCAACAAGGACCCCTCCAAGCCCAGGAGCACAGGGAAGGCTCCCAAGAGCCTGCCCTGAGTGTAACAGGGCAGTGACAAAAAGGAGGGAAAATCCTTTCAAGATAACGTGTAAATGCAAAATTTTGGTGGCTCGTGCAGCTCCTGCAAGCATCCAGAAGAAAATGAGCACCATGTGTGAGCATGGAGAAATCCAGCTGAAAAGTTGGGACTATTTTAAAGGCAATATATATATGAGACCTGTGACAATTTCAGGTTGTAATATCCAGAGGATTCCTAAAGTCACAGAATAAATCTGTACCCTGGACTGAATATTTATCACTTCCTGAAAAATGGCAGACATAAAATCTTAGCAGCTGGGAAAGTTTTTTTGCTGTTCTCACCCCTTATATCCAGATTAGCAGTGATTGCTCTTTTCCCCACAGAATTTGAAGCCCAGCAGGCGTAGGATCCTGAGTCCTCCTTCTTGGTGTCCTTGATCTCCAGGGTGCCGTTCTTGTTTAGCTCGTAGCGAAATGCAGAAAGGGGCTCAATGCTGTCATCCTTAGTCCTACAGAGGATAAAACCAGGCCTGAGTTACTGCAGGAAGTGTTAGTTCGTGGTTAAGGGTTATTGCAGGGCAATTTTGGGACTCAGCTTTGCCCCTGAGCAATTAAAGTCAGGATTATCCACGTGCAGCAAATCATAAAGGGACTTAAGAGTCCTGCACACCAAACCCGCAGGGACAGAGTCTAAAAAGTTCTGTAAAACGCTCTGTCTTTAATCTACAGCTGCCACCTGCAATTTTATTGCACTTGTCACCTGCTGTGACAATCCTGTGATTTCCAATCCTATAGAATTTACATCCAGGTAAATGCGTTCTGTAAGTCACTGCGTTTCCACCTCAATAATGTGCCCAAACTTGAAGAGTTGCCAGCTTTAAACTGATGAAGCTGCAGCAGGATTTGGCTGTAAAGAGCATGGCTTTGATTAACGTATAGCCTGGCATTTGTCTCAGAGACGTACTGGGGCTTCCAGAAAGTATTTTTTTTTCCAAACCAGTTCTTCAGAATTCTTAAAAACGCATTTAAACACAGAAAACTTACATTACACACAGCTTTGTTGCAGATTTCTAGTCTTAACTCCACAGAAATAATAACTAGCAGACTTTTCAAACTTGGGGGAGCCTGCAGGAACTTGTTTGACGTGACAAAAACCCAGTTCCCAGGTATCTTACCATCTGACATCTGCTGCAGGTGAGGCGAAGATGTCACAGTGCAGGAAGGCGCTGTAACCCACGACCGTGGCGTAGTTTTCCTCATCCGGGGTCAGGATCAGGGGGGCAATGTCTGCAGGAGAGAACGCAAGGTGAGCAGCAGCACTGCATTTCAGAGCTAGGAACATAAATATTGGCCCTGCATCCTCCCCTCTTCCAGCGAGGGGGAGAGGCTGAGGTGTTTAATGGGAATTTCACGGCTGTTTGGGAGAGTTGCACCGAGCAGCTGAGCTCTCAGAAGCTTCACTGCCTGCTGAGATAACAGGGGTTTACTGCTGGACATGGCAGAAATTGAAACATCCAGGAGAGAAAACAGAACCAGTTCTGCTGCCTCCGGAGATGTTTTTTTTATTAAATAAATTCCTCTCACTCCTTTCTTCAAAGAACAGACTGAGCATCACAACTGAAATCAAAGATTAAAAATCCACTTAATAATTCAAAAATTGTGGTCACAATTCAACCCCCAGTGGTTTCACTGTGCTTGAATTCAAGCTTTTGAGCTCAACCACAACCACGTTTTTAAAACATATCAAAGCTCAGCAGTGCCTGTGCTAAGCACATAGCATTGCCCATGACAAAACCTGTTGCATAAATTCGGACAATACTCCTTAAAATCTGTGGCCAGTCCAGAGGAGCCATGAGATGGTGACAAGCCCCAGGCTGCTCTGAGGACTCGGCCTTGGGCTGTTGATGTGTCACTGTGTGAGGCCAGAGTGGTTTTAGCCCCACCAAGATGTATCAAGTTCTGAGGGTTGCCAGCAGCCTCTCAACAATGGCTTATGAAAAATTAGCGAGATGCCATGATCGGAGGTGTTTGTAAAAACAAAAAGGTTTAATTAAAGCAAAAATAATAAATCATACAAAACAAAAAAATAAAAGCTGTGCAACGTGCAGGGAGGTTCCTTACACCTGCTAAGACACTCCAAAAATAAACTGAGAGACTTTGTGCTCTCTCTTAAGTATTCAGCAATCTAGGAGGGGTTTTTGGCATCTTGCCCAACAGAAAACAGCCACAGTTCTTGAGAAGCAGCTCAAGAATCCAACACTTTGTCCTCACACTGGGCCAATTACTGTGAGAGGTGTATCGAAGTTTCTGGTTCTTTTCCATATAAGTGAAATCAAGAATGAAACCCAAATCCTTTCCTAACACAGGAACACCTGATAAGGTGTGAGGGTGCACTGCAACAGGCTGTGACCTCTGGGAGGGGACAGCCCGGGGCACTCACTGAGGACGTTGACGTTGGCGCTGGCCAGGATGGTGCCGTGCTTGTTGGTGGCCTCGCACTGGAACACGGCGCTGTCCTGCAGCTGCAGGTTGGTCAGGCTGATCTCCCTGGTGGAAATCCTCCCTCGGAAAGTCCTGCCTGGAAAACAGCAGGTGGTGTCAGCAGCTGGAGGAACACCAAGGCTGGGCAGCTCCCAGGCTCTCCTCACTGCTTGGAAGAATATCTTGAGGATCCAACCAAGACCTTCCCTGACAGCTGGTGACTGCCAGGGCTCTGCATTTGCCAGCAGTGCCATGGCCTGAGGAAAATGCTCCAGAGCACCAAATTCCAGTAAATTCACCACAGAGACTTTTTAAAATTATAATAATAATACTGCCACACCAGTGCTTCCCAGCCGCTTGGGCTTACTCAGAAAAACAAAGGAGCCCTCGAGTTGTCCCAGATCCCCAAAAGACGGGAGAGTTACAGGTGAGGCAGAGGCAGCACCTCAAAGGTACCACTGCTCCATGTGTGTGATATTCACCACTACCCTCTCCAAGAATCCTATTTAAATATTTGTTTATATAAGTAAATAAACAATTCACATCTAAAGAGGTGCCAAACTAGAGATCATTCAGCCCGTTAGGATGTGTGGGTGGTACAGAGGCACATCCCAGCTTGACAGGGCCTGGAGGAGCTCCCTGGCCCCTGCACCTACCATCGATGGGCATCCCGTTGAGCTTCCACTGGATTCTGGGCTCGGGGTTCCCGATGGCCTCGCACAGCAGCACCAGGTTTGTCCCCACGCTGTAGACGCCACCTTCGGGCTTCTTCAGCCACTGGGGAGGCTCTGGGAAAAGAGAAAAAATAGGGATCAGTTGATGCCTTTTGGGGCTACCTGAAAACAAAGGCCAGACAGAACTCAGGGAATAAAAAGCTGTTCCATTTATTGAAGGGCCTTCAGGTGCATTTAGGGCACAAAAAGCCCCCCAGAGGCTGCACCCAAAAATGGACCCCGGGTCACGGGTTTGCACACTTTGATCAGTTTGGTCCATTTGCATTTTGGGGTTCATCTCCCAATTCCAGCTCCAGGTAATGAAGTCATTCACCCCAAGTTTGCTGCCCCCAACTCCCTTTTGTTTCCATCTCTCAGGCCTGAGGCAGTGAGGTGTCCTTGATTGCCAGGCCTGGAGAGGAATTGCTGTGTCTGCCCAAACTGGGGAAGCAGCAGCTCCCACTGTGTGTGGAGTTTGGAGTTCTGCACTAAAGAACTGCAGGGTTACAAACAGATGGAAAATATAAAAGCTGAAATCCTGAGGCATCCCAGTCACAGCCTCTTGTTCCTCTGCTGTTGCTGGGATTCTCCAGGAGATGGCAAACGCCACCAACACTTCCCAGCCGCCGCTCTCAGCCCATCCCGTGGCTGAGCTGGATCCTCGTACTTCCCATGGAAAGGAAAGGCAAAATCAGCATCAGCACACGCCAGTCCTGTCCTGCCAGTGTCAGGCAGGGTGGAGGGAAGGGCAGCGTTTATCCAGGTGGGAAATCAAAGCCCACGGGAGGGGAGAGGCTGGGAAGGAGGGAATGGGTCGGCATTTCCACAAGGACCCTCAGACGCGAGAGTGATTTATGAATTACAGTGAGGCTATTTCAGCACGACAAACAAGGTGTGAACATCCACCCAGCTCGAACCCCTCTCCCCAGGCACGATCAAGCGTTTCCCATCGCCTTTCCTGGGAGCTGACGGAGCTCCGGGACAGGATGGATGCACCTGCTGATCCCTGTGCTGAGGAAAGGCAGCACCACCTCCATTCCCTGTTCTCCCATCGTGTGTTCAGAGCAGAGCCTGATCCCCAGCACATTTAGGGATGGTGAAACATTCTCTCCTCGCTGGGAATGAGAGGTTTGGGTGCCCACAGGGGGGTGGTAGAGGAGCAGCCATGTGCTGCTGCATTCCCTGTGCTCCCCTTTCCCAGCTGTTCCGGGGAAACTCGGGGAGAATTCTCCAGCCCCTGAGCATCAGGTACCCAAACCTCTTTAGGGATAAAAATTCTTAATGAGGGAAGGGAACTGAAGGGGAGAAAATGAGAATTTGTCTCATAAATGCGTAATTCACTGACTGAACGCAGATCCCTGAGCCTCCAGGGGGCAGCCTCAACCCGAAATGCAGCCTTGAATTCATCATTTCCCCCTGAAAGGCACCAAAATTTGAGATTTTAACACCAGACCTGCCTCTGCCTCTTCTGCAAGCGCTGGGAGGATCACAAGGCCTCTTTCCCTATTAAAAAGGTGAGCTAATGTAGGGAAAACGTGAGGATTCATTAGTTAATGCTCATAAAATGCTTTGAAGATTCACAGAGCTGGTGCCTGGTAATGCAGCAACAGATGTTATCAGTGAGATATGCTACAGCAAAACAGCTCACATTCACAGAGATGTTTCAAAAAAAAACCCCTAAAGTGGGATGCATTTCCACACCCAGGCCAGCATTCCCACAGGAGAGCACCCAGGAATGGTTTAATTAACATATAAAGACTGAAGTCAAATTGAAGCTTATTTAAAATGATAAAATCATCCCATTTCCTTCACACAGCGGGGATCCTTCTACCAACATCCTCGCTCAGTGCTACTTCCCATCCCACAGTGACACGACCACATCTGTTAGAGCTTCCTGGTATTTGGCTCCAGGGAAAAACTCTGCTAACACCAGAATATTTTGGTTTTGCAGATCTTTTTCCTTCTCTCTCATGCACACCATGGTTTTGTTAGGAAAAGATGAGTCAAAGGCATGGAGGTGAAAAGGTTTGTAGCAGCCCTGATTAAATTGTTGGTTTGGAATTTTTCCTCCAAATCTGCCACAAACTGAGACAGGGTATTTCCTTGTTTTGGAGACACCAAAAATTAGAATAATAACAATAATAATAATAATAAAAAAAAATATATAAAATAAAATAAAACCCTCCTGAAGAATCCCTTCCTATCTCCACCTGTGCCCACACTCTGGAGGTGTGAACTGATATTTGATGTCATTGCTTCCCTTTCTCAGCACTGGAATTGCTGTGGGTGCTCCAAGGAAGTGAAGAGGCTGTGAAGTCAGAGGCAATGAGATTTTGCCAGGTGTGAAATGCAATTTCACAGAGGGGCTGCAGAATCTCTTTTCCACGTGGCAGATGTGCCATACTGCTTAAAGTATACAAAATATAACAAAATATACACTTTTTTTTTAGCAACTACAAAATCCAGAGGTTGGATCATCAAATAGTTACTCTGGAATGGCAAATATTTCACTGCATCATTTATTCTTCCCGGTAAGAGTTCCCAGTTTGCTCCTCCTGATTGATTTATGTCTTCATGGGAAATACTGACAGATCCAGAAATGAAAGTGATCTAAAATGAGCATCTCCAGCAGAGCAGGAACATCTGCATCTAAAACACTCACAAAGGATCCAAACCTTCCCCTCAGCTTCTCCTGCTGTGTTTTCCCAGGAGCAGAACAAACTTGGGACATCTAACCAGCTTTTGCCTTGCTGCAGTTCAGTTCTCCCCTGTCTTCCATCACCCCCAGGGAACTTGGTGGAGAAACTTCCACTCCTCTAAAGGCTCTTGTGCATTCCCCAGATGTAATTTCTCCTAAATTAAAGATATCTATATTTTTTTTCCCAAATGCCATGATTTTCAGCTCCCTGACCACCCCCGCTGCCTTCCTGAAGAAGGTAAAGTTGTAAATCTGCTTACTTTGGGTGAGGCCTTCTCAGTTCTCAGCAACAACATTTTCCTTTCTATTTTCCAGGACGATTTTTCCTTTTTCTGCCAGACTAACACTTCCCAGCCACATTCCCCTGGCCATCCAGTGGATTCTCCCCATCAGCCCAAGCAGGCATTTCCCATCCTGTGCTGATGAAGCCAATTAGCTCTGCCTGGTGAGATTTGCTCTGCACTTGTGCTCACTGCAGCCCTTCCTTTTTATCCCACACCACTTTCCCAGTTTGTGAAGTTTGTTTCAATTTCTCCTCCCACCTTCCCAAAGGTTGGGGATCCATCCCACCCCAGGGCCAGCAGCAGCTGCTGTGACCACCTTGGGCTCTGCATCCCTGTTGGAGCAATTTTCCAGTGAAAGAGAAAGTTGGAGCCTGATTAACACACCCAGTTCTGCTTCTGCTTCCCATTAATTTAATCTCTTTTCTTTTGCTCTGGCTGAGTAATAAAAGTATTACGAGGCATAACTGCACAGGCCCTTAGCTATTACATTATTACTATAATTAATCATTATATTGTAACAATTATTTCTATTAAACCCCACCTAGGAGCCTCAACCGAGATCAAAGTAACTTTAGATCATTATGATCCTGCAGGATTTGTAGGTTATATGTTCATTTTCTGTCGGGTTTGGTGAACTACAAACAACCACTAAATAAACACCTGAAGTCAAAATAATTTGTGGGCTTGCTTTGCTATTTTTTTTTTTTTAATAATTCTGTCTCATTTTAATACCAAAATGAGCAGTTTTTGTGTCTACTCAGGTATTCCAGGCTACATCTTCCCTTGCAAAGAGAGATTAAAATGCTCAAGCAGTCGAGCAATTTGCTTGCTGAATATTTTCACATGCTTGGTAATGACTGCCTGAATCTTTGCCCTCAGACTCGGTAGGATTAGCAAGCGGGCTGCGTGCAAATATCATTAAAACTGGTATTTAGAAGGGTGGGGTGTCGGTTGGAGGCCCTCAAACACCAGAAAGTAGAACACAAAACGCGGCAGAGCGACATAAAAATCCTGATTTTTCACCCCAGCACTCCGCTGAGGATGGCTGGAGGTTAATAACAGATAATTTTTCTTCCACATTTAATTTTCTTCTCCCTGAATACATCCTGTGAGGGGAACCTGTCAGGTGTGAGGAGCCCAACGTCAGCACAAGCTCCCCGAAGCCTCCTGGAATGAATGCTCAGGATGTGCCCTTGAGTGTGCTCACAGGAGCTCCTGCAAGAATGATGAACGTGTCCATCTCTGATTAACGACAGCGACAGTCAGGAATTGTAGGAGACAGCAGAGTTTGGGCTCAGGTTTACCTTGATACCTCGGATGTGAGGTGACTCCTAATAGGAAGAACTCCTGCTGCTGACAGGAGCCACCATTAGTTACACACATGGAAAATGGATTTAGCAGCATTTGGGAAAGGATTTTTTCACATTGCAATGGCTGCGGTGGGATAATTTCCTTCTTTTTCTCTTTTCTTGTTTGTTAATAAGCAAGAATAAAAGTTTGCCAGGAACTTTCCCTTTCTCTGGAAACTCTGGGAGAAGAAGGTCAATATTCTAAACTGCAAAATTAATGTTATTTCTCTGGTATTTTAGTTTCTGCAGCTCCTGCAATTTCTTTGAAGGAAATCGATTTTTTTTTTTTTTTTGCAGCCGAGAAAATCACAGCCAGATTGTTAAAATATTCTGCTACAGCAGAGTGATGCTCCAAACCATCTGGAAGGATTTCTAGGAGTCAGCACTTCCCCTCCACCACAGCTGAGAACTTGCCATGCCCTGGGATCCTCCTCTGCCACACTTCCAGCGAGGGAAAGAGGGACAAGATTGGGTTGAGTGCATGGAGAGGACTCATCAGCCGCTGGGAGAAAATCTTTTCCTCAGCTGCTGAGCAAACACAGAGCAGGGAGCTCAAAGTGCTTTTCTCCCATCAGAAATTTGGTGACCACAGAGGGGTGAGGAGCCCTGAGGAAAATGAAGCATTTGGAAGATTCTAACAGGGTAAAACTGCCAGGGGTTTATTTTATTTTTTTTTTAAGTGCAGAGCAGAGGTCAGAGCGTTTTTCACCAGGCAAATGTTTTCAGCAAGTTTTTCAGCTGGGCCTCAGGGTTCTCAGTTTGTGGGCAGAGAAAGTGGCAGGGAGAGTTCCTGGCTCTGCAGTAAGGTTTTTTTGGTTTGAGCTTTACTGCTCAGAGCTCTGCTGGGTCCTGGGCAAGGGAATCTCCACCCAATGCACACCTTGGGGTTTGGAGAGGAGGAGAAGGGAAAAACCAGCCTTGGGTACTCAGTGAGGTGACAAAAAGGGTCATCTTTCCATTCTTTTAACTGCTAAAAAACAGTGGAAAGCATCTTTTTGCTTTGTTCCATAGGTTTTATGATACTTTTCAGGGATTACAGGGAACACCCCCAGCTCAGGTTGGGCCTATACAAAAATCACAGCAAAGGAACAGGTGAAGGAGGCAGGGGTGGGACCTTGTCTGCTCACTGAATTTTCACAGCCTTCCCTGAGTGCCCACTTTTAGTGCAAACTACAAAAAAGGACTTGAGCTAAATGTATCCAGCCCAGCAGAGCCATTCTCACAGTTTTTAAGAGCAAAAAAAGAATAATTAGATGGTTTTTTCTGACCTTCAGCTTGGTACATGACATTTCATCAATATCTCTGTTTGACTCCCTCCCATCTTTTAGAGTATTGAACCTGCTCACATATTTAAATGGTTCCCTGCTTTTTAAGGCCTTCATGGTTGAGGGGAAAAAAAGAAAAATCATGATTTATATTTTTTGTTGTTGTTTTAGAGCTGCTACTTCGTTCAAACCTTCCCAAACCCAAGAGGCTGGCATAAATTGTGGAGTTGCTTGAGTCATATTACCAAAGAGCCTCCTTCATTTCCCTTTTCCCACCCTTTTTGTCCCAAACCAATAATTTTTAGTAAAGAGTACTGAGCACCTTCCACATGCACATGGAAATCGTGCCTGGCCCTGCCCATGG
Source organism: Hippolais icterina (assembly GCA_013400075.1). Lineage (NCBI taxonomy): Eukaryota > Metazoa > Chordata > Aves > Passeriformes > Sylviidae > Hippolais > Hippolais icterina. Next base: position 35,271 of record VWYN01013161.1, on the reverse strand, counting down.
GGTTGCTGGCCGTGCACTGGTACGTCCCCTCATCAGCAGCTGTCACTTGGTCAATCTTCAGCGTCTTCCCAAAATTCTCCGTCTCTGGCTCATCCTTGGGCATGTTTCCCGTCACCTTGACCCAGCTGAGGTGAGGAGTTGGGCTGAGAACAAAGGGGAAAAAAAAGAAGATTTTGAGTTGAACACAGAAAAGCTGTTGTGATGCTTCACGTGGCAGAGCTGCTGGGGTTCACACCCAGCTGGGGTTTGGGAGGTGTTTTCAGAGGATTTTGAGCTTTTAAAACTTTGAAAATTCTGGGGCTACCTAAGGGTTTGTCTTGGGTTAGGTAACCAAAAAATGTGTATTCTATTTCATCTGTTGAAAGCAGTTGAGATGTTTTTTCTTTATCTCTTGTAACTCCAGGGGGGTTGGATGCCTTCTGATAATGGCCCAGCAGTTAAA
>VWYN01013161.1:10959-21395 GCA_013400075.1 Hippolais icterina | reverse complement strand
CCCCGTTTTTCTCCCACCGCTCCGTTTTTTGTCCTACAGCTCCGTTTTTGTCCTACAGCTCTGTTTTTGTCCTACAGCTCCGTTTTTTGTCCTACTGCTGATCACAGTGACCTCACACTAAAACTGTATCAATTATGGCAATTTATTCCAGTTTATGTGAGAACAGAGCCCATTCCATCGGGTGTTTTACATGTTTTGGGGTCAAGTGTTGAGAAATTGATGAAAGGAAAAGCATTTCTCCAGGTAACTTGTCCTTGACATCCCTGTGTCTTGTTTCTACCAATATCAGGTGTAAAATGGGAGTGAATTCAGGATGGTAAATCAGCAATTAGTTGATTTCACATTGTGAAATTATGTAAATTATGTATATTATGTAAATGATGAAATCACTGTAACCCAGGTCTGGCTTTATAACCTTCCCTGTGGATTCTACTGAAGTTATCCTGGGCTAAAGGAGAGCTTATCCTGATCCATCATGGATAGTCTCAAATTTTTCCTTGCAGATAAACACTTAAAGGATGCAAAAATGAGGCAAAGCAAAAATAGTCAAGAAATTTCTATAACCTCGAAATTTCCAGCTCCTTAGACACTTAACTTAGTATTTAATTATGATTTTTCATACAGTTCTGTATCTTGTACAGAAAACAGCCTGACATTTTAAGGAATCTTAGCCCTGACTGGCAGCCCCTGATGTTGAGCTGCTCTGAGTGAAGCTTGGGAAGTTTCCAGGGCTCATCTCCTGGATGCCTCAATTGATATTCTGATCCATGGAGCAGGAGCAGTAGTTAAATCTGTAATTTCCATTGCAGCCTTTGAACTGTTTATGAGATATGACCTTGCTTGTTTATGGATTTTTTAATTGCTGCCTTAAATTGAAAAAGTTAACAAAGCCTGGCTGTCGGGGAGAGCGCGGCTGGGAGTCCGCTCACTCCCAGAGATGTGGAATGGAATCAGTGACATCTTTTTTCTGTGTAAATCTCTGTTGTCCTTTTCAAAATGATGGCCACAGGCAAGAATCAGATCAAGCCCAATGATTTATGGCCAGAAAAGCTGCCATAACTGAAAGTCATCGGCTTAGGAGGCGAGAGGGTTAAATTTCATTTCCATCACCTGCAAAGTCTCAGTGAATTGCTCAATTTTCTTTCTCTTCCATACAGGCTACACCAAAGCCCTCACAAAACTGAGACCTCCTACTACAGTATGAGCTCAGAATCCCTTACTGATTTCAGGATACTCACACCTGAGTGTTTGAATATTAACTCAGGTCCATCTTTCTTTGGGAATTCTTGCACTAACATCACTGGCAGAGCACAGCCTGCCACGGGATAATTTTACATTCAGCCAATATTTCCATCCTTAGGTCTCTGGTCTTTTGGAGCAGCAGCTTTAGAAATACCGAGCATAAATCTCAGCTCAGTCTGCCATGAAGAGTCTTTTACAGCACAGTTAATTAAAGAAGTTTAAACTGTACTTCTTCTCCTTCCTCTGGCATGGGGCCTGCTCACTAATTCAGGCAGCAGATTCCCGAAATGCTGGAGGAGGGGAGCTGAAGTCTGTGTTCTCACCATTTAAATTCATTTTCATGCTGAATGTATCTTGTAACAATCTGGCCTTTGTTCGAGCTGCAAACACATCGAGATGCTCAGAGCCCATTCTTCCCCCTCTCCTTAATGTCATCCTACATAGGGGAGGTGGGGTATTTTCATTATCTAGGTGAGATTTAATGATCATTTCTGCTGACATTTCTATTGCTTCCCCGGAATGACTACTGTGAGTAAACAGTCTTTTGTTCTCCTTTTCAGCAGCAGCCTCACAGACCCAGCGTTCTGCTCCTGCAGTGGAAATGTAATTTATGAAAGAAACTGCCCTGCTCTGCCTGGCTGGGGTTTTTCTTCCCTTCCCTGGCACGGTGACTTTGCCAAGGAGTTTTACATCTGACTTGAATACAGTTGGCACAGCTCTGCCACCTCTGCATCGTCAGCGTGAATGCACGGGGTGATCTCACATGCACCAGTCCCTGCTCCAAACCCTGGGGGTGAACAGGGGTAATTTATCCCCAGTTTATCCCCAGCCCCTGCATGATTTACAGCGAGGCTGTGCACCAGCCATTCCCTCGCTGGGGCACAGCTGTGGAGCATCCAGCACTTTGGAAAATCAAAGGTGCCTCTTCCACTCCTCTCTGAATCCTGATTTAATTTGCAGCTTCCACACTGCACCCGTTAATGAAAGGACTGATGGCAGGAGGGTTCTAATAACAGCAAATGTGCTTTAGGAGATGTGTGAGTTGGGTAAATCCCTCTAATACATTATCTGTACCATGTACTTTTTTTGCTGGGTTTAGGACTTTGCATATATTAGCACTAAAATTCCTCTTGCTTTTGATAACAACCATGTTTTTAACCTCTCCATAAATTTGTTGCCTCCACTCCCAATATATTTAATATCTACTTAAGCCACTCTAGACTGTTTCTCATTAAAAGCAAAAAATCTCTTCTCCAAACACAGATTCAGTAATCCCAAACACAGACATCACCTCCTTGTTTTCCATCTGAAGCATCCTTTTTAGTTCAGCAGCAATGGAGTATCAGAATATTCTGCTGCTGGAGGCACAAACAGGACACTGAGCACTTTAACTCCTCTCAAATGTAATAAGTTGGAGATATTTTGCTTAAGAGAAGTTGAATTAACCCTGCTGCCCTGGCCAGACTCCAAAGTGAAAAAAAACAATGTCCTGTGTGAAGTTTAACTGCACCACTCTCCTGAAACTCCAGCTGCCATCAGCTGCCCTGTCCTACCTGAGGAGCCAACAATTCAATAAACCTCAACTTGCTGTCCTAAAGCTTTCTGCAATTCTCCTCTGCTCTGGAAAACTCTTCCCTTATTGCAGCTGCAAGGTGGTGGAGACTAAACCACAGAGCAACCCCTGGGATCCTGCTAATTCCTCACCCAACACCAAGCTCTGGCATCAGGGATTACTGTGCTGCACATTGCAACATGGAATAGATTTCCCAAGGAAAAAAAAAAATCCATAAAACTGGATGGAAGGAAAATAAAAAATGTCTTTCATTAGGAGCACTCATAAAATTCATTTACGTGGCATCCTCAGCAGGTCCCTCCCAGGAACCCTCCCAGGCCTGGCAATGTTTTGTTTTCAGCATGCCCACAGCACCACGACTCTCCCAGCCCTGGCTATGCCCTGAATGATTCTCAGGATTATTTTCTGTGCTGAAGACAGGACAAAAATATTTATTCGTGTTTCTCATAGCCCATTTCACCTGCACTGATCTGCCAGAAGTGGTTTTTGTACAAAAGCAGCCACCTCCTGTCACTGTGGGGCTGAGAAGGCTGGGGATGCATTCCCTGCCACACGGATCCCACCCGAGCATGGAGCTGTCGGATATTTGCTAACAAAATATTGTAGGAGCTTGGAAATGCAGGATTTAATCTGAAAAAAATCCACTGCACTGCTGCTTTCCTCCATCTGTGCCACTGAACTGCATCATAAAACTGCTTCAGGTTCTCACCCTGCTCCATCACAGAGCTGGGGGAGTTCCTTGTCCTTTCTGCTCCCACTGGGAAGATTCTGCTCCTGATTTTGCTCTTCTCATTTCGTATGTTTCAATCCTGAATTTAGAGCCAAAATGTGCGCTCATATTCCAAACTACAGGTGATGAAATGGGTTGGTACAAAGCAGTTGTTTCAGCTTTGGGATGTGCTTGAATGCTGAACCTGGCTGGGCTGGGTTAAGGGTTGGACTCAATGATTTTAAGAGCTCTTTGATTAACCTTTGATGAACCTTAATGATACTTTGATTCTATTAATAAATTTCATCCCACTTCTACAAACCTGGGCCTTAATTCCTCATTTCCCCCTTGGTTCTTTCTCCATGCTGATAGTGGAAGCACAAATTTCTAGGATCAGTAATTTTCCCTGCTTCATTTTTTTAAGCTTGTTTTCCATTCAGTTCCAGGGCTTTATTCTTCTCCCCATCAGTATTTATCCCAAACCCTGACTGCTGCTGACATCAGATTAATGAACTCACAGCTGATCAAATCACTGCCCCTGGAGCTTTCAAACATTTGCATCCGTTGCTATTTTGCAGTAATAACCTGTGGGAGTTGATAGTTCAGTGGTCTGAAATCCTGCATCCAGATTTGGTTTCTGTCCTCAAAACCAGGAATTAAATGAAATCATTCCAAGGAGAAAATACAACTTTTTTTCTTTGAATGTTCACTGAATAACAAACAACTCATGTCCTGCCATGCACCACGTTAGTGAGCGGTTCTTTCCCATTTATTTTGAGGAAAGACAGTTCTCATCTTAATAATAAATGTAATAGTTACAAATTAAACCAAAAGTGAAGCCCTTACTTGGAACAATCAACTCGATTTCTTCTGACATGGCAGTTCCCAGCGTGTTGGATGCAAAGCAGCGATATTTCCCTTGGAAATTGTTGATGATTCCCCGGTTTTGGATCACAAAAGTTCCAGAGTTGTTGGATGTAACTATCCTCGGGTCAGATGATAAATCAAATGGTTTTCCATCCTTAGTCCAGTTAAAGCTGAAAAATAAAAGAAATGTTACAGTGGGCAGGCCCCAGGACTGCATTTTGGTATTAATCAGGGGTAAATGATGTTTAAAAAAAAAGGGGTTAATGTGGGGCCAAGAGGGTTTTATCAAAATAAAAGGAAACACTCAATGTAAGAGGCGAGAGTTGAATGGCACAATGACCACTGTGCTCCTCTGCCTCGTGCTGCCTCCTGGGCACATCCCTCCCTCCACACCCTCTGCTTCTGGACACCTGGCTGTGACACGAGACAAGAGCACCGAGCTTGGGGCAAGGACAGGGACAGACAGGGTGTGGGTTTGTTATCTGCTTTTCTAGAGCTGGGATTAAATGCTCGAGAGACTGACTTCATGTTCGGACTCAGATGTTTATTAGTTCTCATCTATGTTACAGTCTCACAGTTGTGAGTTCTAGCAAACAGAGTAGAAAATGGCTCTGTCTCTAACCCTTTCCAAGGTCTTTTAAGCACAAACTGTCCAATTATGAAATGACACCTAAATTATTTTTACTTTTAACCCAATAACCAACCACCCCTGGCCCGCAATGCGGATTTTTCTACCCAATTACAGAATACCACCCAGAGCCATGAAGGAGAAGGTGAAAAAGGACTGGTCTCTGCCCTAAAACCTCCATCTTGTTTTATATATTTATTACTGTATTCTAAACCCTTAAACTCCAAGTTTTCCACCCTGTGATGTCACACACTTCTATTTAACTCCACACCCACAATCCCAGTGCTGTCACTCAATTTTGGAAGCTGTTCCACAGCCTCAGGTCAATGCAGTGTTTGCATGGGGGTCAGTGCCTGTCAGCACAGAAAGCTCAAAATTCTCATCCAGGGTTCCAACCCACAGGGCAGCTGGGAGAGCCACACCCTGACAGGACCTGAGGGTCTGCAAAGGCCGTGGCTGGAGTGGAATTGCTGCTTTGGAATGGCAAAGACCCACGAGAGCTTCTCCCACCCTCCACCATGGCTGAATCAGAAGAAACTGAGATGGTTCCATGGAGTTTCCCCTTGCCATAGAACCATTTGTAGTTCTGATGCTGCTTGGGAGTGATTTTGATGAATGCTGAAGGAATTTTCACAGCTCCTGTACCTGCAATTCTCAGATGGATCGAAATTGGCCTAAAATGATTTAAAATCAGACAGCAGGGAATTACAGTGTAGCATCAATTTAGTGGCAGATGTACCTTTCTTCTTTTGTTTTAAGAGAATAAATAATGCCAACAAAAGTGTTGTTTTGGCACTTCAGTGGTCTTGGTAAAACTGCCTTGCTCCAGGATGGAGGAAATATGGGATCCTTGCTCCAGGATGGAGGGAATATGGGATCCTTGCTCCAGGATGGAGGAAATATGGGATCCCCTCGTCTAACAGCCACTACCACATCATTTAAATACACCAGGAAACTTTTCATTGATGCACTGACAAACAGTGCAACAAAGGGAATTTGTTATCATGCTGCAAATCCCCATTCAGAGCTCAATTAAAAATTAACAGATCAACTTGATCTAAATAAAAGAATGCCTTTTAAAGTTTAAATTGTATTGCAAAGAAAGGAGAAGGGAAGGATTAAAGAGAAAACAAATACCATTCAAACCAGCTATTAATTTAGCCCAAACACCATTTAGTGGTGGAAGCTTCAGGAGGGGATTTTACTGTGTTGTTATTACACTCTTGTTAATCACATTTTCATTAAAAATCTTTCTTTTCCACACTGGTGTAAAATGCACAGAGCTTATCTTTGGATATTTATCTGCATAACTCCTTATGTGTCTATCTGTACCATCACCACGGCCCTGCTGACGTTAGGCACAGACAAGGTATCTGATAAAATGCAAATGTGCTGTTTGAACACACAGCTCAGTGTGTTTGGGATTTTTAGGGTCGCTGTGGAAGAGGCAGAGGAACAGCTGGGCCCCTTTATTACCATCACACAGCACAACCCAGACAAGATTTTTTATTTTTTTTTAAAACCATGGGGTGAATTTGGCACGTGCCAGAGAAATGAAACATCCCCCAGCAAGGAAAATTGTGTTGGTGCCTATTCACAGGGTGAGGGGAAGTGATGGAGGAACAAAAGCTGAATGGAAAGCCAAACCTTAACCCCGCTGAGGATGATGAGCAGATTTTTGTGCAGCAGCTCCTGACAGACACGACAGTGTTTGGCAAAGGTGAAAAGCAAACTCAGCTTCTGTTTGCTTCTCCAAGCAGTACTCACGTGGGCTGGGGGTTTCCTCTGGCTTCACATTTAATGGTGAAGTCCTCATCGAAGGGGTAGGCAACCTGGGTGTGGGATTGCTCCATGATTGTTGGGAGCTGGGAAACTGAACACGAAGAGGAACGGGTTAAAACACCATTGCAGCCAAACTGGGCTCCCCTTGAGGGGAGAGGGACAATGCAGGATTGCATTATTCCTGCAGAAAGTGAGGCTTGCCTTGGGAAAAAAATGATCATCGCCTCCCTGGGTGCCTGCTCACTGTCACTGCCTCTGTGGCCAAAGAAAGGCCTGGCACAGGGACAGTGCCCACCCCCATTCCCCTAAAACCCATCCAGGGCAGAGGGGAGCTGGGACCACGCCAAATCCAAAGCCAAACCAAAGCACGGGGCTGTGACCCGGCAAATTTATTCATAGGTGAAGTCAGTAACTGGGTTTAATCCACAGATGCACACACATGAAGTAGCAAACTGCTGCCTCCACCCTGGAGAAAGCTGCCAGGAAAAGCCAGGGACTGCAAGGCTGGTTCAATATCTGCCCCAGGGTGCAGCTGCGCGGTCACGCACGGAGGCTGCAGCGGCTTTTCGGTTTTTCTGCGGGAATTAAAGTGTTGCAAAAGCCCCTGTAACAGAGGAAGGGGAATATTCCCTGCAGTGGAGCTGGGATAATAGGATCACCCCATTGTTATAAACAGCCAGGAAAAGAATTAAGATGCTCCTTGGGTGCTGCTTTAAGTCCGGGGAGCTCAAAGCTGGAGTGAAACGCACAGTCCTGTCACATCACGTGGTCTCAAAGCTGAACACTTCCGAGCCCACCAGCTCCACTGATCAGAAATATCTTTTTATTATAACATAAAATGCTTCATTACAGCTAATTAAGGGCTAGGTGGTTCCCTGGGGTAGGTTCATAAAAGCAGTGGATGTCCAGAGAGTTCGTCTTGTGCTTTACAGTCACAGCTCCACTCGGGCTTTATTGAAACACAAGGAGCCACTGGAGCACCTGCCTGAAAAAAACCCCAAAAACCTCTACTTCCCAGTGCAAATTTGGATAGTTTAACAAAAATATCCTACAAACCTGCCCGACTGGCTTCCTCTCTGCAGCCAGGGCTATTGGCAGGCTCCTGAGTGCTAAGAGCTCATGGGAGATGCACAGGATGCCTTGAAACTGCCCCATGTCCTACTCTGAGCCCCTGAAAAAGGCCTAAATTTATTATTCCTTAGGTTAACCTCTTTATTTTTCCCCACTATAATTCATAAACTCTAATATTGTTGAGTTTTGCTGCTTTGTTGTGTGTTTTTTGGGGGTTTTTTTTGCAACTGAAACAACAAAGCAAAATGCAGTTTTCAACCCTCCCGGTCCATTTATGTCTGAAAAATGCAAAGCTCGGGAGGTCTGGGCTGTACTCCAGGCAGGAGGGGTCCTCTGGCTTTCCCTGTGAGCCTTATTCCATATTTTACACGTGTCCTGGAAGCTCATGATCCATGTAAAATGAGCAGTTTGGATTCATCCCAGCCGGCGAGGGACGCAGGAGCTGCTCCCCAGGGCAGGACACGGAGTGTGAAATCCTTCTCTGGGGACCAACGTTTGCCCTGAGACATCCACCTGCTCCTTCCCCAGGCTGGAGTGGCAGCTTGCACGGCAAGCAAGGAGGGATAAATGCACATCAAACAGGCTTCAGGGGGATTCAGAGCCAAAATGAGGAATTGAAGTGAAGGACAAACCCAAACCCTCGGAGCTAAGCCTCGTGCTGGATGGCAAACACCACAGAGATGTTATTAGACAACTTTACTGCCCCATTTAAGCAGGCCCAAACAGGACAGCTTAGCTTTTGATCACACCTGAATTTCCCAAAGGCCACATTGTGGCGAGATTAAATTCCAAATGGAGCACAACTGGAAAGGAGGATTTAATGTTCTTTTTTTATTCCTTCAGGGATAGCTGCAAAGGAATACCAAACAAAACACCAAAGTGCACAGCAAATAGCTACAACTCACCTGATAATGGTATTTCAATAGCTGCTGCCAAACTCAATACAAAGAAAAACAGGCATATGGTGATGCCTTTTGTGCTTAATAGCATCTCCATCACTCTTCTGTAAACAAGGAGTCCAAACAGAATGAGAGATACCTTATGCTTCTGCTCACTGTCACTTCAAATCAGGGGCAGGGATGTGAAAGTGGGAGTCTGGTGAGGAGAAAAAACAGCAATATTAGCCTACAATATCAACCTGGGTTATAAAATTAAGGCAATGCTTCAGGTTTGCAGCTAAATTGCACTAAATGGCCCATTTTCTCTCGCCCCATCCCCTGGCTTCAAGAACAATCTCCATTTAAATTCTAACAGAAAAAAAAAACCCCACATGCACAAAAGTACAGCTCTGTTGTAGCACAGAAGTATAATTATTTTTTTCGCTGTTTGGCAATTAAAAAAGTAGGGATGGTTTAGAATACGGCGTATTTGTAATCATTCCAGTTCATAAATTTTTTCTAATGAGAGTGGTGTAAGTTGGAAAGTAATGTAACAGATCTAATGAGAGAAATTTGGTACACTAATGACCTTGTTCATAAATCTCATCTGTCTTTTATCTTTCATTTATGCTCAAAGAAGGACACAATCTCATTTAGTTCATTACTAGGAACCAGAACATGAAACCTTTGCTTTTCCCCACAGTCCCAGAACTACACTACGTGCATTTTACACATTCCATTAGGCATCCTTAGGTTCTGAATTGCAAGGCAAAAGTATCTGCAAAAAGGAGACAGATCCAGCTCTAATGAGCATTTTAGTGAAATTTATAGAGAAGTCAAAGAGAGAATTCTGATTTAGATCAAAAATCAGCAGGAAATCCTGCCCAGTGAGGGTGGGGACGCCCTGGCACAGGGTGCCCAGAGCAGCTGTGGCTGCCCCTGCATCCCTGGCAGTGCCCAAGGCCAGGTTGGACATTGGGGTTTGGAGCAGCCTGGGACAGTGGAAGGTGTCCCTGCCCATGACAGGGAGTAGAAGATGATTTTTAAGGCCCCTTCCACCCCAAACCACTGTGGGATTCTGTGATCCTTCAAAAGTGCATGCACAGAGGATTCCTGTCACCATCCACGGTAGCTGAGTGAATTATTAACCAGCACAAGCTGTGTTTACCTGTGCACCCTCTAACAGTGCTAAGGGACAGCAGACTCAGGAGAACTCAGACCTCAGCTGTCAGGATAACTTTGAAAGAACAATTTTGAAGACAAGGCAGCATGGACTGACCAGGCAGCCCAGCCACGGCCAGCTCTGCTCCACAGCAGCGAGCCCACAAAGCTGCACAATCCCCTGCCTAGCTGAGCCTGCCTCACACACGCCTCTCGGATCTTTGCACATCCCACCCCACTAATCCAGGGATCAGAAAAGCAATCCCGGCATCACAGGAGCAGTTGGCATGCGGGGACAGCAGGGGTGGCACTGGGGATGGCTGTGTTCACCCAGCACAGCTGGAGCAGAGCTCACACAGCCCACACCCTCCACTCCAGGGGGGCTTCCTCCTCATGGCTGCTTCTCCCTACAAACACAGATTCCTTTCTTTTTCCTTTCCTTTCCTTTCCCTATCCCTTTCCCTTTCCCTTTCCCTTTCCCTTTCCCTTTCCCTTTCCCTTTCCCTTTCCCTTTCCCTTCCCCTT
>VWYN01013161.1:0-10915 GCA_013400075.1 Hippolais icterina | reverse complement strand
CCCTTCCCCTTTTCCTTCTTTTCCTTTTCCTTTTCCCCAGCACCTTCCCTCTGACATCAGCTCTGACATGAGCACTCCCTCCCTCCCTCCAGGATGAGTTTTGTTCACACGCTCACCAGCCCACAAAAACTTCCTGCAAGTTCACATCTGTGAGCCCAAAATCCCCGGCTGAGCATTGAAATTGGCCCACGAGGGGCAAGCGACAGACACTGTAATCACATAAGCCTCGTTTGTTTAGAAATGAGGCTAAAAACCAGATGTCTTTTAAGTATCTTAGGCCCGGAGTATTTGCTGATGGAAGAAGCTGACTAATCTGCTTAGTGCCCCGCTCTGCAGAAGGGCACTGGAGGGGACAGGGACAGGGGACAGGCTCAGCTGGTACCCCCAGGCTGTCCTGGGTGTAAATCAGCCAGGATCAGGCAACACCAGCAGCTCTGCTTGTGGCAGTCGATATTCCCTCAGTCTGAGTTCTCCTGGCTCTGACTTGTGAGCGATGGAGCTTTGCAAAGCTCAGCCTGCCGAAACCTGGGCTGTGTGACAGCACAGGGGACACGCAGCAGCCCCAGCCAGCAGCCACCTGATGGCTGCTGTCACTGCAGGACGGGGCTGTCCCCCTCCTCACCTGCCCCTGGCACACGCTCAGCCCAGATCTGTGCCATCAGCAGAGAAACAGATGCTCTGACAGAAAACCCTCTGGATGCAGCGCTGCAATTGAGGCTCACAAAAGCCTGACCAGCCCTGCTGCCTGCAGATGGTCAGGCTGGTGGCAGCGAGAGCCTCCTCTCCCCCATCTGCTGACAGCTCTGGGGACAGGAGCAGGCAGGTCAGGATGGCAGCCAGAGGCAGGGCAGCTGGGATTACAGGAGGTGTGCAGCTTGCTAAGGTCACAGCAAGTTTTGTTCTAGATGAGTGCCACAAAGCATTGCATAAATTCAGATTAAATCCAAGAAGAAAACACAAGAGCACAGCTCGATTCCTTTACCAAACCAATTAAGCCACACCTTATTTTTTTTTTTTTTTCTTATTTTTTTTTAAATGAAGTGCCAGAGCAAAGCAGCAACGTTCCAAGTGAGCAGGAAATCCTTCATCAGTGCTACAGCCCGACTTGCCTCTGCAGGCTGCTGTAATTAGTCGGCCCGTCTAGCACCTCACTCCTGCTCCCTGGCTTGAATACTAATGCTGGGGGCTGACAGCACCAGCATTTGGAAGCAGCCAGCACAGGGGGACCAGCAGTGATGGACTTGTGCACACCCAGCAGATAATTCCACTTGGAAACCTCCCTGCAGCTGTGCTGGACCTCGGCTGGTTTATCCTGAGGGATTCCCAGTCCTGGGGTGATGTGAATCAAGCAAGAGGCTCTTTGTGGAGATATTTACCTTGGGACAACCACCCAGGGATGCCTCCAGTTTGGGCTTTCATATTTTCAGGCTCTGTGGTGCCCAGGGTGCAGCTCTGAGCTCACAGTCAGTGTCACTCAGCTCTCTGCACACAGCAGGGACACAAAACAAATCCTTGTCCTGCTGCACACCAAGGACAACTTTCAGCCCAACAGCACAAACAAGGGTGGCTGGAGGGAGGAACAAGAAGGATGGGAGCTCACAGCCTGGAGCTGGAATTGAACAATTAAACCCCAAGACGCAAATGGGCCAAAACTTACAAAAATGTAAGATCGCATGACTGGTCAGGCATTTTGTAACCATTTTGAGACCATTTTGTGTCCATTTTGTGCCCATTTTGGGTCCACCTTGGGTGTAGCCCTGGCCAGGCCCTGTCCTGCCCAAGGTGTCCCCTAAAGGCCTTTCAATAAATCCCTGCTTTATTCTCCAGCTCTGCCCAGTCTCTGTTCCAGCTCAGCCTTCCCAAGTCATCACCAGCAAGAAAACCCTCCTGCTCCTGTGTCTGTTACCCCTGTTGGAGCAGCAGAGGCAATATCCTGGCTGTGACAGAGGTTATGGGATGCCAACACTTCATCCACATCTCCCCTGACGTGTCCCACTCACTGCTCCCTCCTCTGTGCCCTGCTCTGGGCCCTGCTGGTGCTCAGCCAGGTGAGGCTCATCCTCCCTGCAGAGCCCTGGGCCGAGCTCTTCACCTTTTTAAGGTGACATTTAGGCAGGGCTGCTGAGCTTTAGGAGGCCTGTCCCACAGGCCTCAGGTGAGACTGCAGAGATCCTGATTAAATCCCTCTCACTTTCAGCATCCAAAACACCCCAAGCCCCTTGTTTAATGAGCAATATCCCCCAGACAGCCCCATCCATCCTGGCTTCAGGCACAGCCACGCACCCAAACTTCAGGCAGCTCAATCCCTCCCTCCAATGACAATTAAAACTCCAAACCCAAACTCCTCAACCTGTGCCAGCTCCCAGCAAATGAACAATTTTGCTGCCTAAGTAATTTGGAGAAATGACTGAGGGAGCTGTGCAGGCACTTGGCAGTCGTGGGCAGGTTTTGGTCTCGCTGCTGCCAAAGCTCAGCTCTGTCCTTGGGGTAGGAGAGTGCCAGGGACCCACTTGCAAAATCCTGACCTTGGGAAAAACATCAGCCCTGCTCTCCAAGCTGGGTCAGGCCCAGAGTCCTGCTCTTCACAGAATTAGAGGGGGGTTTGGGCTGGACTGGGCCTTAAAAATCATCTTCTCCATGGCAGGGACCCCTCCCACTCTCCCAGGCTGCTCCAAACCTCATCCAGCCTGGCCTTGGGCACTGCCAGGGATCCAAGGGCAGCCACAGCTTGGACATTTGGACACTTCCAGGGAAGAATCCCGGACTGGTTTGGGTTGGCAGGGACCATAAAGATCATCCCATTCCACCCCCTGCCATGGCAGGGACACCTCCCACTGTCCCAGGCTGCTCCAAAACGCATCCAACCTGGCCTTGGGCACTGCCAGGGATCCAGGGGCAGCCACAGCTGCTCTGGACACCCTGTGCCAGGGCCTGCCCACCCTCCCAAGGAACAATTCCTGCCCAGTATCCCATCCATCCCTGCCCTCTGGCAGTGGGAAGCCATTCCCTGTGTCCTGGCACTCCAAAATCCCTCTCCAGCCTTCCTGTAACCCCCGTTCAGGTACTGGAAAAAATTTTAAAAGTCTTCCCCATGCTTTCTCTTCTCCTTTTTTGTAGGAATTCCACATCCTCCTTTGTTCTCACGTGGACTCACTGCAGCACCACTTGCACCAGGGATGGGGGCACCAGACTGCCCAAGAAAACCTTTCTTGTGCACAACAAATGAACATGGATTGCTACAACAAATGTTACATTTGCAACCCCTCCTCTCCCTTATTCTTTCCCCCTCCTCCTCCTCCTCTTTCTCTCTTTCTATTTGCTTTCCTCTGCCTCAGGCTTCAGTCAAGTAATTTGAATTCACTGCAAATACTTATCTGTAGTTCCTTACCTGCAATTCATTATTTACTGTGCTGTTCAGTTAATAGTAAATACTGATTGCTCTAAGGACAGCTCATTTGTTTGTTTAATGAGCTGCCTTTAACTTACACTGAGCAAATCTTTCAAACTATCAGTATTTCCAAGGAGCAATGGAGTTCCAGATCCTTTTATTATATCCCCTTGCTTCCAGAAGGATGCCGTAAATATATTGGACAACCAAACAAGAAAAAATAAAAAAAAAAAGATTAAATTTCCATTTATCTCATCAACCTAGTGAACAATTTTCCCTGCATGTAATTACTGCATTAAAATTGCTCATAAATAGTAGCAGGATGACAGCCAAAATTCCCAGATTACTGGTCTGTCGCTTCCAAGAGAAATTATAATGCACTACTAAATATGGCATCAAACCTCAGCTCTTTGGTTCCCTCTTCAAATATTCCTTGTTTAGGTCCTGTACAGCACAAATCTTCAGGAAAGTAATGGATCCTCACAGCCAAGCATCCCTTGGCTAAGCTTTTCATTAGCTAGAACCAGGTTTGATTTCTCAGTGACACGGAGGTTACAGGACTGGTAAATATTTGTAATTAGAAATTACAGCCTCTTGTGTGGGCCCAGTTATGGAACAACAGGAAAAAACTCAGGAGAAAAAAAAAAAAAATCTTTCTGGTAGGAAGAAAATAAAAGTTTGGTTGTTTAATTATTCCACACGGAATTGTTAATGTAGGAAAAGATGAATTCAGTGCTACAGAGCGACAGACACTGCAAAGCCTTCCAGCAAGTGGGGCGTGGAAAATTCAGCAGGTAAGGAAATGTGCTCCAAAGCGTTCCCAGAGCAGCTCCCAGAAGAGGGATGGCAGCCCTGGGATCCTGGGGAGCTCACAGAATGAATCAATCGCCTCTGAGCTTTTCCACACCTCAAGGAGCTCCCTACTTCACCAATTAGCTGGGAAAGGTGGAGATTTCTGCAGCATTGCAGCTATAACTGTGCTGCTCCAGCACCAGCTGTTATCCAGCTATAGATCTCTTCTTTTTCCCCTGAGAACCCCTCAATGTGAAGAACCACTCAAGAGTTTGGAAAAGAGGGGGAATATTCATAAGGACCCCATTTTAGTTCAGGTGTCAATTTTACCCATTGCTTTTCCCCTAAAAGCTTTTTGACATCCCAGTGTTGGTTCCAGGGAGAGGATAACCTTCACTTGACTCTTCCCCAGTCATCTATTTTGGGATGTTGTCAGCTCTTAAAAAAGCAGCCCATGATGCATATGCTGGAGGTGATTAAAATAATCACCCAAATCAGAAAGCTGCTCTTCCTTCCGTGGCAGAGCATTTCCAAACACACTGCAGCACACAACAGGCACAGAGATATTTTTGTTTGAGATGCAGTTCCACTCTCAGGAGGTTCAGTGAGAAAAGTCCATGCATTATTTATCTTGCCAAGGACTTCATAAACATCATGGGACAGCACATCCAAAGGAAAAGTTTTCAGTGTAGTCACACAACTTCAGCATTATTTCACAAAATTTATGTGTTTCAGCTATGATTGCAACTATTGGGCCTTCCCAATTTTGTAACCCATCAATCTTTCAGGCCCCAAACAGAAAAGCCACTCTAAAACTGGAATGAATATAACTAAAAAAGAAATACGCACGCAAGGCACAATGTAGCAGTAAAACATTCAATTCAACAAAGAGTGCAACAGAATTCATTTCCCTGGGCCGAAGTTTTAAGGGATAAATCAGGGATTTGGGAGAGCCCAGCCTGCCAGGCCCTGGCTGTGTGGGAGAGCAGGGCAGGGTGACAGATGATGGTGCTGTCCCCCAGCTCAGTTTGATGCTGTGGAAACTCAATTTCTGGTGTTTCTGTTGGAGATCTACCCTGAGCTGAGGGGAAGCAGGAGGTGTAAGAGCACCTTGGAATCCAAGTTTGTAACTCCAGGAAAGGCAGCCAGCGCCAGCCATCCATTCTCACCAACACTCCCTTATCTGCTCCCAACAAAATCCTCAAGCGCAATCCCCTCAAGCCTCACCAGATCACACCCCATGCTCTGAAATGGTTTAAAAGCCAGCAATAAATGATTTCTCCTGGTCACCTCTCTGCCCACATAATGGCCCAGCACCTGGGAGAGCTGATTTAATTGGTTTTGTCCATCTGGCAGCTGAAGCACTGAGTACAAGGAGCACATTTCTTAAAGCTTTGCGTGGCTTTTACACACACACACGGGGATGGCAAGCTGAAGAAATGTCATTTTGTAACCTGCAAAAACACCCAGGAGCCCAGGTTTGCCAGCCCCATCAGAACCTCAAAATGCCTCTGAGCAGCACTTGCAATAAAGACTCCCCAGAAAATCCAGACTGGAAATCAATACCTGCTTTAGCCTGCTCATGGCCAAAGGAATAAATGTGAACTGTGGATGGGCCATTGCTGGTGATGGATACTTCATTAAATTTTAGTGATGGCATTATTGACACAGCATTTCACAGTAAATTGAGATAACTCCTTCCAGCAGGAGCACACAAACCTGAGTGCCCTGCAGCCAAATTCCCCCCGAGTGGATGTTCTTAAACATGTGGGCAAACACCAACATCTCTGGTGATGTGGAGAGGAGAACAGCAGGGAAATGGGACAAACGGGACACCAGGTGACCCCAGAGTGGCTCTGGCCCCAAGGGAGAACAGAAATCCTCCATCCTGCAGCTGCCCGGGGAGTTTCTGGACCAGATCTGATGAAACCTCTGCACTTTGATACCAGCAGGTCTCTCCTCCAGAAATTTAGGCAGCAGCTGCTTAAACAGAGATCTGTCCTCTAAATAACTGCAGCTAAATAAAGGAAAAGGAGAGTGCAGGGGAAAGCTCCAAGGGCTCATGCTGTAATTGCAGAAATGGGTTTCCTTTGGGCATTTTGGTGTCTTCAGGAGCCATGAGCTCCTTCTCTGCCTGTCTGGAAAAACAGGATGCTCTGAGCTCTGGGAGTTTTACAGAGAGGAGAGTGTCAAGAAAGATATTCAAGTACCTCTCTCTTTTTTCTTAATTGCTTCCCTGCCCATCCTCACTGTTCCTTCTCCAGTTCATTTTTGGACTGGGTTAACAGGGCAGCAGCTCTGAGCACTGGGAGCACTGGGCCACTACAGCAGCTCCTGTGATGGGCAAGTTTAGGTCTCTAGACACAATCTTTTCTTGAGTGGGAACTAATCCATATTTTTGCTTTCATCTCCTTTAAGCCTTCTTCCACTTCTGCTGTGGCACCAAGCTCTCTTTCAGGAGGAAATCTGGATTTAATGTAGAGTACTCCAGGTGTATGTACCACATCCTGCAGCACAAACCGCCGGTGGAGATGACGTGTAGATTTCTGAGAAACCCACAAGTATTTAATTAGCAAGTTTCTAAGGTATTTAGAGTGCAGCTAAAAATACCACGCTGAAATTTTAGACCGTGTTCCTTCACTGCACTACAAAGTGAACTTTGCATAATTCCTGTATAAATCACCATCAAATAAGGGTCTGGTTTTACACGTGCACATTTACAGATGTAAGAGCAGCCCAATCCCCTCACATATGTCTGGTTCTCTTCACCTGAAGGTTTGGCCACACATCATTCCTTTTTTAACCAGTGAAAACACAAATTCAATCCAGCACGAGGAGACAACGCTGTGTCAGAGGAATGTCACGACCTGCAAACACACAGTGACCATCACCCTCCCTGCTGCTCACACGCCAGCCCAGAGCTGAGCTCTGCAGACACACCTGAAAGCACAGCCTCTTAAAAATCCAACTGCTGGCTGAGGATTTTGCCATTCTGCATTTCCTTGAGATGCTGCATCTCCCGAACGAGTTTAGAGCGTTCCTGGCCGAAACGAGTCTTATATTAATTGAAATTTTCAGCAGCCATTAGCATTTCAGCTCGTAGGTCGAGCGTGAAGCAGAAAGCAGCAGGTGGGGTGGGTGGTGGGGATGAGGCTGTGGCAGCCAGGCACGAAGGGAAGGGAAGGCAAAGAAAGGAAAGCAGGCTGCAGTTTGTGCTCGGATGAGACAGCCAATGACAGCCTCTGCCAACAGAGGTGATGCAAATCCTCCCAAATTTCAACACGAATTTGCAAAGGTGCCTGCTCCTTTTGTACGCTCGTCTCGCCTCTTTCAAAACACATAATAGTGGGGAAATCATGAGCTCTCTGCTGTTCATACAAACAAACACGGGTTACAGTAAAGCAACTCCTCCTTGAAGCAGCCCTGCCTCACCTTGAAAGGCTCTCCTGGAACCCAGCACAGCCACGCTGAGCCATTCCAGCCCCTGCTTGGAGCACATCCCTGGCACACACGGAGCCAGGAGAGCTCTGCTGGCTGGGAAACGTGGGCAGGGATGTGCCAGGCACAGCTCTGGCAGACCTCGGGCTAATGAGATTGTTCAGTCAGCAGAAAGCTCGGGGAGAACAGCACAGAGCACACTCCAAAGGCACAGCTCCTGCCAAGGGGGGAACTCTCTCAGGTAGCAAAAGGGAGGGAAAATTTACACACCCAGCCCTTGATGGGCTCCATTCCAGGCACAGGAACCAGCCCAGTGCCAGGAAAATCACCCGACATTGGCAGAAACCTGAGGGCTCCAATTGGTGTTGATGGTGACAACATGAACAGGGGGGAAAGGGGATTTAATCGTAAATAAATTACCTCTATAAACAGCAGAAAACAGCCATTATTCCACTCCATCCATTAAGGATCATCTTTTCCTGTGGGCTGGGTATTTTCTGAGCCTGAGAGAATTCTCAGCTTGCTAACTTGCAAGCTCCTTTCCCAAGGGAAAACTTTCAACAGTTTCCTTTCCCAAAGAATCCTTCCCTGTTTTTCGAAATATTTCTATGTGGGCCGCGGTTCTTCTCAGGTTTTCTCAAAATAATCTTCCTCACCTGGTGTTTACTATTACTTAACCAATGGGAAGAGGTGTCATTCCAACTCACCAATAAATACTTTTTTAGCAAAGCATGCTATAAAAGGAACCAAGGGAATTGTAATAAAAACCCTTCTGATCTTATAAAGACTGGAGTCAGTGTCTTCTTTTTGTGTCCTACTGCCACATTTTCCTGCTGCATCCCAGGCAGGTGAGCTCACTCAGGATGTTCAGCACTGGCAATTCTGTCAGACATCAAAACCCCTAAATCTGAGCTCCCTGCTTCATCTGTGCCAGAAAAAAATGCAGACCCACAGAGCTCCTCTGCCTCAGGGACTCGGGAGATGCTCAGTGTATTTATTCCCAAGAGAGAAAAATCCTCTCACGCACAAAATCTTAAACCCCAAGAAAAACCGACCCCAAAACCAGAGGAAATCTCTCTCATTTTCACCCTGCATCCCAGCACAATGGAGGTGAAAGTCACTGGGACACGGCGTGTTCCTGATTTAAATTGCAGCCAGTGACTCGTGACCACGGAGAGTTCCACAGCAAGCAGGCTCTGAACTCCCTGCCTGCCTCTGTAATAACAGGGATTAGCTCTTTCAGCCTCGTGGAGGATCCCCCCACACTTGCTTTTCCTGATAAGTCAAGGCCATGAAGCTTCCAACATTTTCTACGTTGTCAGAGATACAAGGGATTAGTTAGGAAAAAAAAATTTAAAAAATCAAGTGAAATGTAGTGGTTTCACACAGACACTGCATGGCAGCGTTTAAGGGTACAAGTGGAACACCAGCCACATCCCTCTGAAATCCTGATGTGCCTGTGTGGACAGGGAGCAGCAGCTCTCAGAGTGGGAATCTTGGTCTGATTCTACGGGGGGATCCAGTGGGATTTACAGTCTGCCATGGCAGTACCCCGCAGGAATTGATTTATGGCAATAGTTGTAGGATTTGGCCCAGTTTGTGCTTTAGGAATTGGAATACCTGAGCAAACAGGATGGCATTAGAGATGCGTGGATAATTCATCCTGATCCTGCATTTCCTACTTTTCCCGTTTTCACCTGGAATTTGTAACAATTTCCTTTTCCCATGAAGAGCTTCACAGCTCACTAAAACCCCCAATAATCCTAAATAAAAACAGACATTCAGCAGCCCAGCCCGCCCAGGGGAGACACTCTTGTTTCACCTGCATTTTTTAGGGGCTCATTTTTACAGACTCATGAGGAAGGTGGGAAAAATTTTTGTCAGGATCTGCAGGGAGGAAAGAGCTCAGGATCATACCAGAAGTGCCTGAGACATCCTCTTAAGCAGCATAATGCTGCAATTTATCTGGTCATCATTTTGTTCCTATTGCTCCTGATAATGGAAATGTTTTTTGGCAAAGCTTTTGGGGAAATCAAGTTGTTGGGAAGGTGAGGATTATTTCTGAGCACAGCAGCAATTTTCTGCGCTTGCTCCAGTAGTTTTACCATTGTAAGGGAAAAGCATCATTCAAAATACTCCAAACCCCGATGATTTTCTAGCTGCAACAGTTACTTTTCTCCATTAATATATTTTTTTTTTCCAAGGCACTAAATCAAAACATCCATCAACCCCACTGAAGACAGCTGGCTGACGATATATTGAATATATCTACTGTAGCTGTGAAAGAAAGGGAAGAGACTCTGTAATTCTGCCTCTGTCTCCTCGGGATCCCCATCCATCCTCCCTTTCAGCCCTGGCAGGATGCAGAGGAGCAGCTGCCAGTGGCTGCAGTGCCTTCAGGTGATCACAGCAGAGGGTTCATCAGGCACATCACAAGCCCGGGGTGAATTTAAGGCACAGTTGATCTTTAGAGGTACAATTTGACTCCAGCTAGGTGGATGAGCAGAAAACAACGAGGAAGCAGCGCAGGCAGCAAAGCACACTGCTCAACCAGGCTGAAAACCTTGGGAAAATATGATTGCTAGGAAAATATGATTGCTAGGAAAATATGATTGCTAGGAAAATACGATTGCTAGGAAAATACGATTGCTAGGAAAATACGATTTCCCTGTTTATCCAGTACCCGGGAAAAAATGTTTTGAAGGGAATTGGGCAAAAATAAATCTATTCCCTCATCTCCTGAAGGGTTGGTCAAGTATCTCCCAAGCCACACAAGAAGGTTTAGAAACAACCCAGAGAAGTGCCCACTAACTAGAGATCAATTTAGGTTCCTGCTTTTCCTTTACTTTTGGGTTTTGCTTTCCATGGCAACAGCAAAATCCACTCACCTGAACCCCACCAGCAAATGTGAAACCTTTGTTTCAAAAGCTGGAGCTGCTGCTGGCTCCCCACGCTGTGACTTTCTGAGCACTGAGCACAAACCCACCATTATCATCCCCCAGTTTGGGAGAAAAAATTCCACTCCACCTTGCTGGAAATTAAAGTAAATAAAATCAAATTAGAAGTACAGCAAGCAAATATCAGGAGTGGAAAGTTGTGCCTGAACAATTAAACTCTGCTAAAGTTGTGTAAAACTGCAAGGGGAAGCTTCACACTGAATGTCAAAGAGGCAGAACCAGGATTTCACTGCCCATTCTTTCCTCAACACCAAGTTCTTCTGAGCAAGGGTGGCTTTTGTTCCCCAGCCCACCTGCAGAGGTGTTGCTCTAATTGATGCCTGAATTTTTATCTTTCCTG
>VWYN01013159.1:472939-484856 GCA_013400075.1 Hippolais icterina | reverse complement strand
TATTCTTTCTCAAAACAATCTTCCCCAGGTGGTGTTTTGCTGTTTCTCTGGTTTAACCAATGGGATTAGAGAGGTGTCGTTCCTATTCACCAATCATGTTAAGTTTGTATCGTAACAGCTTATAAAAGGTAGTAAGAATTAGACAATAAAACTTTTATCTTCTTTGCCTTCTGAATTTTTGGAGTCTATCATCTTTCTTTTGTGCCTACAGTGACAGGGCTCCAAGGGCCAGAGTCTCACTACATCAAAGTTGTCCTTCAGGATTTCTTAGGAAGGAATTGTTCCCTTTGAAGGTGGGGAGGCCCTGGCACAGGGTGCCCAGAGAAGCTGTGGCTGCCCCATCCCTGCAAGTGTTTAAGGTCAGCTTGGATGGGGCTTGGAGCAACCTGGGATAGTGGAAGGTGTCCCTGCTGGTGGCAGGGTGGCAGGACAGGGTGATCTTTATGGAGATCCTAACCCAAACCATTGGTGGTGAAGCCCCATCCCTGGAGGTGTCCAAGGAAGGCCTGGGTGTGGCACTCAGTGCTCTGGGCTGGTGATGAGGAGGGGATCAGTCAAAGGTTTGACTTGATGATCTTGGAGGTCTCTTCCAACCTCAGTGATTCTGTGATGATTTGGAAAGGGAGCTCTGCCAGGGGGAGTTGGCAGCAAGTGCTCAGGGCAGAGCATCAATGCCAGGTACAAAGAGCATCACCTACAAACATCCTCTGGAGGCAATCCATGAACACTGAGAGTCCACGATAACTCCTGGGACAACTCCTGCCTGAACTGAACCTTTGTTACCTTGGGGGGACCCGACAGACAGTGGCAATGGGACCTCAGCACTCACTCACAGTGGAGAGCTCCACAGCAGTTGGGCACTGCTCATTCCCAAACACCTTCCAGCTCCACCACCTGCCTTGCCCAGCAGAGTCCCTCAAGGCCAGCAGGAGCCCCAAAGGTGTTATTCTTGTGAGTTTTTAAATCATCCTTGCAGCACAAAATAATCCGATGCGTTTGCTAAGTGCCACCTGAATAAATTGCCTAACCTTTCCACTTTAATCCGCTGTAATCACTTTCCAGAGGCACTCTTTAGAAAAGTGAGCTGCGTGTTGCCAGAGCAGCTGTGCTCCTAATTAAAAGGCACTGTAGCAAGAAGCCAACAAAACCTAATTCTGGTTGGAAATGCCTTGCTGCAGTCAGAGGACTGAGGTGAACTGTGAGGAGGGCCAGGGAGGAAGCAGCAGCTGCCCGTGCTGCTTAAGAGAGTATTAGGAGAGGGCTGGCCCTCGGCGCTGCCTCTTGGCTAAATCCCTGTTTAGCAGATTGGCTCCCAATCCTCTGTCCCTGGCCAGGCTGGTTTGCACAGCTTGGACATGTACAGGAATCAGCTGAGTGCTGCAGCTGAGTGCTCACAGAAGGAGCCAGCGCAGAGGGAGAAGCATCCAGAGGGTTTTCCAGCAGAATTCCTGGGTGCCTTGGTTTCCAGCACCATTCCTCCTGCAGCAAAGCTGAATCCAGCACAGTTCAGGCACAAGTTCCCCATGGTGCAGGGAGCAGGCTCATGCTCCATCTCTTCAGCTCCAGATATAACAGGCAGAAGTTGGATTTGAAGGAAAGCCGTAGGAGCAGTGAGAAATCGTCATTTCAAGTGAGATTTTTTAACCTCTGCATTATGAGCATAAACCACTTTCAACAGGAATGTTTCCAGTGAATGGAGGTTGCTGTGCTTCATCAGCAAGTACAGTTTGACACATCCCAGCTGGGGCAGATCCTGAAGAGCAGGGTGCAAGCAGGCAGAGGGGGTAGGAAACCCTGACACTCCTTAAACCCTTCTATATCTGCATATCTACAAATCTCCTGTAGCTCAGTGCCACACTCAGACTGTATCTAAGCAAAGCCAGCCCGAAACAGCTTCCTTGGATTGGGAATTTGGTGGTTTCCATTGTGCAAGAGAACATCAAAGATGAGAATTTCAGCACCAGACCCCAATGTTTCCATGGGGTGGACACCACAGGGTTAGAGTTTATCAGTCATTTAGATAGTGGATTAAAAACTTAATCAAATCAAACAGACAGCAATAGTTTCACCTGTATTCCCAGCCATATCTTGATTTCAAGCCATTGGAATGCTGTGACACTTATTAAAACCCTAAGTCAAAGCAATTCACATTCAAACAAACCTCCATTTGCTCCATTTTCTGATGAAAAAGCCTTTCCAAGGAGCAGAAGTTCCCCTTGATTTGCCTGCAGTGATCTCTCCACGGTGCCAACACCACTGAGTGTAACCCTGCATCGCAGAGCCAGATGATTTAAGAGCTGCAATCCTCCTCCCCTCTCCGGCAATTTCTTGCACTTATGCACTCTCCAGTCCTGCTTGAAATGCCTGAAAGAAAAAGCCACTTGCGTCATCAGCTTTTTTTTTTTCTTTTAATGCCCAGCACAAATCATGGCTAAGTCACGAAGTGGGCCTGGGTGTCACGGACAGGCAGAGCTGCCACTGGCACAGGACCAGGTCAGCTCTCTGATTTGGGCACCTTGGCTGTTCAGTTTGGTGTTTAAGGACACAGAGCCTGTTCTGAGAGCTGACTGTCCCTGGATGGGACAGGTGAAGTTTAGTGGCTCTGCTTAGTGGGAGGTGTCCCTGCCCATGGCAGGGGGTTGGAGCAGGATGAGCTTTAAGGTCCCTCCCAAGCCAAACCATTCTGTGATTCCACCATTCAAAGGCCATTTTATGACTGGGGAGCTGTGGCATAGGGAGCACCTGCAGAAGGAGGTGCTGTGAATAACTTACTGCACGGGGCTGGGTTTATTCACCCTGTAGACATTGTCAAGCAAGTCCAGGATTCCCAGCAGATGAGCTGGATGGAAGAGGACTGGCTGGGAAGTTGCAAGATGGAAGGGGAGCACAGACTCTCTGTCCTCAGTGATGCCTTTCCTCGTGATTTGGGGTTGGCCTTGTGCACAGGGGGTGCCCCGGTGCAAACTGATGCCTCCAAGCCTGAATTCTCCTCCTGCTGGGTCCATCCCTGCCCCAGCCCAGTCCCCACCTTCAGGCAGGGCCTTCACCCTGCTGGAGGTCTTGGCTACTCTTGGAGTGCAGCACCTCACACACAGGCTGGGATGATTTACTGAGGGAACCATGGAATGGTTTGGCCTTAAAGATCATCTTGGTTCAACCTCCTGCCATGGCAGGGACACCTCCCACTGTTCCAGGCTGCTCCAAGCCCCATCCAGCCTGGCCTTGGGCACTGCCAGGGATCCAGGGGCAGCCACAGCTGCTCTGGGCACCCTGTGCCAGGGCCTGCCCACCCTCCCAGGGAACAATTCCTGCCCAATCTCCCATCCAGCCCTGCCCTCTGGCAGTGGGAAGCCATTCCCTGTGACCCGTCCCTCCATGCCTTGTCCCCAGTCCCTCTCCAGTTCTCCTGGAGCCCCTTTAGGCCCTGGCAGGGGCTCTGAGCTCTCCCTGGAGCCTTCTCCTCTCCAGGTGAGCACCCCCAGCTCTCTCCATCTGCAGAGCCAAGCGGCTCCAGCCCTCAGAGCACCTTCACAGTTCTCTCTGGACTCACTTCAGCAGCTCCACATCATTCTTATGTAGGGGGCTGGCTGGGGAGTGCCAAATGAATTCGGGAGAAGTGCAGTCCCTTTCTGAAGAGCTTTGTTAATATATCCAACAATTTCACATCAGACCTGAGCACTGCAGAGCTCATTTGCACATGTTCAGCCTCCCAGCAGGTGGGAAAATCAGGGGCTTCACTCACACTGGGAATTGACAAACTCACACAGAGCTAATCTAATTGGAAGGTATTTATCTCATTTGAAAACATTTATCTAATTCAAATACATTTATCAGTCTGCTGGTTGTGAAAGCCTGTCAGTCTGGCAGGATTTATGGGCCAGCTTCCCAAGCATTTCTGCAGTGGTGGAAGTGACTGCAGTGGTGCCAACTATCCCTGCAGGTTTGCATCAGGAGCACAACTCTGCCAGCAGAACTCAGCTGCAAGGTCTGATGGCACAGATTTGGGGGGACAAACTCCAGGGCAGAAAGGGGGGTGCTCCTTACAGCTCCTCACTTAGACTGTTCCTTTCCCTGTGCATGTATCTGGATATTGTCTGTGTCCCAGGGGAAAGTGCAACACCAAAAATCCCCCAGGGAGCAGCTCACTCCTGCTGTGACAGCGCTGGAATGCTGCCAGAGCAGCAGGAAATTCATCCTCCATTCCCCAGCCCAGCTTTGCACTGCTGGGAGTTTTGCTCCCGGTTCAACCATTGCCACAGAAATGCAGGATTGAGACCTTTGTGAGCCTGGAACCTCCCCATGAGCATCTCTCCTGGTGGGGATGATTTACACCGAGATTGCTCCACTCACTCCGAGGATAATGGGGCTGCAGGGTCACACTCTTCATCCAAAGCATCGCTCTCATCTATCTCCTCCAGCCTGCAAACCCATCCCTGCCAGGCTGGAGAGGGATGCAGAGCTCCGGGCTCCCTTATTACAACACTGCAGGAAGACAATCAAAAGAAAAGAAAAGGTTAATGAGGTACTAATCATTATAGATTTGCAGTATATAATGCAATAAATACCCACTGCCATCGATTAAATGTAGTGGGGCAAAGACATCTAATCCATCATACCGGCCATTTGATTTTCCAAAATTCATTTCCTGCCATCAAGGAGAGGCTGGGAGATGCCAGAGGCCCAATCTCCTGCCCAGGAAGCTCGGCTGGCTGCATTCCCTCCCAGCACCCATCACACTGTGCCAGCCCAGACCTTCTGACGGATCTGTGGGACTCCTCTGAAAATCCTACTGTGAGCAATTGGGAACTTGGAGAGACAGGAAATAGAGGCAGGACAAGCTTGAATCCCGGATCCTTTCTCTGCAGGCTTTTATTTGTTTTCTGCCGAACCACTCTGGTTTTCTTGCTGTGATGAGGCTTTTGGGAGAACAAACATTAGTTTTAACAAACAAACAAAAAACCCAACAAAACCCAACCAACCAAAACAAAACAAAAAACCAAAAGAAACCCCAAAAGAACTCACCAAAAACCAAACAAAAAAAAAAAAAAAAAAAAAAAGGAAAATCTGTTCTGAATGCCTAAAGTTCTCCTAAAGTGCCAAAAGGCCAAGAGAAAACAGATCAAACCCCCTTTCAGAGATGTCATCACAGTTCTGAAACTTGCCAGAAGACAGGAAAAAGCGCTCAGGCTTCCCTTAGGGAGACAAAGGTGACAAAACCCAGCTAAAAGCAGGTGTAGGTGATGGGCAGTGTTGTGGTAAAGCCTGAGGAGCTCCAGAGCGGCTGCGCTGGCAAAGTGGCTGCGCTGGCAGCCGAGGATGAGACTAATTAGGGCTGCGATCCCCTGCCTCACATGCGCTAATGCCCGTGGATAGATCGCTAATGCTCTCAATTCATGCTCATTAGCACCGGCAGCAAAGACAAGACAAGCGTGTTATGTCATCGTTTAAATCCTGTCACATTTCCCCAATGACTCTGATTACATTTTTAAATATTCATTCTCCTCCCCCGAGGCAGGATTGCCCTGCCCTGGGAGCTCCAGGTCTGGGAGATTTGCTCCAAGCAAACACCAGGGCTGAGCCCCAGCCCTTCCCTGTGTCCTCAGGAAAAAAGTGGGAACATTCAAGGCGTCAGCTCATGCTCCCCTAATTTTCCACCTGACTTTACACCTCAGACTGGAGTTAAACTGAGTATTTTCCAGTCACCTTTGCACGAGGAGGGAGTTTGGGGCCGTGCACCTCTGGGTGGGCAGCCACACTCCAGTTCAATAAGCATGAAACACCTTTGCAGCTCGAGGAGTCAATGGTTCTTCAATCAACTGGCAGGAGTGAAAAGAATAAATATTTACAGACACATCCTGCACTGATCTGTGCCAGCTGGATTGATACCAGCTCTCAAAGAGGGGTTTCAGCCTTCTGCCCTCGCTGCCCAGTGACCTGCTGGTGGGGATGGGGGGCTGGAAGGGCTGGAACTCCACAGGGACCCGACCAGGGAATAGCCAGGAACACTCAGCAGGGGTGGGAGGGCTGTGAAATCCGCTCTCATGCCTTGAAACCCAGGGCAGGCCCCATGGAAATGATCACAAACACACCCTGTCCAACGGGAGGGAACATCTCCAGAGTTCTGCACAGGCTGCATCAGGCCCATTCACTCTTCCTTGCAACCAAGCATTTCCACAGCCACTTTGCTGATGCCACAGAGGGAGGAGACCTGTCCAGGGGCACATGGGACAGCCCAGAGCCCCAGCCACAGACTGAACCCCANCACAGAGGGAGGAGACCTGTCCAGAGGCACATGGGACAGCCCAGAGCAGCTGTGCCATCCCCCAGCCACAGACTGAATCCCACAGCCCATCCTGTCCCGTCCCATCCCATCCCATCCCATCCCATCCCAGCTTGGTTTCCCCAGCTGGGCTGTGGAATAGGTGTTGGTGTAGGATCTTTCTCCTACTTTCCCTTTAGCACTGCAGGCAGCACCAGGAGGACTTGGTGAGGTTTTTGCTGCAGAATCTCCTGGGAAAGGGCTGAATTGCTTTTGTTCCAGCAGCTGAGGGTTTCAGAGCTTGCACGTCAAAGCAGGGAAAGGAAGAAATAACAAAAATAAGTGGATGGAGTCAGATGTGCATTAAGAGGAAGGGTTTACACTAGATGGCACCTGATCTCATCGCTTTAGATGCAGAAGGTAAAGCCAGCAGGATTACTGTAGGCAATGATGTTATTCCTTCCCCAGGAGCTGCCTTTGTGGCCCTCCCCAAGCTCCCAGCCATGCAGGAGGAGCAGCTCACCCTGCAGCCAGCACTGCTGTGAATGTTAAACACCCTTTGCATAACCTCACCCGGAATCTCTTTCCAGGGGCTCGAGTTCCCTGCTTTGCTCAGCCCAAGCTGCTTCCAGAGCCACTTCCAGAGGCTAAACGTGCCCAGCCTGTTTCCAGCCAGGTTTATCTCCCTGGAAGCACAACCTCCTTCCGTGGAGGCAAAGGGAGTAAGAAGGGCTCTGTCCCTCAGGGACTTAACTCGGTGCTAAGAGGCAGCAAAGCCGTGCAGGGCCATGACGTGGATAATCCAGCAGATCCACCCGAGCACAGCACGGCACAGCAGCACTTGGGCACATGGGGACACTCCAGCTCTGCCACAGGTGTGGCACAGAGACACCGGTGTGGCCCTGGTCCCACAAGCTCCCTGTGAGGATATGGAAGGTGCTGAAGACACAAAAGAAGTGGCCACGGTTTTGGCAGCCCCCAGGGGATGAAGAGTTTGCAGGAAGCGCTGCTCCACACACACACATCCACACACACATGGAATGAGTCAGGGAATTGCTTTGGGAGAAGAGGGAAGTGCTGCCATCTGGGAAGAGGAGAAGAGGGGGTGAGCCTCATGGTTGCTCTGGTGCAGCACATCCTTTCTCCTGCTGCCATCAGGAGTCAAACACCAGAGGAGAAAGCTGGCCTCAATCCGTGGGCACAGTGGCCATTCCTGAATTACCAGCCTGAACCTGGATTTAGACTGCATGGATGGGGCTCGGAGCAGGCTGGTCTAGGGGAAGGTGTCCCTAGGGGGTGGAACAAGATGGTTTTTAAGGTCCCTTCCAACCCAAACCAGTCTGTGATTGTGCAACCTGAGCTAGAGCTGCCCACCTGATCATCCACTTTCTGCCCCTAAATACCATCAACAAGATTCCCATTTAAAAAAATACTGGTAAATTAATAAAATCTAAATGGTAAGTGAGAAAATGATTTCTCTACAGAGGCAGAACCAGCAACAAGTCACAGCCTTCTCCTGAATTATTTTGCCTCCTCTTGGATCCTCCCTGGGCACGGGAAAGGATTTCTGCTCCTGGCAGCTCCACAGCACCTCTGTCACAAGCCTCAGAGTGTAAGGTCACAGTCGTGCTGCTCTGAAGACATTTGCAGGCAAATTACTCTGCCTCTCCCAAGTACAGACACTCATTGCTTCAGCAGGAGGCGGCGAGCAGATTACATGAGATAATTTAGTAGCTGACATTAAAAACACCTCATTTAGCCTGGAATAAAACTATCTTCATTCAGCCTAAACTATATTAAGATAACTGCATTCATAGTAGGTTTTGAGGAGCTGCTCATCTGGGCAGCTGAATGAAGACTCCAAGTCAACATCTCCCTGTCATCGTGTCCTTGCTGGAGAGCAGGAATGCCAGCAGGGACTACTGGAGTAGCAGGATTCTCATGTGGCCTGAACCTCCCTCTCTGGTACAACAGATTGAAATTTCCAGCTTTCCTGGATGAATTGCTTTTTACCTTCTCCCTGGTGTGGGCCAAGGCCTCCAGCTAATAGAGCAGAGAGATGAATTTTGCTGCATCTCAAGCAGCTGTTGCTCTATTTGGTTTAATGCTG
This sequence comes from Hippolais icterina, assembly GCA_013400075.1. NCBI lineage: Eukaryota > Metazoa > Chordata > Aves > Passeriformes > Sylviidae > Hippolais > Hippolais icterina. The sequence goes on along the minus strand of VWYN01013159.1, from coordinate 476,487 downwards.
TGCTGTGAGCAGAGCCATGGCTAGAGAGCGAGTTAATAATATCCTGAATGAGACAAGCGACAGGAGAGGAGATGGAATGGGGTGCAAGGAGGAGGGATGCTTTAAACACTGCTTTATCTGACAAATCCTGCAGTTATACATCCTCTACTCTGCTTTCCAGCAGACAGATGGAAACAAAACATGGCATGAGCAGAGGAGAAGCAAATGAACCCTTCCTCCCAGTGCAAGGCTCAGCTGCACAGGTGCCACCTCTGTAACCTTTGGAGACAACCATAATTAAGGAATTACCAAAAAAGGGGAAGATGTAATCCTTGTCTGACCCCATTTTGGGGCAGCAGATGCTCTGAGGTGTTTGGATTCACTCAGGCACCAGTTCAGGACAATCTCCCCCCAGTGGCTCCAAGTTCCTGGCTTTCAGCAGCAGAACCCAGAGCTCTTTGTACACAGTGCTGTTACCACTGCTGCCCTCCCAGCAGCCCCAAAAAAGCACTGCTGGCAATGCCCAGAGTGCTTGAATTTGGGATTCTCCATTCAGTACCTCTTTTCCTATTATCCAGAAGAGCCCAAATTTGCCATTTCCCCCTGCCATGGAGGTTGCCAGCAGTCAAGGTGCTCCCTGTACCTGCCCAGGAAGGGAGGATTCCCTGGAGGTGCACAGGTGCTGTCCCAGCCCTCTGCTCCCACCACACCATCAGCACAGCACTTTTCAGAGAAAAACAATCAAAGCCAAAGCCCTGTGGCACCCTGATCCTTTGGGTCTCTCCCAGGGGTACCCTGGTCTCTTCAGACTCTCTGGGTACCCAGCTCATGGCTGGTGGTGCTCCAGTTCCCACCCTACCTCTGAACATGACACGGAGCCATCTTCCACAGGGATTTGGTCTGAGCTGGCACTTTTGGGGTGAGATGCTCCTGAAAGTGATGGACAGAGGAAGTTCCAGCCATGAGGAATTGCAGGACAAACTCAGCCAGAATAAATTGCAGCAGTACCTTTGGCTGCAACAGAGCTGCCTGATTTAAAATCTTTGGCTGTCCTGCACTGGAAGGGACCCACAAAGATCATCAAAGTCCAGCTCCTGGCCCTGCACAGGGCAACCCAACAATCCTCTCCTGTGCCCAAGGGCAATGTCTAAATGCTTCTTGAACCCCTGAGGACCAGACCCAAAGGAATCCCTCAGGGCAACTCCAAAGGCTGGATGGATGGGGCTTGGAGCACAAAACCAAGCTCTGCCTGTCCATGGATTGTAAAAAACGCTGATAAACCAGAGGAGATGTCACTGTCCTTCTGGATGTGCTCCCTGGAGCTCTGTCAGGGAAGTCAGAAGGCATTTGGCATGTGCAGCTGAATATCAGACTTACAATGAGGATGTCTGGGCTTGTTTCCCAACTTTGAGACTGACACACTTTGCAAGCTCAGTCAGTTCCCCCTCCTCCCCAGGCCGGATTTCTTCCCATTCTGCACCTTCCCGAGTCATTTTGTACCTGCACAAAGCATTAACCCAGCCAGAACATTTTGCTCACTTAGATGGGTGTCAGAGCTAACACCAAGAGGGGAGTGCTTTCAGCATCACTTAATGAGGCTTCTCTGCTTTGCATAAAAACTTGGCAATGAGCTGGGCAGGATGATAAAGGAGGAGGAGAGCTGCCAGCTGCCAGGCAGGAGAGACAGACAGCTCCTGTCATCCTCTCCTCCTTGCACACAAGCAGGATGAGCTGGGAAGGCAACCAGGCTGCTGCTTTGGGGCTCCAGCAGCCCTTGGGATCTGTGCTCACATCCCAGCCCTGCAGGAGCTGTGTTAACCTCTCATTCCTGCTCTCCCAGCAGTGTGCCTGTCCCAGATCCCAGCGTTTCCCACTGCTTTGTAAAGTTATTACTCTCTATTATTACTCCCTACAAACCTCCAGCTCTTCTAATCCACACAACCCAAGGCTGGTGCAGCCAAATTCTCCTCCCTGAGCTCTGCCAGGAGCACCTGGCTCCTGCCTTCCCCTCTCACACCCTCCAGCCCCCTTTCTCCTGCCACCAATAAACACTCCCAGGGTTTCAAGTTCTCCTCATCCAAGTTCCTTCTTGTATTCCCTTGCAGAATTTCTATGGGGGAAGATGCAGCTGGGTGGCCCCTGCTCCATTGCTTGATGGAAATTGCTTCTTTTTCCCTTTTCCCCCCCTTTTTCCCTTTTTTTCCCCTTTTTCCTTTTTTTTCCCCCCTTTTTCCCTTTTCCCTTTTGCTCCCTTAGCACAGAGAGGCTCTCAGAGCTGCAGAGGAACCTCAGGCTGGCTGGGCCCCATCTGCAGCTCCTTCTGGGCTACTGGGGACACCGAAGGGTAGAGCCCCCAGTGCCACCTCAGCTTCTCACCCCTCCTGCTGTCTCCTTGCACAGCCCCAGCCTTGCTGGCTCAGGATGAGCCTTTCCTTCCCAAGAAAAGGGAGATTTTTAGTTTCAAACAGGTTTCTGGTGACAGGGCCTTTGCTGAATTTTGGCACAAGTAATTAGTGTTTAAATTAATTTGTCTCTGTGAGTGGTCAGTGCTGTGAGGCGTCAGCTTTGCACCACACAGGCTGTTCCTGCAGCTCCTCTCCCTGCAGGATGAGCCTGTTCCACAGCATTTTAGCAGAGTTTATTAGGAGACACTGCCTAGTGTTTGATCTTGGAAGCTTTTCTCCCCCCGGTACAAACCAGAGCCTGTAAGTGGTAAATTATGTGCGTTTGGGATATGTATAAAAAGGCAGACCCATAGGCCAGAAGGCTGCTAGCAGTGTCAACCTTGGAAATTCTAAATTACCCTTTAGGCAGGGGACTTGGCAGGGATTTTAACAAGAAATGCTAGAAAAAAGCAAGGCTTGTTCTCACATGGGTGACTATGCAGCCTGCAGCAAATTGTAAATGACTGGTTTTTTGCAGACACCACTGAACTTCCTTTGGCTTTCTAAGAACCAAATAATTTCCCTGATTTGGGGCACAGGGACACATCCTCTAAAACAAGTACTGTCTGTAGTGTTGCACATTTAACTATCAATCTGCTACACCAAAGATCCCCTTGCCCCAAGCACCAGACTCTGGTCACCTCTTTCTCCTGAAGGCACAGACAGAAAAAACCCAAATTTTAATAGGCTGAGTGCTCGCTGTTGCTATAAACAGCAACACACAGCAGACAGGAGCTCAAGTCTAAGTGTCACGTCAGGACACTGCAAAAATCCCCAGCACTGGGGGCTTGTGGCATCAGAACAGCAACTGAGACCTTTTATTTGATAAATAGCACAAGATGCTTTGGAACAACTTGGAGAGAGAAAACACTTAAAGCCCAGATTTAAGTGGAAAACAGCATGAAAGCCAACGTGGCTAATGATCTGACAAGGAGCACGCAAGACTAATTTAGGACTTCTTTAAGTAGAATGCTTGATTAGGCACCAGAAAGGCATTAAATCATGTAGGTGTTCCTTGGGAAAAGCATCTGTAATAAGCCTGTGGTGGGAAAGTTTGAGTGAAGTTGGGGAAAACAGGCAGAGTGATAGCAGAGTTCCTATGGAAAAAAAAAAAAAAAAAAAAAA
>VWYN01013159.1:462740-472910 GCA_013400075.1 Hippolais icterina | reverse complement strand
GGGAAGCCAGGGTGAAGCAGGGAAGGGGACAGGGAACACTGCAGGAGGGCAAAGTCATTCAGGAGGAGGAGGAAACCCTGAAAAACCTGAATTCCACATTTGTAAACTTGAATTCCACGTTTATTCAGGCCAGCATAGCCCATTGGAGGACTAATCCAGGGAGCCTTCACCTTGACCTGCCTGTCCCCAAAACTGCCTGAGAGCAGCAAATAACCCAGGGATTTACAATGTCAGCCACTGACACTGCTGATTGCAAGGAACACAGGACAGTACCAAAGCCCGGGAAGACACTTCATCTGCACTTCCTCCCCTTTTGCCAGGGTAATTTAGAAGTTCTTAAGCAAAATCAGTCCTTAAAGGAACTCCATCCCTGTGTTCCACAGGCTCTGGTTGCCCTGAGTAGCCCCACCGGGGTCTCACCCCTGGCTCTCACTGGAGGGCTCAGGAGATGAATTTCGGCTCAGCCCTTGGCTCAGGCTGTGCTGTGCCACGTGTGGGTTTGTGCCTTGGATTCCTGACTGGTTTACTGGGGACCCATCTGGAAATGAGATTTCTGGGTGTCTGGAAGTGATTCCTGATCAACCTAGAGCTCCTCTCTGTAATAAATATAATAGATAAATTCGTGTATATAATATTGTATTATGGATTTAGTTTACTAATAAGAAGCTACCCAAAGAAGTCTCCAAGATTCCAGAATCCATAGAGTCAGCAAACACATTTGCAACTGANGAAACACATGCATACCTGGATTTTCAATAGACTTGGCCTTAGGGTGAAAAATCTGTATAAAACCCACAGTCTGAAACCTGGCTGGGGTGGTCGAGTTCGGAGGGCACCTTTGTGCCGTCACTCGATCCACCCAACTCTCGATCGATTGTTGTCCCGTTTTTATTGTGGCTTTTATTTCGTTGTTGGAAATTTTGCTAAATAAATCCTGTTATTTTGAATTGGCTTCTGATCATCTATAACATCTTCTCAACAGGTGCTGTGCTCTCCTTGGTGAGCATGCTGCCCTTTGCTCCCTGGAACAACAACAACTTTTTGCTGTTCCCAGCAGAGCTGTAGCAGGAATTTCATGCCCTGAGGAGCTGCGATGCTGTGCCCAGGCTGTGGGGTTGTGTATGCCATGTGGTATGGCAAAAAAAGGGTGAGGAGTGATCACTGCTAAGCTGTGTTGGCACACTCCAGTTCTGCAGCCTGGGCAGCAGCAATCACTGGATGAGAAGAGGCAAGTTAAAAAGGGCATGAGAATGAAGTGTTTGCCAGCAGCCAGGTTCAGCTCTGAAGAGGAAACTCCTGACCTCTGATTTAGATGAGAAGCTGTCCAATCTTGTTGGCTGCTGTTTTTGCGCTGCCATGCAGGCACCTGAACCCAGGGGCTGCCTCCCCTCTTGTTCCTGGTGGTGAGATGTTTTGTGGGAGGTGTGGGGCTTGGCTTTTCCTGCTCTGCTCTGCCCAGGAGAGGTGAGGAGCCAGCTCTGCCTGGTGGCTGCTGCCTGGAGCACCCCCACCACTGCCCTCTGTGGTGACAAAGCCCTCTCACAGCAGCGTTTGCTCTTGTTGGAAGCCATTTGGGCAGTTTTGGGTGCTCCTTTTGAATAGCCAGCAGCTGATGAATAACCTGTGTGTTTCACACGTGATGATGGTCCTCACAGTCTCGATCAATAAACACAATAAGCTTGAACAGCCTGGCGTTGTGAGCTCTTTAAAATCATATCCTCTATTAGAGACAGCAATCGATGGTGCTTATTCCAGTTTAGCGGTGATTATGTGCTGGTTACTGCAAAAAGCCACCTGCAACCCAAAGTGGGGACTGTAACTTCCTGCTGGTGTACAGCACACCTGTCCTGCTCTATAAATATAAGTTTTTAATTAAAGTGGATAAACTGCTTCAGAAAACGCGATGTGCTTGTTTAAATACCAACCATCAGTCATGGCAAAGGGATTTAAACAGGGAAATTTGGGCTTTTTGCAAAGAAATGTGTATCTGGTGTCTCTCTTAGCTCAGTGCAATCCATCCTGAGTGTCAGCTCTGAATTCCACGTGCTCTCTAAATGGGAGGGAGAGGACGAAAAGGATGTTCTGTGTGTATATACAGTCTATAGATATGAAATGTTTGGGTTTGATGACAAACATCTTTATTGAAATGGTGGAAATCACACAGAAAACAAATAGAACTGGGGGTTAACCTCAGCACATTGATGTGAGGAACACCAGGGAGCTGGAGCTGGCCACTGGGGAAGAAAATTCCAGGTGTGGATGTGGCAGATAAGTGCACACCTGCTGCTTTGGATCTTATCTGCTGGAGCTTTGGAGATAAACAAGCTGAATACCTCTTGAGCAAAATCCCAGGATTTAGGCCTCCTGTACCAATAAAACCAGGATCAGAATTGGAGAAAGGGTTTTACCCATCATAAATGTTTTTCTGTATGCCAACAGTTTCCTAGAGTGATGGACAAAATGTCTGTGGTAGGAACAAACAAAACTGGTCCTATTCCCATTGCCAGGCTGGCTGGAATGGAGCTGGAGTTTGGACACTGCCGGAGTCCTACCCAGGAGCAGAATGAGATGGCAAAGACAAACTCCATGGTTTTTTTCCCTTTTTATTTCAAATTCACTGTATTTTATTTTGTGGTGGGCAGAAGAACCGAGGCAGCGAGGCAGGAGCTGTGCTGCTGGTGCCAGGTGGCCTTGAGAGTGTTCCAAAGGGGCTGCCTTGGGCTGCTCCAAGAGGTGGGGCATGGGATCAGAGTGAGCTGGATATAGGGAGACAGGATGGGATAGTGATGGGCTCTTCCCATGGGAGGGAATTCAAGGCTCCTGCAGCACTCAGGGCTCACTTTGACCTTGCCTGGGCCTCTGCAGGGAAGGACCAGCAGTGTGGAGCTGATTTACAGCCCAGGCTGAGTTACTTGGGAAAGCAGCAGCTTGGCCACTGTCACCCAAATCCTGCTGCTCCCCAGAGAGTGGGGATCAGGACTGGGGATGTGCGGATCAGCTTTGTGTAGGAATGGGAAGGGGAGCAGCCAGAGAGTCTCACCTCTCTGGGATTTCTGCTGGAAGAGCTGTGAGTTCTCCCATCTGCATCCCAGGCTTTCCAAGCCCTGACTGCAGCACCACTGCAATGTGTGCCAGGCTTTGACATACCCAATCTGCTAATCCCTCTCTGGATTCCTCCTGGCCCAGGCATGGCTCTACAAAAGGCTCCTTCTGGGGGTTCAAGGGAGCTTTGCTGCAGTTCAACAATCAATCTCCAGGCCCTGTGGGTGTTTTGCCTCTGATGCCAATACTAACCCAGGTCAGCAGATTCCATGGTTCCAGCTGGCCAGTGCCTGGGTGTCTCAGTGATCTCCTTGACTTGGATGTAGCTTTTTGTCACTGGCTGTAAATAATTCTCAAACTAAAGCAGTGAGCTGTGGCCCAGCAATTTGAATTGGATGGATGGACTTGCTTTGACTCAATGGCAGCCCTTGGCACTTCTTGTCCCATCTGTCCCTGTGAAGGCTCCTGCTCCACTCTCAGCCCCTTACAAGGAGCACGGAGCAGCTGTGATACTGTAATTCCTCAAGGACTGGAGAGCCAGAGGGCTGGGGAAGGTCTGTGATCTGCAGATTCCTAGTGCAGATCCCAGTTGATGGAAGGGATGGGAACCTTCTGAGCTGTAGAAATACCTGAGCACCTTCCTACAGCTGAACTGCACTTGAGAGTACCCAGGAGACACCTGGAAGTGAAAAGAGCCCTGGCACTGGCGTGCTCCAAGTCCTGCTGGTGGGGATGGGGATTGGGTGTAACAGAGGACTCCAATCCCAAACTAAATGTCGCTTTTTCCACTTCTATGCCTGTGGAATATTTTAAAATTATCCCCTGAAATCTTCCTTGATGTTATAAATAGCCTGCTTCAGAGGCTGAGAGGCACATCCTTTTTCCTTCTCAGCCATGCTTCTCTCCACCTCCAGGGATGTGCATTTGGCATGGCAATGTCACAGCTGATGGTCAAGGAATCTGCCCCAATGCAAGGAATAATTCACTTCCATGGGTGTGAGCAGGGCCCTTCCCAGGGCTCACTCAGTGTTTCCTGTCTGGATCAGGAGTCAGGAGCAGATGACTCAGTCCACGTGCAGGAGTTATTCACTTGTACCCCCAAGGAAATGACAATTCACATTCCAGCTGTGGGTTTTGTGGGGTGGATTTGGGTATCTGGTGCTTCAGTATTCTTCAAACGTCGCAGCTCTGTGGGATCCCAGTTCCTGTGGGGGGAAGGCAGCTGGACCCAGCGAGCTGAGCCTTTAGCAATTCCAAGGTTTATGTATGGAAAACTGCAGGAGCAGATCTAGGGAGCTCAGGGCTCTGGGATCACTCCATCTCTCCACTGCTGGATGCTGATGTAGCCACACTCCTTCCTGTGTCCTTCATGCCTTGAGCAGCCACATCTTGCCCTGGCTCCAGGCCCTGCAAAGTCATTCCCAAAGTTTTCTGGAAAGAACTGGTCAGCAGGTGGATGTGGGGAAGGGCAGAAAAAGAACTCATGTTACCTGTGTCTGTATCTTAGAGCTGTAACATCCAGCAGCCTTCTCCTCCTTTGCCTTCTGCATTCCCAAAATACTTTAATCATATTTTGGTTGGCTTTTTCCTGGGTATTACTCCGTGCTGGAGGTTGTTACAGTCCTGTAGAGAAACTCATGGCTTTGCAATGCAAAAACCCCCCAGGCTACCTGCATGTGTGAGATGATTTATTGTTCTTGATAATCAATTTTTTACCGCGGCTGTTTCAGGTTAATCCCGCTATTAATATCCCGAAACCACTGAAGTGCAATCCCATTATACAGAGGCCAAACTCTGCTCCAGAGTCTGTGGCACAGTCAGGCAGATCATTGCAGCCCCTGCTCCAGCAGCTCTGAAACTCGGTGACCAAATGGCCCTGGGCTGCTCTGGTGGTGGCCAGTTGCTGGGGAGCTCATCCTGCCAGCACGAGGCTCGATGCCGGGCGAAGCATGAAGCTGCTGGATGAGGGAGTGGAAAAATAGATTGATTTTATTTTTCCCTGCAGCTGAGAGCTGTCTGGCAAATCACATTGGAAATCAAGCAGGATGGAGCAGGGGTTTGATCTGGGGAGGGGAGAGCAGCAGGAGAACCAGGGGGGTAATTCAGGTAAACTGAGTGGACCTGATTTTGCAATGAGCTGAGTAGTTAAGAGTCCAAACTGCAGGTGCAGTGTGGCCAAAGCAGGGCAGCAGCCTTTGGGTTGGTTTTGACAAAATCAGGACCATGGGAGGGTGGTGCTGGCTGTAGGTTTATTTTTGGATTTTTCCCATCGTCGCACAGGAGTGGATGGGGACAGTGAGCACAGGGATGTAGAGCTTGGATTTTCAAAGGCATTTCGGCTAAATATAGAAATTGGTTATTAAGATTTTTCCGTGAATGTTGTAAACAAATTAGTTCCACTAGGTAGCTATCTGCATGCCTAGGTGCTTATGTACCTCTGAAAAACCTTCCTGGAGGAGTTATTTGTTGTCTGGCTCCAGGCTCCAAACTTTCTGAGCTGGGAGTGAGGGAAGTTCACCTTCCTGGGGTAATTCTGAGCGTTTGGTTGAACTTGTGCAGTGAAGAGTCTATCGCTCCACTGCCCTTATGGAGAAAAATCCGCTTCATTTAGCAGGCAGGAGCCCTGCAGCTGAGTGATGTGAGCAGTCCCACGAGGAAGCTGCACATCAGGAGTTCTTGTTCTACATCTCCTCAGGCCCCAGAGGCCGCAGGGATATTTGCTCCAGCTCCAGACATTGTCACTTCCCGGCATCACTTTTGTTTGAACAAGTGTTGGAGAAAGATCCCCCAGCACCCGCAGCTCCATCCCTCGTGGCCTAGAAATTCATCAGCTGCTCGAGGCTGCTTGGCATCGCTGCTGCAGTGTTTTGTTATTGTCACACATTTCCATTTCTCCCGAGCTTATGATAAGCATCCAAATTAAACTGCAGCTCCGACGTTTTTGATATTTCCAGGCAATATTGATAATGAAGCTTGTGCTGTGCTGTGTCATTTACTCAAAGAGCTCCGAGCACCAAACAATCTCCGTACACAGCGATTGTCTCATCCATCACTGCAAGTCAGTGTGCCTGTGCCACGGTGCACAGTGACATTACTCAGTGGTTTGGGGCAGAGAAAGTGGAACTGAGAAGCCAAAAGATCTTTTATGGTGGGGTAAAAGCAAGATTTTCTGTGCATTTCTTCCCCATGGAGTGAGAGTAATGTTCTCCTGAAGAACTGGAAGTTGCCTTCAGCAGCCAAACCTTTGGTGCTGCCCGTTAGAGGAGATGCTATTTATTACTGTACTTACTCCAGGAGTTGCTTTGCTTTGCTGTCACATCCAAAAAATCCTGGTCCAGACCATCTGTGGTGAACTCCCAGGATGTTCCCTGATGGAGGAATCCCAGTGGATGGGACACACGGATACCCCATAGGGAACACTCAGTCTCGTGTCCATTTATCTTCCCAGCCACGTCCTTTGCAGAGGACACCTGACCTCTGATTGAGGATGGATGCCAGGAGATGTCAAGGGAACAGGAATGGAGATTTCCTTTGGTGGACAAGGAATTAAAAAGGTCTGCTGACTCTTCATCCCAACAGAAGAATATATAAACAGAGCTCCCATGGTGGCTCTTCCCAAAGATGCTGATTTATATGAAACTGAGCCTGGTGGGTGATGTAAGACACTGGCACAGCCAAGCATCACCCCAAAGCAGCTCTCTTATCCCAAAGGAGGATAAAAGGGGCTGACACAGAAAGATGGCTTCTTAAACTGCTTTAAAAAAATCAATTCTTACAATATCAATGTAAGTCCATTCTGGTGTAATTCCATCACTGCAATTGGGTTACTCCAGGCTTTAAATCGTCCTTGATCACAGAGCAACTCCAGATGATAAATGGAGCTTTCTTTCTCATTTTGGGATATTTGGGCCAAATTCTTGGCACAGGTCAGGTACAGACAAGTGGCACCAACTTGTGCATTTCAGGGTTTAATTGATTTATCTGTGTAAATTCTACTGCTATGTTCTACTTTGATTTTTAATAATCTGTTTATAAATTGAAAAATCCATCCAAAATATGAATGCTAGTTAATAACCATTCATTGACCTTTTAATAATCAATGTGGGTTTTTTTTTTAATCAACATCCAACAGCTGCATCACCTCAGTGCATTTCTGTGAATGAATTAAACCTCAGAAGAGAGAGATCAGTTCCCAGGGACGAACACAAAACCTCTTTGAAAGAACAGACAATTGCACAGCATAACAGTTTAACTTGGGGAATGGAGAATAATAACATATCCAATTGAAAGTGCAAGGGAATTTAGAGAGGAAAAATGTAATTACCTGCTCTGGAAAGGGTCCAGACACTGTTTAAAATCTCATTCTTCCCAAATGTATCTGGGAATCCTTAATGACAGCAGGATCATGAGACATGGCACGTGTTGCCTGGGCTTGGAAACTAAAAGAAAAGCAAAAACAAGTTGTGTTTTTTTTCCCTTGATTCTAGAAATATCTGCTGGTATTTCAGGAACCTGTGTGACACAAGCTTGGATTTGTGACCCAGTGTAGAACAAAAACAGAGCGAGGAGAGATGTGGCTCCAAAATGAAAATAAGTATTTAGCGCTTGCAGAAAAATAAAAAAAGCTTTTGGAAAAAGAATGAAAATTAATTAAGAGATGTGTTTAATTTAATTTTCATTATTGTGATCTGTGGAAACAGCTAAAAGAAAATCCTTTCATTTGTTTATTTTAATAATTTGTTTTCCCATCCTAGAGAGCAGGACCAGCCTCAGCCTCCTATAAATATCCTTTCTTCAGTCTCCATTGAATGTGAGGTGCATAAAATTTAGGACTGGTGAAGTTGTTCATCCTCAGATGTCTTTTTCCCAGTGCTGGACTAATAAAGGGATGCCAATGACAGTGTCAGCAAGAGCTGCCTCCTCTAATAGTGAGTGACAGGCTCATGTTGCCTGAATCTGAGGGAATAAAAGCCAAGCTCAGAAGCACTCCTGATGTTAGTTAATTATCAACCCATTCCTGGTAAAATTCAAGTGATTCTAGCAGCTTTTATTTATACCTGTGCAAGTCTGAGGACTGGAAATAATGGGTTTAAGTTTGATTTTGTTTTTGCAACCAGCAAGAAGCAATTCTTTCATACATTAAGTGAATGGGAAGTTGTTCCAACAGCTTTTGGATTCACATGTGTTTCATGTGACACACACCATGAGGTTTCAATTAGCCTTTGGGCAATAGTAAACTACAAAGCAACACAACCAAGGAAAAGATTGTTTTAAATACGAACTGTTATTGTCTCATTTGTTGACTGTAAAAATGAAATTGCTAAAAACTCATCACGTGGGTTTTTTAAAGCAACTTAGACCTGAAATTCAGAGGAATTTTTGTCTGAAAATTTAGTGTGATCAATGCCAAAGTATTTCAGGGGGCAGAAAAGGGCAGTGTTCTCATTATCACCTTACAGACAGAAGCTGTGAGTCTGAAAAGCACCATCACCCAGGAGAAAAACAACATCCCAGTGCTGCCTGTGACTTCAGGGCAGAGCCAGACCCCTTTGGAGCCCTTTGCTCCAAACCCTGTTTGATCCCTGGGATCCCCTTCAGAGCATCCTGCTCTGGGGTCACCTCTGGGTTCAGCTCAAGTGATTTAATTAACAGGGAACATTCCTGAAAATGGGAACAGCTAATGAGCATGGTGGGTTTCTAGATGGGAGTGGGGCTGAGGGCATCCTGGGAGTCAGAGGAGAGTTCAATGATTTTGTGGCTTTGGTGTGAGGTGAGAGGAGGCTCCTGGGGCTTGGGGTCAGATGAGAAGAACCTCATTTCTGGGTTCTTACTGCTGTAAAGGAGCCTGGATCTGCCCCAGCTGACCCCACCATTTTTTTTTTGGCTGTGACATATTTTGGAATAGAGACAGCATGTCAGAGTGGGTTGGAAGTAAATGGTGCCCTTCCAGCCCAGACCATCCTGTGATTTCCTGTGCTCCCTGATGACCAGCACAGCACCTGAGCGTGTCCCCTGGGCTGGAGCTGCACCATCTGTGACAGACGATGTAGGACCAGGTTTCTGGGATTTTCCTTCTGCCAGCACAGCCTGGCTGGGATGCCACAGCTCATCCTTTTGCTCTCAGTGCCCCATCACAGCACCCAAGCCTTCCTTCAAACCCCAGAATCATGGTCCAAGCTCTTCTCCCCATCTTTCCTTTTATCTTTTACTGAATATCCCCTGAATGGATGTGCATGTTAAGCCCATTCACTTAATCACTGGGCCCAGCTGAAGGTCACCCTGAGAACACTCACAATTCCTATTCAGCACTATAAATATGCATTTGATTCATTGTCTCCTGTCCCTTCCATCACGGGGGATGGAGGAGGCGGACCGGCAGCACCCCCGCCTCTCCCGGCAGCGATGAGTCACTGTCCTGGCTCTGACGCTTCATCAGAGCGATATTATTTGACAATAATTGTAATTTATGCTCCGAAAGTGCTGGGGGAGCTGAGTTCAAGGGTTTCAATGGCCCTTGGGATGTGATGGGCGAGGGTTGGGCAAGATGGGGTGAAATATGGGGGTGGTCGGGGGACACTTGGCTCTCCTGGGAGCTCCTGGCAAAGGTTGTTCAGGGTGATTGTAAAGTTCTCTGAGCACCAGTGGCTCTGTGCTGGGGGTGACATCCCCCATGCCAGCAGTGCGGAGGAGATGCCACAGCCCAGGAGGGATCAAAGCATCCCTGCTGCCCTTGTCACTGCTCATCATGGGGCTGCTGCAGTTCTAGCGATTAGAAACCATGAAAGAAACAAAAAACCCCCAACTATTAGCACCTTTCTGCAGGGGTTAAGGTGTATTTGGTGGCAGGAGGCACCGAAAGGGCTCAGAGACGGGGGCGGAGAGGTCCGGACGGGCCTTGGTCAGGGGCTCCCCTCACAAACCAAGGGGCGGGGCCGGGAGGGGGCGGGGCCTGCGTTATGGAGGCGTGGCCATGCGGGCCGGGGCGAGCTAGTGGGCGAGGCCGAACTGCTGGGGTGGGGGAATGGGCGGGGCTTAGGCCGGGCGCCTCGGACTCTCACCACGAGGGGGCGTGGTCGAGGGCGTGGCCAGCGCGGTGTGGGCGTGTCCCGCGTGACGCAGTGACGCTAC
>VWYN01013159.1:428255-462692 GCA_013400075.1 Hippolais icterina | reverse complement strand
CGGCCGGGGGGGCGGGAGCGGCCCCCGTGGCGAGCCAGTCGCAGGGCATCCAGCAGCTGCTGCAGGCCGAGAAACGCGCCGCGGAGAAGGTGGCCGAGGCCCGCAAGAGTGAGTACGGCACGGCCCCGCCAGGCCCCACCGCGGGGGTTGTGGTGGCGGGGGAGCCCGGCCCGGTCCGGCCTGGCCTGTCCCGGCGCGGCCGCCTCAGGCTTTGCGGCCCGGTGCTGAGGGCGGTGGGGCAGCGGGGATCCCCCAGCCCTGTCCCCGGGGTGCTCAGGGCTCGCTGGGGTCGCCAGGAGAGTAGCGCTGGAGGCTCCCCACCAAGGCTCAGTGCGGTGTGAGGGGTCGGAGACGCACCGGGACCCTCCTGCCAGAGCCCAGCGCAGGGTCAGGAGCTCGGGGGCTCCTGGCTGTCTGCAAGACACGAGCACCATAACCTGGCCTTCTCTTGGGCCATGGCTGTGCTTCTCTCTGTCCTTCCTACCTTCAGCTGCTTTTTTCCTGGTGCAAACAGTGTGTTTCCATATTGGTAATTATAGAGCTATTTCTAATGGATCCAAGTTAGCTTCGGTTATTATGCAAGAGAAATTCTGGTTGCAAAGACCCCCAAGTTTGCAAATCTTTTCTGCTTCAAATACATATATATATATCTGTATTTATGTAGCTGCCCTGGTTTGCAGTTCTACCCCCTGACAGTGTTGCAAGAGGCAGATTTTTATAGTTCACTCCTGTGATGATAATCTTGGAGGGAGGGAGAATGTGATGAGAAGTCCAGGAGGGGAAGCAGAAGCAGTGGCCAGGTCTGCTCTTGGTTTCACAGTTGGTCTGGCAAAACTAAGGTTTAATGCTCTTTCTGTTGGGCTTTTTTTGGAACCTCACAGAGGCTGCACACTCACTTGGGTTGGGGCAATCCTAAACATGAGTGCAGGCTTGGAGAACTTACTGGGAGAAGCCCTGCAGAGAGGAACTTGGCGGTTCTGGTGGATGAGGGGCTGGACACAAGCCTGCAGTGCATTCACAGCCTTTAGGGCCAAACACATCCTGGGCTGAGCCCCAGCCTGGGCAGCAGGGGAGAGGGGATTGTGCCCCTGTGCTCAGCTGAGACCCCACCTGCAGAGCTGCCCCAGCCCTGGGCCCAGCATAGGAGGGACCTGGAGAGATCCAGAGGAGGCCACGGAGCTGTTCCCAGGGCTGGAGCCAGGCTGGGAGAGCTAGGGGTGTTCACCTGCAGAACAGAAGGCTCCATGGAGACTTCAGAGTCCCTTCCAGAGCCTTAAAGAGGCTTCTGAAAAGGAGAGAGAGGTACTTTTTATATGGAAAGTGTCAGAGGGCCAGGTTAGATGGGATATTGGGCAGGAATTGTTCCCTGTGAGGGTGGGCAGGCCCTGGCACAGAGTGCCCAGAGCAGCTGTGGCTGCCCCTGGATCCCTGGCAGTGCCCAAGCCCAGGCTGGACATTGGGGCTTGGGGCAGCCTGGGACAGTGGGAGGCGTCCCTGCTGTGGCAGGGGGTTGAATGGGATGATCTTTAAGGTTCCTTCAACCCAAACCAGTGTGGGACTCGTTCTGTGAATAAAACCAGGCCTGGATGTTGCCTGATGCCTCCATGTGCTCCAGGATGCTCTCCACTGCTCAGTGGTGGAAGCTCATGGCTTGGTGACCTTGGCCATGGTTTGCTGGGCTCCTCCTGAGATCAGCAGGCTCAGGGAGGAGGCTTGGCTGACGCCTCCTGCAGGAGGAGCAAACGCTGTGGTGATGGCTGTGCATTAGGAGAATCAGCTCTCAGTGCTTTCTCTTCTTTCTTTGCCTTGGTTTGTCCTCTGGGAACAGGGAAGAACCGGAGGCTGAAGCAGGCCAAGGAGGAGGCCCAGGCAGAGATCGAGCAGTACCGCCTGCAGCGGGAGAAGGAGTTCAAGGCCAAGGAGGCAGCGGTTGGTTTTCTCCATCCCTCAACTTATTTTCAGCCCCTCTTCCTTGTGCTGGGGCTTCCTTGCCCTGGCAGCACCCTCAGGGTGGAGCGAGTTGCAGCAGCAGCACTTCCCCAAGTGCCTTCCTGTGAGGCACAGCCACGTGTCCCAGAGAAACCCGTGGAAGTGGCTCAGGACATGGTGTGTTGCATCTCAGCTGGCAGGGAAAGAGCTTAATAAGCTCCTGGGTACCCTGAGGGGTGACAGCCTCCCCAAAGCTCAGTGTCCAAAAGAGACTGAGCTCTCTGCTCATGTCACAGGCTCGTTCCATGGTGCTGACATGGCAGAGAGCAATTGCCGTGTCCCTGGACACCAGAAGGGGAAGCTGAGATTTTTATGNATGGTGCTGACATGGCAGAGAGCACTTGCCATGTCTCTGAGATTTTTATAAAGATTCTCCAAGGGTGGGAGGAATGGGATGATGGGAGTAGTGCTTAAAGTGACTCCTAGGTGTTACTTTTCTTACAGTTGTGTAAGAACTTGTGTACTTTACTACAGTTGTGCCCAGAGGTTCCAGTTGTCTGTACAGCAGGACCTGTATTTTGGGCATTCCATAGAAACTCATCCTCTAAACTGGTGGGTAATGAATAAATGGCAGGGAATTGGAAAAAGATGATTTGTAAGGTCCCTTCCAACCCAAACCATTTGATGATTCTATAAAAGAGGGTAAAATACAGGGGCTGAGGATGAAATACTTGGACAAGTTTAGGGTGAAATCTTAGCAAAAAATGCAGCAGTACTTTTTTAAAATGAACATTAACACTGGTGTTCACTCAAAAAAGATTAATATCTGAGATGGTTGAGAATAACAAAATACAGAGCTTGGCATGGTGATTCCTCTTTCCTTTGCTGTTTGTAGGCTCTTGGCTCCCATGGCAGCAGCACCACTGAAGTCGAGAAGGAGACTCAGGAAAAGATGAGTGTAATCCAGCAGAACTTCCAGAAGAACCGGGAGGTGGTGATGTCCCAGCTGCTGTCACTGGTGTGTGACATCAAACCCGAGATCCATGTGAATTACCGCATCAATGGGTAGTGCTGGGAGGAGGGAGCAGTGTCCTGGCAGTGCTGGGAGTAAAGTCTGAGCTTCAGGTGGAATGTACAGTTCTTAGCCATACCTTCCCTGTCCTCCTTGTACATGTGTTAAATTATTTCAGTGAGCTCTCAGAGTTCTCCTTGTTTCTCATTTTGACATGGATTCAGAGCTTATTCAAACATGAAGTGGCCATGTCTCAGATCTGTGCTGAGTTATTAAATAGATATTCCAGCTGGCACAGGAATTCTCCCTTTCCATGGTGATAGTATTCAGTGAGAGGCTTCCCTCTGAAATAGAAAAGGGAGAGAGCTGCTGGCCTGTGTCAGTAATTGTTATACCTGTGTATTCTTGTTGACCAAACTGCATTTCTCAGTGTGTTGTTAAACCTCTGCACAGGGGTTAAACCCTGTAAGAAGAATTCTCTGGCTGTGCAAGTCCTGGCTGATCATTTTCAGGTGCTTGAGTTTCTCTGTATTGAATCCTCTGTATATTCTGCTGTTAGCTTGAGGTACAAGTCTGGCACTATGACACCTGAAAGTAAAAACACTTCACTCCAAAGCCTCTGCCCAGTCTGGTTCTTCCTCCTGACTTTTTCTGGAAATGCTGGCAGGTCTTGCTGGGCACCTTGAGAGTCTGGACTCTGCAGAGTGACCATCAAGTGTTGTTAAAAGAAAGTTTAAGAGAGACAGCCAATATCTGAAGGTCGCAGCAGGTAAGTTAAAACCCATTACAGAGCTCCTCCTCTTGGCTCCAGTCTGATGCTTTACCTGCCAGATCATTCTGAAAACCTTCAGGAACAAATGTTCTTGTGACCATTAGGGGAAATAAAATGGTGCCAGTTCATTGGAATAGTTTGATAGCCAGGTGCTGCACAGTAATTACCCTTCCTTGGGTCCAGTGCTGGTCACTGCGTGTTTATACCAAGGTCATCCTGAATCCTGCAGCATCCTGTGCCTGGGAACAGTGGGAAAGAAGAGTTCTGGGGTTGTCTGCATCACTTTCTAGCTCTTTAATCAAAAATACACACAAATACATCGAGGGATTTCATGTTTCACTGGTTTCTTCCTCTTACCAGCAGAATATTAAATGCAGCTTTGCTTTTTTGTTGAGTTCAAAATCCGGGCTTTTTGGGGAAAAGAGACCTCAGCATGTCCCTGATCTGGCCCAGGAGTTGAACAGTTTGGGATCTTTGCAAGGAGCCTCACGGATGCTGTTCTGTTCCTCAGACAGAACATCTGGATTTCCACAGCTCCTCAGTGAGGCATTGCAAAGCCTCTTGGATGTCTGGAATTGTGACAGGGAGGGAAAAAAGCAGGATGGATGTGGATGTGAAGCCTGCAGGCAGGAGCAGATAGCTCCGGGGTCTCCTCTTGTCATATTTTACGGTAGTGCACTGTACTCCTGGAAAGATCTCTTCAGGAACTCAAGCTATTAAACGGGTTGTAAAATTGAAACAAAACCTTCTTGCAAAGTCAAATGTGCCAGGCTGGGGGAGAAGCCGGGTGGGTACGAGCAGAACAGGATCAAAGCAGTTTTAATCCGTGTGCTGTAATGTGGAGAGGTGTTACGGCCTCATAAAAGGTTGCAGCCATGCTAATTCCACTCTGTCCTTTGGAGATGAGACGTTTCTCCCTGTTGAGAGCAGGTGCTCAGGCTCCAGCAGGACGCCCCTCAAAGCCCTCCTTGCTCCAGGCTGTAATTAGCAATTTCATTCCCTCTTATCAGTGACAGACTGAAACTCTGTCCAGAAAAAATGAAAGTGTGTGCTCCACTTTCTCATATTTGTTCCTAAGTTTCCTGTGGTTAATGAGGATTTTTATCCTTCTTTAGAGCAGAGGCAAGAGAAAAAGGGGGGAAAAATCCTCCGTGATAATTTCTCCTTGGCAAATGTGCTGTGAAGAAGCTCCCTTTAGAACGTGCAGAAGTGTTAAATGTCTTGCAAGAATAATAATTTTCTGTAATACTTCCCTGAAACTTAACTGTTGAGAATGACTCCAACTTTGCACTGAAGGAAGCATTTCCAATTACTGCTCTCCAGGAAGTCTGTCATGGTTTGTGCATGCAGAGATTTTTTTTCCAGTTGAGATTCTTTCATCTTGCCCTGTGATGCTTTGGGAAAGGAGCCCTGTGTGCCCAAGTCAGGCTGTGCCAGGGGAAAGCTCTGCAGGGAACAGTCCTGAGTAAGGAGTGGGACACGCTGCTTCTTGCCCCTAAAATCTGACTTTTGAGGTATTTTTGCAGCAAGTTTGAAGAGTAGAAGTTAAGCCCATAGCAGCTGTTGGAACAAATCTGTATCTGAATTCTTCCTGCTGCTCCTGGATCCCTGGAAGTGTCCAAGGCCAGGTTGGATGGGGCTTGGAGCAGCCTGGGATGATGGGAGGTGTCCCTGCCCATGTCAGGGGGTGGCACTGGGTGAGCTTTAGAGGTTCCTTCCAACCCAGACCAGGCTGGGAGTCTGTGATAATCCCTCAGGACTGAGCCACAGCCTGCTCAGGTACCGCAGAAAGAGCAGAAGCTGCTTTGGGCACACACACCAGTGTGAGATTCCCTTGATTTGGGCTCCCGTCCCTGGAAATGCCACCTGGCTCCTGCTCCTGGGGGCACTTTGGGCACTACAGTGTGAGAGTGTCCAGAGGAGGGGCACGGGGATGGGGAAGGGTCTGGAGGGGCCCGTGAGGAGCAGCTGAGGGCACTGGGATTGTTCAGCTGCAGCAGCCTGAGGGCAGAGCTCCCCGGGGGCTGCAGCTCCTCCCGAGGGGCAGCTCCCAGCTCTGCTCTGGGACAGGGACAGGAGCCAGGGAACGGCTGGAGCTGGGCCAGGGCAGGCTCAGGCTGCAGAGCAGGGAAAGGTTCTTCCCCCAGAGGGTGCTGGGCACTGCCCAGGCTCCCCAGGGAATGGGCACGGCCCCGAGGCTGCCAGAGCTCCAGGAGCCTTTGGACAGCACTGCCAGGGATGCCCAGGGTGGGGTTGGTGGGGGTCTGTGCAGGGACAGGGGCTGGGTGATCTGTGGGGTCCCTCCAGCTCAGGGTGTTCTGTGATCTTGGATCCTGTGAAGTAAAGGAAGGAAACCTTTAACTCGGATCTGGGGTCCAGAGAGCTCTCATTAGGGAGGCAGCAGTTCTGGCTGGCAGTGCTTTAGCAGGAGCTCCCCTGGCAGCTGGATTTGGGCAGTTTCAGAAGCAGGGAGGGAGAGGACCCTACATTTTCCTGCTGCTGGAGGTCCAGAAGCCCTTCCCTCTCTGTCTTGAGCTGCCAGGCTGGCTGTGCTGGGTGGCAACATCAGGGAATTCAGGGTGTTCCAGGGGGCATGTCCACATTTGCCAACCTTCAATTCTTCATTTTCTTGCTTTTGTGAGGTCACTGCACAGTTCCCAATGATCTTTATTAAATCTGGAGCTATTTTAATGGCAGATACAGCCCAGTGAGCTGCTGGCAGTCCCTCATCCCTTTCCTGCCATCCACAGCTTTGGGCTCCTGCTGTTTTCTCCCACCCTGGAGCCCAGCTGACCGCAGAGCAGGCAGAATTTGATAACCCTACAGAAAATCCAGCAGTTCCTGGCCTGTGGGGCAGCTCGAGGGAGGTGTGAGCAGCAGGATGGGGTATCCCAGGTGCTGTCCTGCTGTCGTGGGGTGGGACCATCCTTCGGTGTCCCCTGGAGGTGACAGGTGTAAAAGTAATGCAGCTCTTCCCTTCTCTGCCTACATTAAACCTGCTCTGTTTTCCCTCTCTGCCTCTGTTTCCTCATCTGGAATCTCTTTCCCCTTTATCTCTCTTCCCTAGTTCTTGCATTAATGCATAATGGGAGAGACAAGCCAAGAACCTGCCGATCCCAGCTGAGGTCCTGGCTTTGAAGTCTTAACAGAAAATACTATCGAGAACCCTCTAGATCAATGTTCTGCTGAAAAAGTTTTCCCAAACTAATCCAAGGAAGGAGCACAGTGTAAGGTTTCTTTGAGGTTGAAAGAAGAAAGTGCTAATTTCATGCAGAAAAGATTGTATCTTGGACTGGCATAGGAATAGAAAATAAATTGGTATTAAATTACATTCGTCTGCCTCAAAATAATCTAATAAAGCATCTTCTGGATCAATAGCTGAATCATTATCCCAGGCACATAGCGAGCTTTCCCTCTTTTAATTTGAGATTCAAGAAAAGAGGTTTTTGCATTACCATAGTAAAAAGAATAATACTTTAAGTCTTCATAGGAAAAAGGCAGAAGTAGGAAAAAAAAGATAAGAACCACACTTCGTGCCTTAAGCAAGTGTCATTCTTCATTTGAAACTTGTAATTTATGGGTAGTGTGAAATAAATTTTTATATTTAATGACTGTCAATCTGTCAGCTTTGCTGACAAAAAAAATCCAGCAACACAGAGTGAAAGGACTTTGTGTGCAGGAAGGGAGGAGAAGGGCAAGACAAGGCTTTCAACAACTTTGTTCTCCTAATTAAGGAAAAAAAATGGCACAGATCTGCCCTGAAAATGCAGTTTCATCAAAAGAAAATGAATGTTGGCTGCAGTGTGCACAGTCCAAACAAGGCTGACGTGGGGAGAAACTGCAACCACGTACAGCCTGTGGCCAAAAAAGCTGGAATCACAGGGGTGTGGATTCCAAATACTGCAAAGGAGCTCAGTTTATCAAAGCATGGAGTAAATACAGAGACAACATGGTCAGAATAGGCAAAACCAGACTAAATGTGCGTGTTTGATTATTTAAAGCAGTGAGCCTTCAAATAGGTGCTGAAGAGTGACCTCAGAAATGACACGAGGGACGTGATGAAGGGTGAGGTTATTCCTGAGGCTGGGAGGGCACTGTCAGCCTGAGACAGTCCTCAAACTTCTGTCCTGAAAAAGCAGATTTTTTCATTTTCCTGTAATACAGTTTCCCTGTAATATATTCATTAATGCAGCAGGTGGAACAGGGAGTACAATGTAAGTCCAGGGCACCAAGCTGGGAAGAGATACAAACAGTACAGAGCACTGAATCACAATTCCAAACGATCTTGATAAGTGGGAGAAATGATCTGAAACCAATAGCCTGAACCTCCCTGCAGGGAAGAGTAACTGAGGAAGGTGAAATCAAATAGATCAACTCCGAGCAATCCCTAAGCGGCTGCTCAGCACTGCAGGAATTTGGGAAAATGGGGTGGGGGGAACTCCCCCAGAGGCAGCAGATGTTGTGGGAAAGGGGAAGGTAAGGCCAGTGTCCTGGTTTAGGGCAGATTTCTGAGAGAACCCCTGAATGGGGTCCCTCCCTCTGGGAAGCAAGCCTAAAAAGCCTCTCTCCCAAATGGTCTGGGAAAAAAGAACTTCCTTGGAGGAATGTGGAAAAAACTATTTATTTAACAAACAAAGTGCCCACAGGCATAAAGAATGAACAATATGAAACAATAACACCTCTCATTGCTCTGGAGTGAGATGGTAAATTCAGAAAATCCCTGCTGTGGGTAGCTCAGCTCACTCAGTGTCTGATCAGTCCCTCCTGTGCTGGGAAATGCCATCCTGGGCCCATGGTGAGATTCGGGTGCCTCTCTGGGTTTTCAGGTCTCAGAGGAGCACAGGCCAGGAGCAGGAATGCAGAGGAGGGAATGCTGTTTGGCTGTTCTGCTGTTTTGCTGTTTGGCTGTTTTGCTGTTTTCAAAACAAACTCCACCTGTCTCCTTTCTCCCCTTTCACTCTCAGAACCAGTCTCACAGCAGTGATTCTCTCTCTCCAGGATCTGCTTCATGAATCCCTGCTCACGCTCCTCCAGGCTGCTCCTCCATGACCATCCTCCCCTTCCCAGCTATCCCTCTTTTACCTCACTCATCCTCATTGGACAGAGCTGTTACTCATCAGGGGCAAGGCTGTCCTGGTTAATTAACACAGCTGTTAATTATTAGGGGTTACTTAGTCTTAACATACAGCATTAACAGAGGAGAAAATTTGGGACACAAGCATCAAAAGGTCACCCCAGGACAGCCAGGCTGGACAGGCCTGGGAGCAGCCTGGCCTGGTCAAGGGTGGAATCAGATGGGCTTCAAGGTCCCTTCCAACCCAAACTATCCTGGGATTCCAGCCTCTGGAGATCCCAACACTGCTCTCAGATGAGCAGAAGTTTTCTGCTGGAGGTGCTGGTGCCAAGACCTTGAGCATCTTGCCAAACAAGAGGGGCACAGGGGATGTGCTGCAGCTCATTATCCACGGTGCTTTCAAGTTTATTGTCCCACAGGGATTTGCCTGGGGTGTTTTCCTGTGGAGAGCTGGCAGTGCTCTTGGCTTCTCGTGTTCCCTGTCAGCATCTCTGTGTGGGTGAGGAGCAAACAGAGCCAAAACTTTTGATGAGGAGCGTTTGCAAAAGAACCCAAAGCTTCCCATGGCCCTGGCTTGGGTGGGGATTGGAGCTGGGCCTGGCGCTGGTGACAGATTTATGGGATTCTTCCCAGTACCTTGATGGTGTTGCCAGTTTCCAGTGTAACAGGATCCCATGAGGGTGAGTGGCTTTGGAGTTGTTCCTGTTGCCTGTGGAGCCACGTGATGGGATGAACTCACAGCTCTGGAGCAGGCAGGGCTGCAGAACCCATCCCTGAAGGAGAAGAGCAGCCTTTGCTCCAGGAAGTGCACACAGACACTGCAAGAGCTGATTTTTTCCTTTTTTTTCCAACCATTCGCCACTGGATTTGCTTTGTTCCAACCCTCCATGGATCCTGCAGCGTTTGGGGAGCTCTGACACCACCATTCCCAGGCTAAGGAGTTTTGTTTCCATGGTGTCTCAGCATTGTCAGGCAAACAACTCCAGCGTGTGCAGCTGCTCTGGAGGATCCGTCTGACTGTGCCTGAGCCTCCTGCTTTTCTTCTGGAGTTCCTGGATGGGAATCTTGCTCCATATCAGCACAGCCTCCTGGTCTGGGGAGGCCTACCACTCCTGCCCTGCCTGTCATCCTGGTTCCTGTGTGCTTTCCATGACCTTTTGATAAATAGTGACCTCTTGTCAGCCTTGAGATCTATGTTCATCCCTTCTGATGTCTCCAGGCCTGTCTTGGGTGTCTGGCTTTGGCTGAAACGCTCACAGGATCTGATGTGGTGCAACTGTGGGATTTGTGGTTCCTGAATCCTGCCTGGCTGATCCAAGAGGAGGAGGAGGGAGGGGAGAGCCTCCTGTCTGTGCCACTCTTCAGCTCTTCACATTGCTCCAGCTCCGGACCCCCACCCTGCTGAAGGTGAGGAGGAGAATCCCCCCTGTGGCCGTGCCTTTGCCGTGGGAACACTTTTGAGCAACTACAGAGGGTTAAAACCACATTTCTGAACCCAGCCCGGGGCGAGAGTCACATGCACCAGGGAGATTTTGCAAGTCGGTGCTTGCGGCTCAGCGTGAGGAGAGGGAGGCAGGGGCACAGGCCTGGGTAATCCCTGTCCCAGGAGGGACAGAGGGACCTCCTCCAGCACAGGCTGGCACCTTCCTGCTGGGGGTGGCACAGTGTGGCACCTGTGCAGTGCAGAGTGGACAGTGGCACATACAGGACAGGCAGCAGGAGGAGGCTGAGCTGCATTCCCAGCACCAGGAGTGAGCTGCAGCAGGTAAGGCTGTGCTGGCTGCTCTGGGAATGAAGCACAAGGACCTGCTGGGCGTTTCTCTGCTGTTTAGTGAGGGCTTGGAGGTGTCCAAAGAAGGAGGAAGTTCAGTTCACCAGAGAGATGTTGGCATTGCATAAAGAATAAGAAGAAATTTAGAGAACACGGAGCCTGGGAGTGCAGGAGAGGAGGGGCTGCTCCTTGAGGTGGCTCAGGAGGGATCAGGGGAGCTTTGGGGGGACCCAGATCCCCATCTGGGTGGTTCTGCAGGAAAAGGCAACAAAGCCAGACTAAGATATAAAAGCAAAGCTGCTTTGGTTGAGGAGCTTCCAGCATTTGGGGAAGGCTGTTTCCCTCCTGGGGATGGCTGAGCTGCTGCACCTTTAGTGGGCACTGTCCTCTAGAGGCCCCAAATTTTATATTGGCTTTATATTTTATATTTGCTTTATATTTTATATTGGCTTATCTGAGCCAGAGAGCCCTGATTCATCTCCAAATGAATGTGCCAGCAGCAGCAAGAGGGTGCTTGGTTTTAATTCGTTTTTTCTTCAGTTTTCCTTTGTTTTTTTCACTCTTTGCTTCTGTCTTCTGTGGGCTTTTCTGTCTTGATTTTACACTCCCTTCTGTTTGATTGTAAAAGAGGGAAAGGAGTGAGAAAATTCCCTCTGAATGCACCTTTTGGTGCTGGGATGTGCCCTGTGACACGTGGTGCCCATGATCCTCTCCTGACCTGTGCAGATGAAGAGCAGGGGCTGTGCCCACCCTGTGTGCACACACTCACTGCTTTGATCCTTTGAGTAGGAGTTTTCAGCCCTTTGGTTTTGTTTTTTTTTTTTTTTTTCCCTGTGATCAGAAGAATTTCTCGTGTTGTTTCTCTTGCCTCTGTTTCCTTTCTAACATTCTTCAACCAGGGACTGCCCTGGCTTTGTGCAAGGGGGTAAATACAGCAACAACCATCAGGAAAAAAAAAAAAAAAGTCAGAGACAAAACAATCCCCTTTGGAAGAGGAGTGGGTGAGATCTGTGAGGGATCCTCCCACCAGGAGACAGCAACAGGCTCCTGGTTTGAGAGAGGTTAAAAAGTAAGTGGTGGTTTTGGAGAGCTGGAGTGGAAGGTAATTGAAAAGTAAACTCCGGAGTCTTCCAGGCATTTAACAGCCACCCACAGGTGCTGGCAGGAGGTTAAAGAGCTGTGTCAGCAGGGGAAAAAAACACCTGGGAAACCTTGGGCATAGTGCCTGCTGTGAGAACTTCCTTGAGGTGAGGGGAGAGGAAAACAGAGGATAGGGGAGAAGAGAGCTGAGGAGAGCAGAAAGGCAAATAGAGGAGAGGGAAAAGGAAAAGAGAGAGGAGAGGGGAGAAGACAGCATAAGAGAGAGGAAAGAAAAGCAGGAGAGAGGACAAAGGAAATGAGAGGAGAGGGGAAAGGAAAAGAGAGGAGAGAGGAAGGGAAAGCAGAGGAGAGGGGAAAGGAAAGCAGAGACCCTCAAAGGCTTCACTGCAGCTGGGTGGGAGCTCCTGCTTGACTCTGCCTTCAGCAGATGCATTTTTCTGCCTTATCTGCACTTCTCCCATCCTGTGGTGAGGTCCCTGTGTCACTGAGCAGGAGTGTAACTTCCAGGGAGGGACATTTCCACCAGCTCCAGGTACTTGTGAAATTGATGGCAAAGAGGCTTGGCAAGGAGAAATCCTGCCTGTTCCTTGCTAATTACTTGCGTAATGTGAATGCTGATGGATGCCGGGATAATTTAGGGGATATTTAAGGATAATTTTTCCACCTTTCAACAAAAACCAAATGTAAAAAGTGAGTCTGTGTGTCCTGAACTCGCACTGGCCAACACCAGCTGCTGACATCCCCCAGGAGCACATTCACTGCTGTTATCCTTCATTTGCTGTCTCTGCAAAATCTGCAAGATCTTCTTCTCTTTTCAGAGCTAAAAATGCCTCGTGGCTCATGGGAAGCAGGATCCCCAGGAAGGCAGCAGTGGGAGTGAGGGTTTCACACTCTGCTCCCCACTCAGCTGCTGTGGGGCTGGTTGGTGCTTCCCAGCAGGGAGAGAGGGAAATGCTGAATTTCTGACCAGACAACACACAGTCCCTCACGGAGAGGCACCTCCAGCATGGCCCAGAAAAGCCAGACTGGTGAGGAAAATGAGTCGTCCCTCCTGTACTGCAAGAGTGATTTCAAGGAAGGAGCCCTGCAGTGGGTGACAGGTAAGGGAGCAGCTCACTGGAAACAGGAGAGGCAGATCTGAGCTCAGTGTCCTTAAAATAACCACTGACAGATTTTACCAAAGATGCTCTTTAACAACATCTCACTTGTGAAAGCACCAAAACATTGTGGACCTTTCAGCATTTTGGGAAGAGGATGGAGATGCTTTGGGGGGGTCTTTTTTTGGAATGCCTGATATGCAGGAATGAATGAATCAACCTATTGAAAAGCAGCCCCCTGCAAGTCCTCTCCTCTTGGCCTTTGAGGTTGAGAAATCTTTGGGAAACTTCACCTGTGCTGGAGGCAGCAGGGGAGGGGGGATTGTGCCCCTGTGCCCCTGGGCCCAGCTGAGACCCCACCTGCAGAGCTGCCCCAGCCCTGGGCCCAGCACAGCAAGGACCTGGAGCTGCTGGAGAGATCCAGAGGAGGCACCAGGGGGATCAGAGGGATGGAGCAGCTCTGCTGGGAGGAAAGGCTGGGAGAGCTGGGAGTGCTCACCTGGAGAGGAGAAGCTTTGGGGCGAGCTCAGGGTGGCCTTGCAGGGCCTGACAGGAAAGATGGAGGGACAGGACACAGGGAATGGCTTCCCACTGCCATAGGGCAGGGATGGATGGGATATTGGGCAGGAATTGTTCCCTGTGAGGGTGGGCAGGCCCTGGCACAGGGTGCCCAGAGCAGCTGTGGCTGCCCCTGGATCCCTGGCTGTGTCCCAGGCCAGGCTGGACATTGGGTTTGGATCACCCTGGCAGCAGGCAGGGCCAGTTCACTCACACCCCCCACACCCTCCTGCAGGGCCCCTTTTTGCTCAAAATGTCCCCAGGGACACCTGGCTGACCCTGGGGCTGCAAAGGGGAAGGAAATGTGAGTGAAACCTTTCAGCTGAACCAGCCACTTCCTTAGGCCCAAACCGTTCCTCTCGCTGTAGCACAGCTTGTGTAAGCTCTAGGTGGGTGCCAGATGGGCTGCCTGGAGTCCTGGGCTGCTCCTCAAATCTAGGACAGGCTGTCCTCACACTTTTTAGGCTCCTGACTTGAATCTCTGGGATGCATCTCTGATCCTGAGCTGGCACTGGAAGAGCCCTGAGCAGAGCCACGCTCCAGGAATGCTGCTGGAGAGGGGACCTGGCTGCTGCAGGGTCTGTGGCTGCTCCAGGGCAGCCCTGCCTCATTCCCAAGCAATGGGATTACTGGAAAACACTTTAATTAATCGCTCAAGTTGGTTTTTATGGTGGGTGGGCAATGGAGGTGTCTCCAAGAGGAAAATGAGCTTCAGCACCACAGAACTTGAGAGAACTTCCCTGAGGAGAGGGGAGAGGAAAGGAAAAGAGGGGGAGAGGAAAGGAAAAGAGAGGGAGAGGAAAAGGGAGAAGAGAGCAGAGGAGAGGGGAATGGAACAGAGAAGAGGGGAGGAGAGAGATGAGGAGCGGAGAAAGGCAAACAGAGAAGAGAGGGGGAAAAAAAAGCAGAAGAGAAAGGAAAAAAGAGGAGAGAGAAAAGGAAACCACTGTCCTCCCAGTCAGGGATTTCTGAGGCAGGACATGGCTGTGTGCAGATCAGAGTTATCAGAGCATCCTGTTATCTCCTGTTATCTCTGACTGCTCACACCTGGATGATTGGGGGTTTCCTCCCCTTCCAGGGGATCTCAGGCTGCTTCCAGAGCTCCTTAGCAATGGCCTGGGAGGGGATTCTGGATCAGTTTAAAACACACCAGGGTGGTTTGTGTTCTCACCTCCCCTTTGGCAGGTGCTGCCTGGCTGTGGGATAAACCCCCCAGTGCTGCCCCCACCTTGCTTCCCAGGCAAGGAGGGTCCTCACTGGAAAGAGGTTTGTGAGTTCTTTGCAGACTCTGAGGCGACGGTTCAGTGTTTCAGTGATTAATAATCAGTTGGCTTCACATGTGTTAACAGACATTAATTATGCTTGTCATCAGAAATACTCTTAATTGTTGTATCTGAATTTTTTCCTGATTGCTGGCAGTTCTTAACAAGAGTTATGCATTATTTTTATCAAGGTACCTGTGCACTTAGGCAGTGTTTTGTATTTCCAGGAATCAAGCTAAAGCAATCATAAGTGCTTGTCCTAATTGTCAGCTCATGCAACATCCTGTATCCACCGGTGTTGCAGTAGGACACGAAATAAAGATAGTTTGACTCCAGTTTTACAAGGAGAACATCAGAAAAGCTTTATTTACAATCTTTTTGCTTTTATAGAGTGCTTCACTAAAAAAAGGAATTGGTCAATAGGACTGACACCTCTTTCCATTGGTTAAGTTAATAGGAAACAACAGCTGGGGAAATTGTTATGAGAAAAAACCACTGCCCACTTAGAAATGTTTGGGGAAAAGGAGAAAGATGTTTTGGGAAAGGAAAACTGTTGCAAGGTTTCCCTTGGGAAAGGAGCTGGCAATGGTTAGCAAGCTGAAATTCTCTCAGGCTCAGAAATATCAAGCTCACACACTGGAGCAGTGAATCTGAGAGGATTGCAGAGTCTGCAGTTATGGCAAACAGATATCACAAAATGCCCATCATTTGAAAAATTCCAAAATATCCATGTGTCAGGAGACACTTTTTCAGGTGCAATCTGTGCCTCCTTGCATACAGGAGAAACAGCAAAACATGCATGTCAGTATTTTCTACAAGCACTCTCTTCACTCACAGCTCTTTCGGGCTCTTGCAGAACCCCCCCAAGGCCGGGTGCTGCTGGTGCTCAGCATGGACAACACCTGCCCCACCTCCTCCTTCGACATGGACCTTTGTGCCCAGAAACTGCAGTCCCTCGGGGTCCAGGTGAGCTCCCCTGGGAGTGAATTCCAGCTGGATTTGCATGATTTGCATTGACACCCATGTCCCAGATGGGTTTGGGGTTTTATTTGGTTTGAGAGTCGCTTGTTTCAGTCCAACTTCAGTCTATTCCCTGTGGGCTGGAAATCAGCTGGGATGAACTTGGCTTAAACCTCTGTGAAGATATTCTTTGAAGATAGTTTGGAGTGAATTTTGCTTACAATTCACTCTGATAGGGCAGAGCATCTCTGAGGCATCTGCTTTGTCTTGTTCTTCAAAAAAAAGGTGTTTTCTTCTCTTGTGACTTTCCCTACCCTTCCCAGGCATGTTTTACTCACTGCAGCTGAGGCAGGAACACAAGTTTGGGGTCTGTGGCAGCTCTGTGGATGGGATTGGAGATGTTCCCTGTGGGAGGCAGCTCTGGGACATAGAGGGAGTTGGGGTTGTTTAGCCTGGAGAAAAGGAGACTCAGGGGTGACCTTGCCACTCTCTGCAGCTCCCTGAAAGGTGGCTGTGCTCAGCTGGGGTTGGGCTCTTTCTTCAGGCAGCACTGACAGAACAAGGGGACACAGCCTCAAGCTGTGGCAAGGGGAATACAGGCTGGATATCAGGGAAAAGTTTTTTACAGAAAGGGTGATAAAGTATTGGAATGGTCTGCCTGGGGAGGTGTTTAAGAAAAGCCTGAACTCGGTGCCATGGGTTAGTTGAGGTTAGGGCTGGGTTGGACTTGATGATCCTGGAGGTCTCTTCCAGCCAAATGATTCTGTGGTTTGGGTTGCAGTGCCCCACGAGGTTTGCCCACTCTGGTTCTGCTGGGCACTGGAGCCCAAACTGGAGGGTGGCTGTGCTTTGTGTTTGCTCCCGGGCAGGTGCCGATGGATCCATGGCGAAGGCTGATCCAGGAGGGTGTCCTGAGGCCCCAAGTGAGGCGGTACCTGTTCTACAGCTCCAGGGGCTGCCAGATTGCCATGGCTGTGGTGAGGGCACGGTGGGCTGCGGGTTTGGCTGGGCAGCAAATCCCAGTTCTAACACATTCCTGCTGGGTTCCCTTGGCAAGCCCAGCTCGCAGAATTCCCCCAGGTGGAGGGCAGGGCCCTCTCTCCACCCCCTTGCTGGCAGTCCCACCAGAGCAGGGGGGGTGACCAGCACATGCTGAGGTGACAGTACCTACAACAGGCTTGGTTTATGACTTGATTTTAAACATCTGAAGGCATTCTGGTCCTTATGCTAATTTAGACCAGCAGATCAGTCAACTTTTGGTCTTGCTTGTCTTCTTCTGGTGAAAGAAACTCCTCCAGAGACCCAACCATGAGCTTGAGACCCAACCATGAGGCCCAATCAATCTGCTGTGAGGCTGATGCTTTGCATTGTGCTGAGAGTGTGATCCAAATCTTTAAATATCCCTTTCTTTTTTTTTTTTTGGATAGCCATTATATAAATCCTTTCTTTCATTGACACTGGAGGAATTGGTGTTTTGAGGGGTTTGGTGCCTGTTTAGTGCACCTGAGTCTTGTCATTATAAGATGATGCCGTGCCCTACATGCCACACCTAGGCAATCTCCTGCCCAAATCCATGCTCTGTGAGGTAAAGGAATCCAGTTTTCCCAGACTTTAACCCAGTCCCTGAGTCCTGTGTCAGTGCCCACTGGTTGAGCATTACTGTAATGGAGTGGTCTCTGCAGCACCTTGAAATAGGAACTTTCTAAATCCAGGGACTCTGAGAATTATTATCAATATGCCTCAGTGAGTGCATTTCTTATCTAAATGGAAGAACTCTGCTGAAATCCTTCCTAGGGATGAATCATCATTAATAATTCACTCTTTGTCTTTGGTGAGTGGTAATTTTTTAAAATAAACTAGGGCTCACTCAGTCCTTACAGTCCTTTCTTTCCTCTATTTATTACTGGAAAGAAGTTTTGTCCTTTCTCACCCTGTGAAAAATCCCATGGGACTTAATTTATAAGGGAGAAGGGACTGTTATTCTCTTCTTCCTGTGACTTTTTTCACTTTCATGGGTCTGTGACTCTTACCAGCCTATTTTTCCCCAGGTTTTCTACATCTCTCTCTGGACAAACCTTTACTCCACGCTCCAGCTGTGTTCCCTGGGACACTCCTGGGGGGCTGGCGTGCTGGTGACACTGGTGGCCCTGGCCCTCACTGTCCTGGTGATCCTGGTCATGGATTGTCACCAGAGGAAGGTGAGAGGAGGCTCCTGGTGTGGGAATGTGGGGAGTAGGATTCCTCCTGCCGGGGCATTCCCTAGCTGCAGGCAAAGAACACAACGATCCAGGGAGGAGGGAATATTTTTACAGCACTCGGGGAAAGCAAGGGATGTTCTGCAGCCAAGGGAGGGAATGGAATGCTTGAAATGGAAGTGTTGGAGCTGCCCAGGCTGGCTCAGACCTCCTGCTGCTGGAGAGCAGAGGATTAGGGGATCCCAGACTGGTTTGGGTTAAAAAGGACCTTGAAGCTCATCCCACCCCACCTCTGCCATGGCAGGGACACCTCCCACTGTCCCAGGCTGCTCCAAGCCCCAGTGTCCAGCCTGGCCTTGGGCACTGCCAGGGATCCAGGGGCAGCCACAGCTGCTCTGGGCACCCTGTGCCAGGGCCTGCCCACCCTCCCAGGGAACAATTCCTGCCCAATCTCCCATCCAGCCCTGCCCTCTGGCACTGGGAAGCCATTCCCTGTGTCCTGTCCCTCCATCCCTTGTCCCCAGTCCCTCTCCAGCTCTCTTGAAGCTTCTCTGAGCACTGCGAGGCCACAACAGGGTCACCCTGCAGACCAACCCCTGCAGAGTGTGGATTGTGCTCCCACAGCAGCTCTGGCTCCTGCCCTGTTCTGATGATTCCTCCTTGTACTCTCTGCTGCCTCTGGCATTACTGGCACCATTTGTTTGGCTAAAGAATAATATTGGAAAGTCTTGATTCAAAATCCAGAAGGGTATGCAGAACAAATGATTGTTCCAGAGGAAACCAGGCAAATGTGGGGCTTCACAGAGGTTCAGGAGAGGACATTGCTGGGGGATGGAAGGCAGAACATGACGCTGGAAATCAATTCCACTGATTTCCTTTCAGAGCTGCAGCATTTGGGATTATCCAGCTGCAGTTTGTAGACTTTTGCTGTTGTTTTTCCTTGCATTCTTGAACAGCTAAACGTGAACACAGATGTGAGGCTGGCAGCTGTCAATGAAATCTTTATCAAACACAACATAATCCTGGGGATTACAGATGTCCTGGACGGGCCACACAACATCCTACAAGTATCCTTTCTGCTGGGAATTGGTCAGATCCCTCCTGGATAAATGCCTCCTGCTGGAGGTATTTACTGATCTTGTGATCCAGAGGGATGCTAGGGTCTGGTCTGTCTCCTATGGGATGGTATGAGGAATCAGAAAGTTTTTATTTCTCCTGTAAGTGGGTATTGAGATATGCCCAGAGGTGATTGGAAATAATCAGTCTAAAGGATTAAAGTGGAATTCCTTAGGGCAGACAGTTATTCCTAAAAATATATTCTACTTATGTGACACTGATGATTCTTCCTATAGGCAGTGATAGCAAAGTTTCTATGGCAAAAAAACCCCAAAAACCTCTAAAAAAGAACAGGGAGAAAACCAAACAGTCCCCCAAAAGCTCTAACTTGGAGAAAAACAAAATCCCCATCCCTGGGCTCATTTGCTGCTTTTCAGAGATGATTCTTCTGGACAAGACAGGGATTTAGGGGAATGACCAGAGTTTTAAGGCTCTGTTAAAGGAAGGTGAGAGAGACACAGAGACTGAAATACAAAAGGAGAGGGAAGCCAGGGTGAAGCAGGGAAG
Organism: Hippolais icterina; assembly: GCA_013400075.1. Taxonomy (NCBI): domain Eukaryota; kingdom Metazoa; phylum Chordata; class Aves; order Passeriformes; family Sylviidae; genus Hippolais; species Hippolais icterina. The sequence goes on along the minus strand of VWYN01013159.1, from coordinate 443,338 downwards.
GGGACAGGGAACACTGCAGGAGGGCAAAGTCATTCAGGAGGGGGAGGAAACCCTGAAAAACCTGAATTCCACATTTGTAAACCTGAATTCCTCATTTGTAAACCTGAAATTCCACATTTGTCAACCTGAATTCCACGTTTATTCAGGCCAGCATAGCCCATTGGAGGACTAATCCAGGGAGCCTTCACCTTGACCTGCCTGTCCCAAAATTGCCTGAGAGCAGCAAATAACCCAGGGATTTACAATGGCTCTGTCTGCTCCAATGTCAGACCCATATTGACCCTCTGGATTTTACATTTTCCTGCATCCCTGTGCTGCTGGCAGCTGCAGCAGATGCACAAGGACAGAGCTCTGGCTGCCTTGGAGCTGGCAGGACTCACATCCCCAGCACGTTCTCAACAGTGTCCTCAGAGCAGCACTGAGTATGGCCAATTTTGTAAAAAATAAATGGATTGCATCCCTAGAAACAAAAGCAAGACAGCAGGAAGGGGTTTAGGGCAGCTGGGTCCCTGTTCCCCACAGTTTATTTAGTGTAGGGTTGCTGAGATGAGCGAGGGGCAATGACCCTGGGACATCCCAGGCTGCAGGAGCTGAGGGAGCTCTCTGGCTGCTCTCCTTGCCCATTAGCTCGGAGTTTTGTCTTAGCCCTGACCCTCCTGGCTTAAAACCAGCCCTGGACTGTGTTATTTAGGTCCTGAACCCCGAGGGCATCACCTGCCTCAGCTCTTTCCCTGCCAGGCTGTCACGATCCTATCCGCTAACGCAAGCGGGGTTGTGCTGGTTTGATTCAGTGATCTCTGAGCACAAAAAGACACAGCAGGGGACAACAGCAGTTTGCTCTCAACACTAAGCAGTACACTTTATTAAGTGCACACAACACAGTGTGTGTTAGAGGGAGAGGAAAAGAGGGAGAGAGAGAGTAAAAGAGAAGAGAGAGGGGATTGGGATATAGCTGCTACAGATAGACGAAATCCTCGTGACTGTCGGCCAATAGATTTGTGTTCTCTGCAGGAAGATCTTGGGATTTTGGTCAGCTTAGGGAGTCTTTTATAGTCCTTTGTAGCAGTAGGCCAGGAGGAGGGGAATCGGTGGTCCATTGAGGGAAAACAGGTACAGCACAAAACACAGGACAAGTACAGGACAGACCAGTTCAGCACAGCCACTCCACCGTGTCTTGCTATTGTCCCTGCACGGGTTCCCATGGCAGTGCACACCAGTCCCTGGTCCAGCGAACACACCTGAGGACAACACCTGGCAGCCACCCCACCTCAGCCAGGCCAGAAAATCCTGTGCTGGGGTTTCAGGGTTTTGGTAGTCCTTGGGGTTTCGGTGGTCCTTGGTGACGGTCATGAGGCAGATGAGGGATTTTTGGACCGTCTCTTACACAGGCCCATCCCAGCATCCACATGGATGGGAGGCAGAGGCATGGAGAGATTCCTTCTTTCCTTCCTTCACCTGCCCTTTCCAGCTGTGGTTTGTGCACTTCAGCCCCGAGCCCTGCCTGCAGGCCCTGACAGCCCACATCACTCACCTGCAGGGAACACAGGTAAGGGACAGTGGGGACAGCCTGGGGACATGGGCAGGTCCTGCCCTAAGCCCCAGATTGGCTGGGATGGAGGTGGGCAAGGACAAAGCAGTGTTTGAGTGCCCTGCTGAGATTCCCTTGCTGTGCACTGGGAGGTGAATGAAGTGCGCCTGTCCGTGCCCAGTCGAGCAGGAATTTGTCCAGACCCCATGGAATGTGTGTGTCTGGGTAATTAACTGTACTTTAATGGTGGAACGTCATCAGGAATCAAAGGCACATTTTGGATGCACGTGGCACACCTTGAAATAGCTGCCACCTTGAGCTGTCCTCCTGGAATAAGTGGGATAGCCTGGAGGAGCAGGAATTGTTGGACTGAGTTCATGATATAAAAATTTTGTCCTCTTGGCCTTCCAAAAATGTTCTGCTCTCTGTGGGTGTGTAAATATCCACTGAACTGCCTTTGTGAGATGAGAGGTGAGAGCCCTCTGAAACCTCCAGGCTGCTCATCTCCCTGAGCTGCAGCTCAGGGAGGGACAACAATTCCCTGATTCACACAGGGGATGGGCTAACTCTGTTTTTAAAGGCAGGGTTCTCCATGCCAGGCTGTGACCATGGTGCTGGGAGCAGTCCCTGGCAGCTGAGGGCAGCCAGGCTGTGGCGTGGACACCCAGCTCCAAGTGCTGGGCACGGCTCTTGGCATGGGAAATCCCAGGAGTGAAAAGTGTACAGAAGGAAATGGTGTCCTGTAAAGGCTGTACTCAGGACACCACTGCTGCCAGGGGTGGGAAATGCCAGGAGCTGAATCCATGCAGGAGGAAATTGTGCCTTTAAACTCTGTCCTCAAGGCACCACTGCTGCCTGGGGTGGGAAATGCCAGGAGCTGAATCCATGCAGGAGGAAATGGTGCCCTGTAAAGGCTGTCCTCAGGCTGCCTGCCTTTGGAGAGCCCCAAAATCTCCTTCCCCTCCAGACAGGCTGGAGGCACAGGCTGAACAAGCTCTGTGTGGTGATGGATGTGGCAGTTCAGCCTGAGCTGGGGATGGATGAGGAGGAGGCTCCTTGTGAAGAATCCCCTCTTTTATCCAGTGGGGTGACCCTGAAGAAAGATCCTGTGACCTGCAATGAGCTCCTGCACCTCATCCCTGAGGGCCCACCCGAGGTGAGGAGAAACAACCCCCTGACAGAGGCACCAAATCACTCCCCTAAGGTATCTCAGCTCCAAAACTCCTCCCAGCTGTAGGGAACACCACCTTTTTCTCCAGCAGAAGCACCTGGAGGTCCACACACACCTTCTCCAGCCCTGGTGCTGCAGAGCTGTCAAAGCTGTCTGAGCAGCTGGGGATAATCCTTGAGGAATTCATGGATTGGGCTTTTCCTTGCTGGTCCCAAGGGTCTTGTTTGGAAGAAAATCTCTCCCCAAGGACCTGATCCCCCTGCCCAGGCTGAGGCTGAGCCATTGCTGAGCCCAGCCTTTGTCTCCTCCGTGGAAAGTGCCTTCAAAGACTTGTGCCACGCTGAGCAACAAATGTGTCCTGATTCCCACTCAGCACGGAGCTACCAAAGGGATGATTTTGAGTTATTTTGTAGTTTTCCTGTCACTGTCACTAAATGAATTCAGTGCAGGTGACATCCCTGCAGATCGAAGCTCTCTGCCTGTCTACAGGCAAAAACAAGCCCGAGGAGGCAGGCACAGAGCGGGCAGGTCCCCAGGGCCACCCGTGGGACAGCGGTCATTTGGTGTCACCCCGCTGTGGAGACAGTGTCCCAGCACTGCCGGCCACAGGGGGATCTGGGCCAGTTATCTGTGCCATTGGCTGCTGTCCTGCTCCTGTCAGAGTAGGATGATGCCTTGGGCAGGCTGACCTGAAACAGAGACTGCACAAAGCTGGAGAATAAAGCAGGGATTTATTGAAAGGCCTTGGGCAGGACAGGGCCTGACCAGGGCTACACCCAAGATGGACCCAAATGGACCCAAAATGGTCACAAAATGGACAAATGCTCACTAGGTCTCACACTTTTATAAGTTTTGGTCCATTTACATATTGGGGTTTAATTGTCCAATTCCAGCTCCAGGCTGTGAGCTCCCATCCTTCTTGTTCCTCCCTCCAGCCACCCTTGTTGGTGCTGTTGGGCTGAAAGTTGTCCTTGGTGTGCAGCAGGGCCAGGATTTGTTTTGTGTCCCTGCTGTGTGCAGAGAGCTGAGCGACACTGACTGTGAGCTCAGAGCTGCACCCCTGGGCAGCACAGAACCTGAAAATATGAAAGATAAAACTTAAGGCATCAAGGACAGTCCTTGAAGCAGGGAGAAAATGGTGTTTGGTGGATGCTGTGCTCTGCCCACAGGGATGCCCTGCTCTGACACCTCTCTTGCTCCCTCAGGCCATGGCCCAGCAGCTCCTGGTGATCTTCAGTGGATGCTACGTGCGGCTCCTGGTCACGGGCCGGCTCCCTGGGGCTGGGGCAGGGGGACACCTGGGGCACAGCAGCATTCCCTGTCCCTGCCAGTTCATCCAGACCACCGTGCTGCACACCCACCACAGCTGGGGCAGGTGACCACCAGGGCTGGGAAACACCAAAACAGAGCTGTCCCCACACACCAGTGTGGAGAGGCTGTGGGGCAGAGAAGGGAGCTGGAATTCCTTGTCCTGGACGAACGAGTGGAAATAGGACGTAAAAATAAAATATGCAAGAAAGCTGCTCACCTTGGAGAGCTCCTGCCCACCAGCTCAGCATGGAAGAGCTGCTGCAGGGGTCAGAAACAACCCAGGATGGCTTGGGTCTCGTTTGTGTCCAGACCCTCCTGCCACCAACCATCACCCCCTCACACAACCTCGTAGCAGCAAATTCCAGACCATGGCTCGGGGTGGCAGCAGGGGCTGAGCCCTGGAGCACCAGGAGCTTGCATTTGGCTCTTCCCGGGGTGCAGGATGACTCTGCTCCCTCTCCTCTTGTTTCTGTCACCAGGAATGGTGAGACCAGCTCCATCTCCTCCTACCTGAGGTCCCAGCACCATCCCCTCAGCAGCCAGCCCCTAACACATGATCCCCTTATCAGTGAGCCCCCAACAAAGGATCCCTGTGTCAGTGACCCCCCAACAAAGGATCCTCTTATCAGTGACCCCTCAATACATCCCCTTATCAGTGAGCCCCCTATATGATCCCCTTGTGACCCCATGCTGCCCATGCACGATCCCAAGCACTGCAGTGCCACCGAACTCATTCCAGAAGGAAAACCACCACACTCCCAAGCAGCTGATTTTCATCCACCTTTACTTCTGGTTGAGCTGTCACAGGAGGAGGGGGTCAGGCAGAATTCCCCCCACACTTGTGGGGTTTGGGGTTCTGCCGTCATTGCTCTGTGACAGGGCAGGGTTGGGGGCACATCCTGCTGGTCCCTGCAGCCTCTGCTCTGGGGGTGCTGCACATCATCTGGGTGCTGGCTGGGCATGGGCAAAGGGATTCCCACACACCTGAGCTCCCAAACTCCTTATTCCAGCTCAGGAACTGATTTTGCTCTTGTGGAAATTGTCTGAATTTGTACCAATGTCACTGGGAGCATAACTTCGTTTCAAATCGAATTCCCTGCTACGGCTTCTGCTCTTCCCTGGGTATTCCATGGCCCAGGGGTGCCAGGAGCATCTGATACACATTGGGAATCTTCTTTTTTTTCCTGCCAACTAGAAAATTCTGGTCAGGAGACACTGATCAGAACATTTTCTATCAATGTGCTTCTGTGCTGAGAGCAGATACAGCAGGGATTTGCTGATATTTTCCAATCCCTGGCATACAGGATTTCTGGCAAAAATCAGTAGGAAGAAATCTCATGGCCTTCATGGGAGGACCACGAGGGCTTTTATCGTCAGGACCTGCACTGGATGGGTTTGGTGTCGCTGGGGAGTGAGGCTGGTGCTTCAGGGGGTGCTGGCAGCTCTGGTTTTACATCTGCAAATGACAAGGATAGGAGAAAAAAGAGGGATTCGGGATTAACTAAGGAGAAAGGTTCTGGAAAGGACAGTAAGGAGCTCTGGAAACCTCAGCTACCCTGATTGCGATTAAACACCCAGCAATTAACTGCAGAACGGAGCTGAACAGCTTTGCTGAAGGGAGGAGCTACATTCCTCTCCCTGATACATCCACGTGCTTACCCTGATCTTCCTCTGCAAATTCCTGCCTCCCACAGCAGGATGGGAGCTGCTCCTTCCTTCTTACACACTTACCCCAGGCACTAGTGAACGGACACATCCCCTTTCCCTTCCCTGTGCAGGACCCAGCTGTTACTTTAGGGGACAGGTGAAATTATGGATGTTTTTTAGGACGCCCTGTGCACACAATTCCCCTTCCTCCCTTCCCACACAGCTCACGGGGGCAGCGGGAAGGGAATGGCTCAGCCCTGCACCTTCCCTGGAGTCTCCAAGGACAGCTCCTGGCAGAGGCAGGAGGTCACAGGCACGGCCTGACCGCTGTGGCAGCTGCCCGGGAATGTGCTCCAGCTCCGGGAAAGTTTGCTCTGGAGTGACTCAGCCAAACCAGTGCAACCAGTACGGGTTGGACAGATCCCCGCCGTGCTGAGATTCCTCTGCCTGCTGCTCAAAGCTGAGCTCACTTGGGCACGGGGCTTTGACACCCGAGCAGTGCGGTCAGGTGATGCTGGAGAATTTCCCATGCCTTGGCTGGGGCGGGCAGAGGGGCCAGGATGGTCCTCGCTGTACCCACCGAGCCAAATTTGGGCTCTGCTTTGTCTGCAAAGTCATTGTGGTTCAAACTGCTTGAAATGGGCCAGGGAGGGAAGGCTGGGAAGCAAGGACAGGAATCTCTCATTGCCAGCTCTGTGCATGGTGCTGTTTGTTGGTGTTTGGCAGGGGCCTGAATGACAAAGAGTGTCCCAGGGACACACAGTTCTGTGGGGGCAGGTGACATCCTCTTGTCCCCCTAATCCCACCCCAAAGCACGTCCGTCCCCCTTTCCAAAGGCTGTCACTTGCTCCTCCCCTCTGCCAGGGGCTGGAATCACATTAACAACAAAACCCAGTGAGGAAAAATAAAGCAGGGGAGAAAAGAAACTTTTGCAGCTTGGTCCTGGGAGCACAGACGGGGAGTGTGGGGGTGGCCCACAGCCCTGGCTGAGTCCAGGTGAGCCCTGGACCCCATCCCAGCAGCTTTGGGACGAGGTCAATGTCCCTGTCCCCATGAGCTCGTGCTTACTCTGGTGGTGGCTTTAGGCCATGTGGATGTCCCTGTCTCCACGAACCCACACTCACTCCAGTGGTGGCTTTGGGATGTCCCTGTCCCCACGAACCCACACTCACTATGCTGGTGCCTTTGGGATGTCCCTGTCCCCACGAACCCACACTCACTATGCTGGTGCCTTTGGGATGCCCCTGTCCCCACGAACCCACCCTCACTCTGATGGTGGCTTTGGGATGTCCCTGTCCCCACAACCCACACTCACTCTGCTGGTGGCTTTGGGGCGCTGCCTGCGCCGGCCAGGGCGCTGGCTCCCGTGGCTCCCGGGGCTCCCGGCTCCACAGGGTCCTCATCTTCCTGGCCACATAGCGGCAGGCTGCGGGGACAGGGGACACGGGGGACTGTGGCACTGTGAAACAGCAGCTCCCCCCAAGCACCTCCCCAGCCAGCCCCGAGCGGGGCTTGCGGGACCCGCAGCGCAGGGAGGGGACGGGGCGGGATTTACCGGGATAAACGACATTTGTTTCTGTGCCGCCCTCCTGGCTGCGTCCCAAACCCCTCCAGCATCGGCCTGTCTCCCCCCGCCAGGCAAGGCCGTGAAACACGCAGAGAATTTCCCCTGCAAGCTCTCTCCTCACACCTGAGGTTTCCTTACCGTTGATTATTACTCAGACCATTTTCCCGTGGGCTCAGCAAATCTGTCCTTTGCAGGCAGCCCGGCTCTGCCTCTCTCTGCTCCGGCAGGCAGCTCGGCAGCGTTCACTCAACAGCTCGGCTTCCTCCTTCCCTCCCCGGCTGCTCCGGAACGCCCGGTCACATGCGGGGATGTGGCTCAGCCCCCGGGATCCCTGCCCGGGAATGGATCCCTGCCCCGCCCGGGAAGGAGAAAGCGCTCCCTGTTGGCTCAGGGCAGCTGCTCCGAGGTTTGAGCGAGGCAGAATGAAAGGGAACCTGGCCTCGGATAGAGGGGTGAAAAATGAGGCTGATTGTGAAAAATGAGGTTCACTTTCTTGGTAAAATTTAAAAAGTTTAATAAAAAGATAATAGGAGACAGAGGTTATAAAGTAAAAGTGCTTTATTTTATCTGGTGCTTGGCACTTAGCCAAGAGCACCCCTACTATCTTCGGAGACATTCCTAAAATACTTTTTCTATTACATCAGCCTGTTGTATATTTATAGACTATTATGCATATTTATCTTTTCTACAAACTGGTTTAAATATCCTAGGAACTCTTTGGGTTTGCCTTTTTAGAGCACGAGTGTTTCTTGGCTGTGGTTTTAATCAGTTCTTTTTATTCGTTCTAGTTTGGGCCTTGGTTTACAGTTTTTTTGGACAGCAGGTGCTGATAGTTGGTGTTATTAATGAATTTCTATGTGTCCAATTCAATAGACAAAAAAGTTGAATTTAGCAATAATTTTAATTGAGATAAAATACAGTATAAAGTTTGGCAGTGATTAATTGAGTATAATTTAGGTTCGGATAAAGCATAAGCAAAACCGACCGGGGCAAGTTTCTCACCCTACCTCACGTACAGAGCAGGATTACCTCAAACTAAACTTATATGCTATATGCTCATACATATTCATCAGCATTTCCAGTAAATCTCCTATTCCCAATTCTAAAAATCTACATCGCTGTACTTCGTGGCGCATGCTTCACTTGTTGCTACAGGGTCTTCTGCCTTCTTTTGGTGGTCTCTGGGATGGAAGCTCTTCATCATCCCTGTCCTTTAAACAACCCCACAGGTTGCACATGTGCCCCAAGCCTTATATTATATAAGCCAGAATTATATTCTAAAAATGAGCCTTATTAAAAGCACAACTTAGATTCCATACCTGGACTCATCACAAATTTACTCATCCCAAGACCGAACAACAATTTTAGATCCTACTTATCTCAATAATACATCCTGTATCCCGTTTTCCCACGTAACATCTACAAAAGGGCCCATCTGTCTTTTGACCCTAATTTCTTAAATAATTACAGTTTAGTTGGCACAGATCATTTCCATTTATCACAGCTGGTATATCAGTAGCAAGGTCCCCATCACATGTTCACTGGATGTCATCCTGACCAAACAGACAGTTCACTCATAACTATATCAGCTACCACTACTACCATGCTTAAGTTTTGTTAATAGCAAAAATAAAAACAAAGTTATTTTAACATTATACATACAGCATTAATCTTAATATTTACAAAAAGCCAATTTTATAATATGTATTTATAGCATTGATGCTTTGTGGCTGTTGGAGGAGCTGGATTTGGGATGTGGGAGGTGAACCTTGTGATCCCAAACTGGGCTGGAGTGGGGCCCTGCAGCGGGCACGGAGCTTGTGTGGGGCAGGGGTGAGGAAAGGCACCTTCCCTCTCCTTTGCTGCTGCTCTCTCAACACTGTTGGGACAGTTTTGGGATCACAGGATGGTTTGGGTTGGAAGGGACCTTAAACATAATCCAGTTTCAACCCCTCTGCCGTGGGCAGGGACACCTTCCACTGTCCTTCTGTCCCCATGTCAGACCTTCAAACCTCTGATACCCACTGTATGAGTGGGGAGGTAAGGGTGACATCCCTAACAGATAAAATGTGGGCAGAGGATTGTCCTTGGTTTTTCCAGGGTCTTTACCCCATTCCACCTCCAGAGCACTGATTTAGTCCTGACTAAAGACAGTTATTGAAGAAATGCAGCTTTTGTGCAACCTTGCTGCTGTTTGTGCTTCTCTGTGCTCCTTAATCCCAGTCAGGTGAGTTCTGAAAGCTCCTCCTGGCTGGGGTGTGTAAGGTTTGAGACTTCTTTTCTGCTCTGCCAAGGTCAGGATGAACAGCACTCGGGAACGCCAAACTCAACTTCAGTCTTGGTTGTTTATTATCTCTTATCTATTTACAGTATTTACAGTCTCACAAGAGGTGAGCTCCTACTCACAAGTTAGAGAAATGAGGTAAAATGACAAGTTTCTAATTCTTAACGAGGCTATTTAAGAGATAATTACCCAATACCAAGGTGGCACCTATATTATTTATGCTTTTGACCCAATAATGACCACCTAAGGTCAGCAATGAGGGCCATTTTCACCCAATTACAGAAAACCATCTAAATCCGTGAAGAAGGAAGTAGAAGGTGAAGAACTCAGACAATGTCCTGAATCCTCTATCTTGGCCCATATACATTATTATATACTAAATAATATACTATTATGTACTAAAACTCCAAATTCAGGTTTTCACCCTGTGAGATCACACAACACCACTCAAATCACACACCCACACCCCCTGTGCTGTTACGCAATTTTGGAAGCCTGTTCCTCAAGTCAAATGCTGAGCTTTTCTCAGGATCAGCAGCCCTCAGCTCAGAAGGCCTGAAATATTCAGCCTCCAGGGTTCCAACAAGGGCAAAGTGCTTCCACTCCCATCTCTGATGCAGGCGGGTTGGACTTTGGTTTCCATGGCCTTGCTTTGGATTGTGTGAGGCTGGTGGGAGATGAAGCCCGTGGAGGGCAGGAATTGCCTCTTACAGTGGAATATCTCCAGTCATGGAGACTCCACGCTCCTCTCTGGGCTCTGTTCAGTGCCAGGTCACTGCACACTAAAAGTTCTGCCTCCTGAGCAGGGGAATTGCTGGGCTCAGGCCCTGCCCGTGGCTCTGGGGCCATTTCTGGGCCTGGGGCAGAGCCTGGGCCTGCTCTGCCCTCCCTGCACACAGAGACACACAGGGACAGACAGGGACAGACTGGGACAGACAGAGACACTCAGGGACAGACAGGGACACTCAGGGACACCCAGGGACAGACAGGAACAGAGAGGGACACCCAGAGACACACAGGGACACGCAGAGACACACAGGGACACGCAGAGACAGACAAGAACACCCAAGGATACACAGGGACACCTAGGGGCTCCCAGGGACTCTCGGGGACACACAGAGACACCCAGGGACACACAGGGACACTCAGGGACAGACAGGGACACTCAGGGACACCCAGGGATAGACAGGGACAGAGAGGGACACCCAGAGACAGACAGGGACACCCAAGGATACACAGGGACACCCAGAGACAGACAGGGACACGCAGAGACAGACAAGAACACCCAAGGATACACAGGGACACCCAGGGACTCCCAGGGACACACAGAGACACCCAGGGACACACACGGACACTCAGGGACACCCAGGGACACCCAGGGCTGAGGGCCCCTCTCAGCTGGGGTTCCTCTCCAGGCCGAGCAGCCCCAGCTCCCTCAGCCTTTCCTGGGCACGGAGGTGCTCCAGGCCCTTCTTCAGCTCCAGGAGCTCCTGTCCCTGCTGTGCTGAGGAGCCCAAGTGGACATGACACTGCAGATGTGGCCTCTATTGAAACCTGCAGGATCTGTAGGTGATTGCAAGATCTGTAAGTGCTTTAAAAAATCAAGAAAAAACCCCACACCCTGAGCAAGACCCTCCAGATTTCCCCTCTGAACCTTGCAACCTCCAATCCCTCTGGAGCACCCTTCATTGCAGTTCCCAGAGGTGCAGGGGGATGATTGCAGCCTGAAGCAAACAGTGAGGGTGCCTGGAGGAGTGCAGTGCTCCTCTGAGGTTTGGCTTCCCCAGACTCCACACCCCGTGTGTGGGTATGCTCCTCTCGGGTGTGCAGACACATCCCTCTAGATGGTGCTAAGATAAAGAGAAAAGATGGGTGGTGAAAGGCCTGGGAGGAGAGGCTGCCCCGCTGGGCCCTGCCCGAGGTCTCCTGGATGAGGAGATCATCTCCCTTTCTGTTTTCAACCTCTCCTGCAGGTGCCCCTTGTGTCTGTTGGCAGCAAACACATCCCAGATCCTTCTTCCACTTCCAATTTCCCTTGCTGGTGTGTGAGACTCCACAAACCCATCGTGATTTTAGCATCTGCTCCCATCCATGCACGAGACCAGACAAGTGGGTTCTTAATGGCAAAAATCCATCTTGGCTGTTTTTCCCACTTCAACCAGCTTTTTTACTGAGCAGTGCCACTCATCCGCTGAGTCCTCTTCCATCTCATGCATCATTAACCAGAATCTTAACCAAATTCAAGCCTAGATAATGGATGATTTATTGATGTGAGCAAGCAAGAGAGAATCCAGCCTGGCTGCCAGAGAGCAGCAAGGATGGTTGAGGATTAGTGCGAAGGGAAGTCTTTTAGATCCACAGCTGAGCAGATTTCACTTAGGAGTCCCACAGGGGCAGTAAATGAGCTGGATGAAGAGAGCTGCTGTTAGACGAGACTTTAAAAATGAATTGCCTCATTCAGGTCTGGTTTTTTCCCATTAAGTATAAAAAGGGAGAGAATGAGTCTGTGAAGCTCTGAAGCAGGAGAACTGAGCTCCTCTCCCCATGCCTCTGCAGAGGGAGATGATTTCCTGCACCCTGATGGTGCCACGGCACAGCCTGCAGTCGTGGGAATGGCTGTGGCAGGAATCTCCTTGCCACCAGCAGGAATTGAGGAGCCTCCAGCTGCCCTGCAGGTGAGTGACCACAGCCCAGCCTCCAGGTGGGTTTTGGTGTCAGTCCTGTTGCTGTGCATGCAGGCAGCTGCCCCGCTGTCCCCACTGCCCTCACTCACAGACAGAGGCTGTGACACGTTTTAATTGCTCCCCCATCTAGACTGATTGGCCTGAGCTTTGTGCGTGGTTTCTTCTGATACAATAGTGGAGAAAGATTCCTTTTGCCAAGTTTCCTTTCCAAGAATGGCTCAGCTCCATTTGTGATCAACCCATAAACTGGATTAAGAGCTCAGGGAGAGATTTTCTAGCATTTGAAACCCATAATCTGGGCTGGATTTTCAGAACAGCTCAGTTCCCTTGTAAGCAGCAAATTATAGCCAGAAGTGCTCTGCACTCTGTGGTTTGTGTTGGGCTGCTCGAGGCTGTGGTTTCTGTGGAGCAGCACCCACAGCTCCAGGATTTTGGAAAAAGCAGGGCAGTTCTCCCAGTGCTGATGTCAAACCGGAATTTTACTGACAGAGACTCCCCAGCCTCTTGATTCTACTCCAGATGTGCAAAAACCTCTAAAAAATTAGTTGTCACATTAATCCATGGGCTGCAAACAACCCACCATTCCTTCCAATTCCTACTGCCCATGAGCACAGAATGTCACCTGGAGTTCCTGAGGGACCTCATCTCCAGCCACCAACCAGCCTGATGCCATTTCAGACCCTCTCCATCACCTGTGGGTTCTGCACAGGCCTGAATTAATCCAGAATCCTGTTCCAAGTAGTGTTGTGGAGCTATATCATGGACTCAGAGTTTTGGATTGGAAGGAACCTTAAAGATCACGCAGTGCCACCCCCTGCCATGGGCAGGGACATCTCCCACTGTCCCAGGCTGCTCCAAACCCTGTCCATTCTGGCCTTGGACACTGCCAGGGATCCAGGGGCAGTCACAGCCCCTCTGGATAACCTGTGCCAGGGCCTCCCCATTCTCACAGGGAAGAATTTCTTCCTGAAATCCAACCTAGCCCTGCTCTCTGTCATTCTAAGACCATTTTGCCTTGTCCCATCTCTCCAGACCCCTGTCCAAAGCCCCTCTCCAGCTCCCTCAGAGCCCTTTTAGAGAAATGCCCCACATTTTCCCAGTTTGTTGGTGGATTTTACCCTCAGCACTGCCACACCTGCCCTTTTCCCAGAACTCCAGCTTAGCTCCTAGGTTATTGTTGCTAGGGCAGACACGATAGTATCTCTTCAGAAAGCTTCTTTATTATGGGCCCATGCTGTCTTTTATACAGTTTTTACAAACCTCAAGGGCAACTTCTAATTGGTTAATAGCTTTCTTGTTAATTATTCTATTGATTAGTAAAAGGTATTCTACTTGTCCATCAAATCTCTCTATTCTCAGACTGTTTCCATATTTTCAATACTGATTCTCATGGGACAAATCCCTTATTATCAGAGGTGCATTTGTTTTTCACCCTCAGAATAGATTGTTGTGTTAAAGGAACTTCTCAGTCTCAAAACAGCTTCACATGGGAACTTACAGATTGCTTGTTAGCTGCACTGAGAACAAATGACAGGCCAGCTTTTACCCTATTGCTACACATGGTGACACACTTCACAGAACATCAGCTCGCTTAGGGGGGAATAAACCTCCTAAGAGAGAGGAGGTGAATTTAGGGATCTGATCCAATGTCCCCACAGGGGCAGAGGCCTGGCAGGAGGGGACAGAGAGGTCTCAGTACCGAGGAGACCCTTGCAGTGGTGATCCATGGCTATGGATGACAAGACATGGAAAAGGATCCTTTTGGAGCCCAAGCTGGCACTGTGCTTCTCCGGATGCTTTGTTCTTGGCATGGGCAGTGGGGAATTTCTGTTGAATCAAACATTCCTCAGATGGCTGTGGCTCTTGTCACCTTGGTGGCCTCTTTGTGCCACCGGCCCAGCCCTGCTCTTCCCCTCCAGTCGTTGCAAGCAGGATTTTATGATGGATGCTGCGATATTTCTGACTAATCCATCCCAACATTCACAGATCCGAGGAGAGATTAAGGTGACTCCAAGCTTTTTATAGCAGAATCCCCCAAATCTTTTCCCTGTGCCTTCCCCAGCCCTTGGCAAAGTGACGTCCTTGCTGAGAGGGAAGAGAGACACCGACCCAGCTCAGAACAGACACCCACGACGTGGAAAATGCCCAGCCCAGGGAGGTCTCAGGAGGAGGAGGGGAGCTGGCAGAGCCCTGGGGTGAGCCAGCAGATTGTTCTGTTCCCTGGGGGGCACAGGCAGGCGTTGGCAGTGATGCCAGCTGGGTTTGACACATCCCCAGGCACCAGGGCCAAGGCAGGAGCTCCCTGGGGTATATTCCATCCCTGCTGCCTGCCAACCATGCCAGTGGCACGTGAGCCACCACCCTGCCCTGCCATCCTTGGCAGAGCACCTCCAGCAATTACTTGAAGTGTAGAATAAGGACTTTACAATTAGAAATTGTAAAGCAGGTATGTTTTATTTCCAGCTGGGACACACAGGGGGATATCTCCTCTAAACTGTGCATACCTCGTCAAGACAAGGTCCAGGTTTAAATACACACTGATCCCACAAACCCACACCTCCCAGGTTAAATACACACTGATCCCACAAACCCACACGTCCCCATTCACCCATTCCCCACCTTCTTTCCCTTCCTATTCTATTTAGCTGCCACCCCTCCTGGCAGTGTGAGTTGGGCTCTTGGGAGGAAGGCAGACGTCGTCCTCAGGTTGATCTTTGCTCCTGGGCAGGCACAGTGGAGGTTTGGCTATTTTTCAGATCACTTTGCTCTTGCTAAAGATTAGGAGCTTGATTTTGCTGGATTAAAGCTACAAAGTTCTGCTTTATAGATTTTTGACAAATACCTAGGTCCCACTTTGCTGAGTTTCAACATTATACATCTTACCTATATGA
>VWYN01013159.1:385059-427851 GCA_013400075.1 Hippolais icterina | reverse complement strand
ATAAATTCTTCTCTTAGGGTTCTGGTCATCTTCATTTGGATAAGATACTTGATAACAGAAGCTCAGTAGCTTTTTGGTCAGCAATTTTCATGCAGGAATGAAGGATAACACCTCTTTCTTCTGGTCTGGCTAGTTACAGGAAAAAATGACTTCTAACACTACATTACAATCATAAAAAAAATATTCATCACATTTCTAACTTCTATTAATTAAAAGAAAATACAGTATAAACTTCCTACATTATACATGCAATATTCATTTTAATATTTGCAAAAAGCTAACTGTACACAATGCATTTATAACAGCAGCCTGAGCCACGTAGGGCGGCCATAAAAACCCAGGCAAACCAGACCTACATGGAAAACTGTGCCCCAAACTCTGATAAATTGAGATATTCCACCTTCCTTCTCATCCTCACAGCCAGATGGGTGTCAGAAAGAATTTTATGTGGCACAATTTAGTCTTGAGAAAGGTCCCTTGCCATTGCATCATCCGAGGGCTTACGTACAGAGTGTTCTTTGGATGTTCTTGACCATCCCTGCTCCACTTCCCTCAGGGTGACCAGATCATCACTGCCCTTCCTCTGGCCCCCCTTCCACTGTCTGCAAGGAGGTTTTGGGGTGTCTGGTAGCCCTTGGAGCCTTTTCACCCTTAAAATATCAGAGTATTCAATACCAGAGTATCTGATGCTTTTTAAAATTAATTAATTAATTAATTGATTGATTGATTACAGACTGCATTTATTTTCAATTTATTCCTGCCTTGTTGTTGGGCACATGGGGAGAATGAAGCATGGGGTTTTTTTTCTCTGAAAACTGAAACAAGAAGGGTGTTTAATACTGTAGCTTTCCCCGTGTTTCCTTTTCTCCTCTTAGTTCAGATAAATGCAGAACCCGTTTTTTGGCATCTCTCTTAACACTTTTATCTACATCTCATGTTGCATCTTAACATTTATGACGAAATCCTTGTGCCACTCTCAGATGGTATTTACCCTGATATCCTCATTTCTAGGTGTTATATTTCTCATTCTAATTTTCTGAAAGTCTTCTTTTGCCACTCTGCTGGTTCTTTCTAACACTTTCTATTTTTCTGAATGGGGAGGTTCTGCCACCGAGCCTTTCTTTTCTCTTACAAGCTGCCCACTCTTCTGCTTCTCTCTGGTTTCAGGTTTCAGTCCGTTCACGTTATGAACAGAAACTAAAACCAACTGTTCACATGATCTGAAACAATTGAAAAGCCCAAATCTGCCTTGTCTGTAAAAGCTGTGGTTGTGTTTTCACTCAGCGTGGGCACCTGTGCAACCAGTCCAAACCAGTGGCCAGGCTGGGTTTACTGGGACATGAGACAGCAAGGCAGCTAGTAAGAAATGCCCTCTGGCTTAAGCTGTTCTGTTTAAATAGTTATTAATGAATGAAATTGTGTTTAATTCTTCCTCTTCACCTCAGTGAAACCATTACTTTGGGATTATTTTGGGATGTGGTTAATCAGGGAAAGGGGAAATTTTAAGGTTTGAGCTGTGCCTTGCTGAACCCAGCATGTCTGGAGCCACAGGGAAATCTGTGCTAAAGGATTTATTAGGGGCAGGATGGACCAGGCCTGTGCTTGGCTGTTCCTACCTTTAATTCAGGAAAAAAGATCTCTCCATACTACTAAAAAGTGACTATTGCCTGGTGTTCCCCATGTTTTCGAGGATTGATGCATCAGCTCCAGGGTGTGCTTTATTTAAAGCTCTTCCTTATGGTGGGAGATTTCTAGAAAGCCTCAAATATCATTTCTTGAAGGAGAAATAACCCACTAGGTTTCATACTTTTGGGGAATTTTTCACTAGGTGAAATTTAGGTGAAAAATGGAAGGAGAAGTCGTAGGACTTGGTGGTTTCCATTCCGCTTTTCTCCTGTGCCTTGAAAAGGGATGGAGCAAAAGGTTGGTCCTCAGCCAGGGCAGCGTTTATAGCCCTGTTAGAGACAGAAATAAATGTGATTAACTCCAGGGGAACTCCATCAGTGTGCAGCCACTGCTGCTGCGGTCTGTCAGCCTTGAGAGCAAATTAAATCAGAACTTTTGCTGCTAACTTAGGTGGGGCTGAGGGTTTTAAGGCAGGCCAGGGATTTAGCTGTTAATATTAATGGAACATTTATAGAGAAATTTCTCTGGGCCGCTTTGCAAAGCAGCCCAGGGTGGCCTCAGGCCAGGCTGTTGGCTGCACACACCTGAGGTGACTTTTACTTGTGCTGGTTTTAAGTCTCTGGCATCAGCTGCCCTGAGTTTAATATGGTTAGCCTGGATTTACAGCATTGTAAGTGGGCCTGAAATCAAGTTTGCTGTGCCTATTAGAGGGTGAAATTGATGCCTTTGCAAAGAGCCCAGCCAGCCAAAACTTCTGCAGTGCTGAAATCTCGGCGTGGGGTTTAGAACCGCCCGACAGATTTGCAGTGGGACTCGTGGTGTGGGTTGTGCAGCTCGGAAAATCCCAAACAAAGGCCTGAGCCACCCCTCCAAGGCAAACTGATTTCATCAGCCTTAGCACAGGCAGGGGAAGGTCACAGAATCCCAGAAGAGTCTGAGGTGGAAGGGGACTCCAGAAGCAGGGAATGGGTGGTGGGAGCTTTGCAGGAGGCACCCCTGGGAGGGACAGGTGCTGTGCCCTGGGCAGCTGGTGATGCATGGTCAGTGCAGGATCCCCGGGGCCATCCTGCCATCCCCCTCTGCATTTCCACACCCAAACAAACGTTCCCAAATAAGGAAAAGGGGGTTCAGTTACACCCCTGACTTTTAAGGAGAAGCACCAGAACTTTCTGTTCTTGGCTCACCATGGTTGGCCCAGTGCCAGCACAGGGACCCTGGATGGGTTTTGGAAATGTTTCTCAAAATCTGTGGCTGTTTCTATTGGCAGCAGGCCAAATTATCCCTCCTTGGTTGTTGTATACTTAAGAAGGAGCACAGAGGTGTTCAGTGCTTTTTGGGGTGTCTTAGCCAGGTGTCAGATGCTTCTCCGGCACCTGTGCACAGCTTTTGTTCTCTTGTTTCTGTATCACTTGTTATTAAATTTATACTTTTATTATTTATAACAACGTTACTGTTATTATATTATTCAAGATGTATTTTATATTAATATTTCTGTATTTATCTATATTTATGCATTTATGTATTTTATATATATTTTATATTATCTGAGATATATTATTATGCGAAAAGAAAAAGGGACATAACTCCATGATCAATATGATCGAAGTAAGCCATTTTAATAAATTTTCCAGTTTCTTTTATACAATTCATAGCCTTAATCACATGTTTCATACTACTTTACAATTGGTTACCCCTAGAAGCATGCATTAGCCTTTTAGTCCCTATTAGTTAATTCTTTTTACATATGCAGCAAAGTTGTACATAGCATTTTTTCTGGCTTTCTTCTGATTACTACATTCTGAAGTTGTTTACCATGCTTTGTTCTTCTCTATACGTGACTTTCTGCATCTTCTTCTTAGTGCATGACTCCTTCACCTTTGAAATGGTTCCAGGCCTATCCTTTTACATAAGGTCAATTGCTCACATGCCCCCATTGTTGAAGGAACTCAGTCTCCACATTATTACATCTCAAAAAATGGACGTTATTAAATACTTTTTAAAAAACCCTTTGCTTTACAAAGCACACCCAAGGAGCCATCTGGCAATATTATTAAGCCTCTCTGGGAGGTTGCAGGTCAATCCTCAGGCTTGATACAACTTCAGGGGGCTCATTACACTCTGGGAAGGTGTGAGCCAGGGAGCCTCCTGGGGCCATCCCTCCCTGTCAGCCCTCACTCCTCCCTGGAGACAGGCCAGGTGTGAAGGATGTGACCAATCCTCTGGGACATTTCCTAAGTCAGGCACCCAGGGTAGGGCAAGAGGCACCAGCTCTGCTCCAGGCTCTGCTCTCCTGTGCTCCTCATTCCTCATTTTTCCACCTCTTGCTCAGCCCAGGCATTTTGCTCCCATTTCAGGGGCTGCCCTCTGTGCTGTTTGTGTCCCAGATGTGCAGCTGGTTTGGGGGATGCTGCTGGCTGGATCCCTGTGCAGATTGTTCCTCGGTTGCCAGCTGGCAGCACCTTTGTTTACTCTGGTTGGGAAAAGGGAAACAAATCTTCTGAGCAGCTCCTGTTGTGGGAAAAAAAAAAGCCAGGCCTTTTGGGAAAAAGCTGGAATTTGGTGATTCTCTTGTAGCCATTGACCTGACATTTATATTAAAGCAGCCCTGGGAGAGATGGGAAGGGACAGGATGGGATGGGATGGGATGGGATGAATCCCACAGCACATCACAGCTCTCCCAGCTCACTCCAGGGTATGTGGCACTGCCCTGTGACACTGAGCCTGCAGTGGGACCCCAAACTCCGGGATTTTGGAGGTTCTGGGGTGCTGCTGCTGCTCCCTGTGCAGCCCTGCCACCCTCCCCATGCCCTGGATGTTGCCATGGATAATGATTTGGGCAGGATTTGGATGGGAGATAGGAAGAGGACTCAGCCGGGTGGATTTGGCTGTTATGATTTTTTTTCTAAAGAGACATCTCAAAAATTGTGAATTTTAGTTTTTTAACTCAGAAACAAAGATGCATTGATTCCAGGGAAATGTTATTTCCTCCTCGGTATAAATCTAAATAAAAAATCCCCTGAAAAGAAAATTAATCATCTCCTTCCTGACTCTGAATTATTGAATATTCACCTGTTAAGAATTATGGTCTCATCTGATCACCCTGGATGTTCAAACCAATTACTATAAATGCCTCTTAGAAACAACTCCAGCCAGCTCCAATTTCTCCTTGGGCACTGAACACTGTTGTTCTTATTCTTCTTTTGTAAGAGCCCTACCAAAAAACAAAAAACAAACAAAAAACCCCCACAAACAAACAAACAAACAAACAAACAAAAAAAAGAGAGAGAGAAATGGGGTAAAAAATAAAGATGAGAAAGTAGCAGGGAGATTAAATGTTGTCCTGATGAATTTTGCCAGATCTGTTATTTTCCTGGAGAATGGTTTGGAATTCATTTGCTCTGCTGGCTGTGAGAAAAAGGGGGGTTATAAATTAGCATTCATCCATATTTCTGTTGGCAAAGCTCTGTCCCTAATCCATTCCAGCAGCTCTGTGGTGTCACATCCATTGGCACTGCAGCAGTACCCCTGGAGAACATGGAAAATCCATGTTACAAATTACTGTGGCAGAAAGCTGCTACTGCTGCTGGGGAACTCAGAGTCCTGTGGCTACAGAGGTTGGGATGAGCTGGGTTTTATCCCAGGCTTTTCTTTACCTGCAGCCAGCCCTTCTCAAATCCCTTCCTGTGTTTTAGGGCTCTGTATCCTCCCCACAAAGCCTTTAAGGCAAAGATCCTCCCTTTTAAACTATTTTTAACTATTAGCTTTCTTATGATTTATTATTAACTACTCCTGATTTATTATTAATTATTTTTAACCTGAATTGTCTGTGCAGCCCCTTCCCTAAAGCAGATTGTGCTGGGCTGGGAGGTGCCAGTTCAAAGAAGGATCAGGGAGAGGCTGCTCTTTGGGAAGCTCAAGTAGTTTGTCCAACAGGAGTCAAACCAATCCAGCTGTGGACAATTCATGCCATATTCCATGGCCCAGACCTCTGAAACCTGGCAGAGCAAGAGGAGGTGACCCAGGAGCTGCTGTTGGATACAAACCCACCCCAAAGCCCCTTTTTGGGCCAGAGGGAGCTCTGGGGAAGATCTGGTGCTGTGGAGGATTGATACAGATGTGCTGGCAGCTGGCAGGGAGGGGTGTGAAGTGTGGAGGGTTCCCAGATGTGCAGCTGGTTTGGGGGATGCTGCTGGCTGGATCCCTGTGCAGATTGTTCCTCGGTTGCCAGCTGGCAGCACCTTTGTTTACTCTGGTTGGGAAAAGGGAAACAAATCCTCTGAGCAGCTCCTGTTGTGGGAAAAAAAAAAGCCAGGCCTTTTGGGAAAAAGCTGGAATTTGGTGATTCTCTTGTAGCCCTTTTCCTGTTATCTATCTATATAATATATAAAATATATTGTGAGGAAAGGCTGGGAGAGCTGGGGGTGCTCACCCAGAGAAGAGAAGGCTCCAGGCAGAGCTCAGAGCCCCTGCCAGGGCCTAAAGGGGCTCCAGGAGAGCTGGAGAGGGACTGGGGACAAGGCATGGAGGGACAGGACACAGGGAATGGCTTCCCACTGCCAGAGGGCAGGGCTGGATGGGAGATTGGGCAGGAATTGTTCCCTGGCAGGGTGGGCAGGCCCTGGCACAGGGTGCCCAGAGCAGCTGTGGCTGCCCCTGGATCCCTGGCAGTGCCCAAGGCCAGGCTGGACATTGGGGCTTGGAGCCGCCTGGGACAGTGGGAGGTGTCCCTGCCATGGTAGGGATGGGATGAGATGAGATTTAAGGTCCCTTCCAACCTCAGCCTGTAAGTCTATAATTTATCTCCACCACACTCCTTGAAGCAGGATTCTAGGATTACATTTGTATAGAATTACATAATATATATTCAAAACATATATTATAATATTTATATTTATATAAAATATTGTATATTTTCTTCCCTATGCTTGGCACTTTCGGATTTTATTTCCTCCCACCATCCTTTTCCCTGTGTATCTCTGGCCAGGGAAATCACCCCATTTTAGCACCCAAAGGTGCCCGTTCTCTCTCAGTGGGATACTGGGAACCAAGGAAGCTGGAGCAGCAGCAGAGCAGACTTTGCTGTAAGCACCATCCTTCTACTCCCACAGTGGGGGCCACGCTGTGTGTGGGATGAGTTTCCAGGCCTCTTTTTGTCCTGAGTAAGGTATTTTTTCCTAATATTTCCTTATATTTCCTTATGTGGTGACCTCATCTCAGTTGTTTGGTGACCATGGCTCACGTTCCCGATGACGTCCAGGTCTTTCCTCCTTTGTCCGGCTGCCAAGAGCCAGGGCTGCAGGCAGATAACTGTGACCAGGCCTGGATTAATTTCTATTTATATCCCACATCCACCACTGGGCTAGCGTGGAAATTCAGCTGCGTTGAATAAAACAAGAGACTTAAAAATAGCCCGGGTTACCGGATCTGAGCTCCCCGCTCTGGAACAGCTCATTCAAGGGCTTTACGTTTCCTGATAAGCACCTTACTGCTCCAACAGCTGCTTCCACTTGGCAGGCTGGGAAATGAGGGTTATTTACGGGGTGGAAAAGCAAACCAGCCCGCTTCTGTACAGCTCTTGATCTTTAGTGGGAATTCCCGGTTTAACAAGGGAGCCCGGGGAAATGGCTGGAGGCAAAACATGGAGCAGCAGCTTGGAAAGGGACATCGGGGCCCTGGTCATTGGCCAGCTGGGGCTGAGTCAGCAGTGCCCTGGAGCCAGCAGGGACATCCCTGTCCTTGGGACATCAGGGACAGCATCACTGCTCAGGCCGGGGAGGGATTGTCCTGCTCTGCTCTGGGCTGATGTGGCCTCACCCCCAGTGCTGGGGGAGTTTTGGGCACCACAACATAAAAAAAAACCCAAACCCAACCAACCAACAACAAAAAGACCAACAAAAAACCCACTAGGGGTGTGAAGGAGTGTCCAGAGGAGGAGCACGGGGATGGGGAAGGGTCTGGAGGGGCCCGTGAGGAGCAGCTGAGGGCACTGGGATTGTTCAGCTGCAGCAGCCTGAGGGCAGAGCTCCCCGGGGGCTGCAGCTCCTCCCGAGGGGCAGCTCCCAGCTCTGCTCTGGGACAGGGACAGGAGCCAGGGAACGGCTGGAGCTGGGCCAGGGCAGGCTCAGGCTGCAGAGCAGGGAAAGGTTCTTCCCCCAGAGGGTGCTGGGCACTGCCCAGGCTCCCCAGGGAATGGGCACGGCCCCGAGGCTGCCAGAGCTCCAGGAGCCTTTGGACAGCGCTGCCAGGTGGGATTGGCGAGGTCTGTGCAGGGACAGGAGGGACACTCGATGATCCCTTCAGCCCCTTCCAGCTCAGGATTTCCCATGCTCAGCTCTGTATCAGCAGCTGCATCACACCCCAGGCACCGATCTTTCCACACACCAAGGGCAAAGCCGTGCTTCTGAACAGTTTTTATCCCTCAGGCCTTGGCTCCGAGGGGTGGATGACTGGAGGAATTTGTGTCCCCGAGGAATGTCCCTGGGTGCTCTCGGTGAGTCACGAACGTGCTGCGAAGGAGCTGCTGTGCAGTCACTGCTCAAACAGAGCAGCCGCACGCTCAGCGCCGGGTGACACACGGGGGCCTTCAGTGCAGGCCGGGTTCATCCGTGTTACAGCTCCTTATCAGTCGGAAATGGGTAATAAAGGCATCCCTGGATGTGTGCAGCCCGGGAGGGATCTGTGACAGCCTTATCAGCGCTGACACGGCCGTGCCCTTCCTGCCCTTCGCTGTCACACGAGTCACGGTGTGCTGATAAAGCTGCTCTGTCCCGGGGCTGGGGAAGGGAAAAGCCCTGCCCTGCACTGAGCTCTGGGGTTTGTCCGGAGAAAATCGTGGAATCATCTTAAAATCATCGAGTGCCCCATCCTTGGAAGTGTCCAAGGCCAGGGCTGAGCACCCTGGTGTAGTGGAAGGTGCCCAAGGCAGGGGGTGGGATGAGATGGTTTTTTAAGGTCATTTCCAACCCCCCAAGAAGTATAATACAAATGGAGGATGTCTTTCTGTTAGGTACAGCTGCTGAGATGGACTCCAAGCATGGAAAAGCTTTTAGCCTGGAGGGTCTGCCACGTCTCCAGGCCTTCAGGAGATGACCCTGATGGGCCCCTGGTCCAGCCTGGGCTTATCACATTCCCGTTTCCACTACCCTGAGCCCTTCAGGCTAACAGGAGACAGCACAGCCACCTTGTTCCCAGTGCTGGTGACAACCCCAGGGAGCTGTGGGGACTGTAGGCAGCCCTGCTCCCACCCCAGACATGGATATGTGTCCCCAGTGCCCTGTCAGCAAGGAGAGGTCCCTGCCCTGAGAGGACTCGCCACATGTGAATCACCCAAGTGACAAAGCCACGTCACCTCCTCCTCCCAGCTGTGGGCAAAGCCAAGGCACAGGGAGCCAGACGTGGTTTGTGCTCACAGAGGAAGTTGGTGATGAAATCAGGAGCTCACCCTGGCCAACAGTGAGCTGCAGGATTTTTGAGCATCTCTGCTTTTCAACAGCAGCTTTCCAGTCATTTCTGTGTGTTTGAGTTGGTTCTGATGATATGGCAACACCTGGGGATGGGGAAAAACCCAAAATAAGGCAGACATGAAGTTTCTCAAAACTTACAATGGATGCAGAACAAAAAAGGTGAATGGGTGAGCAAGGTCTCTTGGGTAGAATTATTAGGTTAAAAATCAGGGCTAAGAACTCTACTGGAGTTCATGCTGGATGAATGATCCTGCCCCTCAGCATGTTAGACAAGTCCCATTCACACCTAGATCTAATGATACCAACCAGGGAGTTATTTAGGAACGTGATTAGCATAGCTGATCTGCTGATGGATAGAGCTCAGGGGGTCAGGTACCAGAGCACTGTCAGGTACCAGGTGTGATTTATATCTGAGATCACAGACTGCTGGTGTATCCACCTTTCAGGTGTCTCCTGAGCAAACATCCAGACACCTCTGGTTCATGTCAAAGCAGGTGGGGGAGTAAAGAGTCTGAGCCAACACTCACAGCCAAATAAAGAAGTCTATCAGGTCTCTTGGGGTGGTTCCAAATCTCAGCAAAAATTAGGAAAATCCTGTGGGTGATGAGGCAAACTGGCAGGATCATCCTGATCAGCCCTTCTGCTTGCAAAACTGCCTGGCTGTGTGGAGAAGAGGGAAGAGACACAAGGTTTCTGTGGCTGCTGTGGGGTTTGAGGGGACGGATTTGGTGCAGGTCCCTCCCTGGGCTGTGAGAGATGCTTGGAGGAAGTCAAGATTCAAGGCAGGTTCGATGTGTTTGGTGCAGGCTGGTGGGATGTGATGGGATATTGGTGCCAGAGGGGGGTGACAGGGTCCAGGGATGGAGCTGAAATACACAGAGGGAAATAGGAATTTGCCCCAGTGGGGGAATGAATTCCCCATTCTGCTCAGGGGTGGGGCAGGAGCCTCCTCCAGACGTCCCAGTGCAGGCAGGGGAGGGTGGAGGGCTGGTGGGGAGGGGTCTGCAGAGCTCCTCAGGGGATGTGATCCCCCACAGATGCTGCTGTGGGAGACAGGATGTCTCTGCTGGGCTCAGCACTGAATTCAGACAATTCCTTTAAGAGCTTAAAAGTTGAGTGAGAGGAAAATTCTGGGCTGCAGGACTGCAGAGCTGGCTCAGAGGCAGCATGAATTAATTATGGCTTTGTGCACAGTCTTGCCAAGAGGTTACCATGTGCACCTGGGGGAGCACAACCCTTTGGATGCATCTTCAAAAATGCTTTTCAGCCTCTCTGGAACCCTTCCAGCAGGAGGGTCAGGCACGGAACAGCAGTGACAGGAGGGAAAACAAGAACCCAAAGAGAGGATTCGGGCCTGAGGGTTTGGGAGGGATAATTAATTTGATGAAGCCATCGTGGCTGGTTGATTGGAAGCCACTGCCCATCCTCCTGGATAAAAGGGGCCTGCTGGAAATTGAACAGGGGGAAGGGGAAGAGAGGTGTCAGGGCCAGCAGAGCACTGAATATCTGTCTTGGTTTGGAAAGACAGGTGCCTGCCAGGGAAAGCTGGAGCTTCCTTTGGAATGGAGAATGTAACACCCCTCTCCTCCAAATTATTATAATTTTGCAATTAAGAGTCTTTCAGGCAAAGATTTGGGAATAGGAATAACAGTTCTTTACTAGGAATATTAAAAATCACAAATGTAGTAATACCAAAAAAGAAACAAGCAAACAAGAAAAATCAAAGAAACACTGACAGAGTCAGGGATATGACCTGCCATCATGGTCAGGGTGTTGGGAGCAGTCCAGTCAAGTCCTCCTGGAGTGACAGGTGTGGTTCTGTTGGAGCAGAGATGATCCTGTAGAAGGGTCCAGTGGTGGTGAGATGGGTCCAGTCTTTCCTCTGGGAGTCCATTCCAAGGGGAGCTCCAGCTTTCCCTGGCAGACACCTGTCTCTCCAAACCAAGAGAGTATCCCAGGGCAAGGACAGCACTGGGGCTGCCAAGGAAAGGAGCCTGGGTGACAGTAGGCTCCTTTGTCCCTGCCAAGCAGGAGAAGCCCTGGGGCTTGTAGTGGGGTGAGAGGAACATCCATCAAAGCCCCAGATGTGCTCAACAGCTGGCAGCTCACTCAGACTGTGGCAGAGAATCTCCCCACCGTGCCCTGCTGAGTTCCGGGCAAGGTGCAAGAAGTGGTTTGGGCTCAGTGCCAAGGATGGGCTGGGATGTCTGACAGAAGGCTCATTTCTGCTCTTCCAGCCCATTCCCCATCCCCCAAACCCTGGCCTTCCTTTCCATGCCAGAGGGACTCACATGTCACAGAGGTGCAGAGGAGACAAATTTATTGGCAGTTATTGCAGGGCCTGTGGGTACCTCTCTGACCAGGGAGGTTTCTGGAAAAGGATAAATGCTAAGAGTTGTTACGGACAGCCAGAAAAACAAAACCTCTTTACAACCCCCCCTGCATATGAGCCAACACAGACCAGTTTGATTGTCCTGCAGAGTTTTGGGCTCAGTCCCGTGTCCCCTCTGACTGCTGTCCCCTTGGGCAGGAGCAGCATGCTGGTGATGAAGGTACAGCCCCAGAGGTGCCTCCCAGTGCCTGGCAGAGAGAAGGAGAGCAGAGAAACCAGCGTGAGGGACAGAGTGAGTAATTGCACCAGCGGCTGCTGCCTGAGTCAGCAGTCAGTCATGCCGGGCCCGGGCTGTGAGAAGCCTTTCTCATGTGGTTGCTGTGAAGGTCACACCGGCGCGGGGTGCTGGGAAGCGGCCCCGACCTCAGCACAACCATCGGGCCTTGTTTGTTGAGTTTCCCTTCCACCCAATATTTTGTTTCCTGATCGAGCTGTGTCCCCTGTACCTGTTCTCTGTAACCTATAACCAAGAGAGGCGAGCAGGAGCCGGGGACTTTTCCCAGGACCGCAGAGCTGCGGATGGCGCTTTAGGCCATTGTTGTTTGCTTTTGTTTCAGCCCTAAAGATGTTGGTAAATGTGTGTCTGACTGAATGGAAAGATGGGGTGGATATTTTGGTTGTCGTTGTTGCTTAATATTTCCATGCATTTTCTGAGATGATTTAAGAGGTGGCTGCTGAAGTCATTTGCGGTAACTGAGCAAGAGGAGTCAGGACCAGAAACTCAAGGTCACAACTCTGTTGTTTTGGATGCAGAAATGAAGTGTCCTTGAGCTTTATTTTTTTTTCCATCCCTGGCTCAAAACTGTTTAGAAAAATGAATAAAGGTTGGAGAAACTTCAGGATCTGCGTGTCAATCTAATCTTATCCACTCTTTTCTTTCCCAGTGATCTGCACATCCTGTCCCAAGGGAATGCTCAGCACCACATTCCCCCTGTCACAGACACTGTAAGATATTGGAGAATCTTTTTTAGTCATCAGAGGTATGAAACATAATTGCTGTTGCTAGACATTGCAAGGGTTTTAAATGATCAATTCTCATGAAATCTCTGCAGTGGGAACTGAGCCTTATCTCCTTCCAGCCTGTGACAACACAGCCCACGGAGCCTTGTTCCCGTTTAGCGGGAGGAATTCATCTGTCACCTCATTGCCTCAGTTCACATCCTCCTGTCACACGGTGCAGAGCAATATCCTCTCACTGAAATACTCATTACAGAATGAAAATCCAACCCTGTTCAGGCACATCCCTCCTGTTTGATCTAAACTTGCAGCAGCAAGCCCACACCCAAAGCAGACACCAGGGGAACCTCAGGCTCCTGGTGCTGCCCTGCTTCCTGAGCTTGGCTGTGGATAACCATTAAACCTCTTGGCTGAAGCTCTGAGCTCCAACGCTAGAATTTTGGTGGTTTCACCTTATTACAGAAGCAGAAGGAAGGCAGGTGCCTGCTTCAAGCCAGGTAAGATTTAGCTTGCAGTTATTAACAGCAGCAGGTTCTGCTGTGTTAGAAACTGTCCAAGCTGATTCCTTTTGCTCGTATTAGACATTTCCATGGGAATGGCTCAGCCTGGAACATGAGGAATGCAGCCAGATCCATTGGTGACTGCCTGAGCCACCCCCTCAGTTGGCCCTGGGCAGATCAAGGCTGATCTGGAGCAGGTGGAAAAGGGAGACCCAAACCCTCTCCTCTTGGCTGAACCCATCCCTCACCTGGCAGGAGGTGGAGAGGTTTGTGTTCAAAGCAGGCTGCAGTGGTGCAGTGCAGGGACAGGTTTCTGGTTTGCAGTGCTCAAAGATGTCTCTGAGAGCGTGGCAGTGGCTGTGGAGGAAGCTGTGGATGTCAAATGATGCTGGAGTGTGACTTTTCCATGGGAGCAGCTTCTCCTGCATGCAGCAAGAGCACAAGGGCTCTGAAAGGTCTGCTTTGAAGTGCCTCTGCCAGGTTTTGTGTTTGAGTGTAGCCCTCTGGCATCCCTTAGATGTACAGACACATCCTTGAAGGCTGGGAGGCAGCGTGAGGGGAGATGGGAAGTTCACAGGGTGCTCCAAAGGAGCCACACACAGACAGTTCCTCAAAGGCCCTTGGGACTTGCTGGTTTCTAAACCCCTCAGCTGGGCCCTGTTCCCTTCTCCCCTCGCACCAGTGACGCAGCCACCTCTGAACACAACTCAGGCTCTCTCAGGGGCATCTCAGGTCATCCTGTGACTTCTGCAACATCTTCAGCTGCTGTGTGGGACAGCCAGCCCTGCCCTGTGCTGCTCAGCCCCTGTTCCTAGCAGAGCTCAGGACAGCCAGGGTTGATGTCTCCTTCCTATCGCTCTCTGCGGACCTACAACTTCCTTGTGAGGGGAATAGGAGGGACAGACATGGATCTGTGACACTGACAAGTGACAGGATGTGAGGGCACGGCTGGAGCTGGGCCAGGGCAGGCTCAGGCTGCAGAGCAGGGAAAGGTTCTTCCCCCAGAGGGTGCTGGGCACTGCCCAGGCTCCCCAGGGAATGGGCATGGCCCCGAGGCTGCCAGAGCTCCAGGAGCCTTTGGACAGCGCTGCCAGGGATGCCCAGGGTGGGCTTGGTCGGGGTCTGTGACAGGAGTTGGACTCGGTGATCCCTGCGGGTCTCTTCCAGCTCAGGATATTCTGTGCTTCTGTGACCTGCTAGAGCAAAATGTCCCCATGCTGTGGGCTTTGTCCCTCCCCTGAGCTCAGCTGGGGGGTGATGCTGGGATGGGCATTCAGGTGCAGAAAAATATCCCTATGTGGGAACTCACTGTGCTGGAATGGGGAAATACCTGGAAGAAGAGTGTCCAGCCAGAAGCCTGGTGTCTGGGCTGTATCCCATATTCCTGTCTCCTAGCACCTCATTGGGATGGTCAGGAATTCCTTGAACAGCTCATTCCATGTGACTCTGTCCCCGCTGCAGCTGTAACCCTGCTGGTGTGGAAGCACAGGCCCTTTGGCCATCGGGTTGACCAATGTTCCTTCTCACCCTCAGTGAAATAACAAAGGTTCTTCCCCACACTTCGTGGGACTTCCAGGAGAAATGCATCATCTACAGGCAAACAAACCCAAAATGAGATGCTAATTTTGTAAGATTGGGAAGAGCAAGACTGTAAGAGGTTTCCAATCTCCTTAAGGTGCCCCCAGCCCCTGCCTAAACACAAAGCCTGGACTTCACAGGAGTGGGATTGAGCTGGGTCTTGCCCTGGCTCCCTCCAGCTAAAAGCTGCCTTGCAGACACCTTGTTGGTGCTGAGCAGGAGAAGGTGAGGTGGATTTTGGGGAGCTGGTGGTGGTGAGGAGCCCAGGGGAGCAGTGCTGGGCTGCCTCACCCACCACTGGTTTCCGTTTCCCTGCTCTGGCTGTGACTGGAAGTTGCACGGCTTGAAAAACAACATGGTAAAGGCCCATCCTCACCCCCATTAACTCCGCTGAGACAAGTGTGGTTGCAGCAGAAATGAGCCTGGCACAAGGGTTTTATTTTATTTTTAGCCTGACTGGAAGGGGAAAGAATAGAACATTTGTCATTGAGCAATTTCCGGCCTGGTTTTGCAAACTCCAGAAGGTTCTGGTGCTCAGGTAAACACGCAGAGTGCTCAGAGCTTTGCACCCCTTCATCACTTCCCATCGCCGCTGCCAACCTTCAGCCACAGCAAATAGGGATGGAAGGCTGAGGATTTGGGATGGAGGTGGCTGGGATGAACAGAACCAATTTCCTGCCGTCCCTCCATCCCTTGGCTGCATCGTCCCTGCTGGAGGTGCAGGCACAGCCTGGGGCTGGGAGGGCGTTGGCGCTCAGGGAGTGGCAGGTGTGAAATGCCAGCTGTAGAAACCTGGTTGTGGCACAGCAAATCGGAACCCTCACGGTTAGCATGGGGTTGTGGCTTGACAGTAAAGCTGACATGATGAGAAATCATCTTCCCAGTTACGTCAGAGCCAGGAAAATCTCTCAGTGAGAGAAATGTCCTTTCCATTACAAGATACACCCTCACTGTCACTTGACTCAGAACCCTCCTCATCCAAGTGGCTGAGGGAAGCCACTTATCCATCCAAATATCCCTGAGGGAAGGTTTAGTTTGGGAGCAGAGCTGTCCAGAGGCTGTGGGTGGTGAAATGTCACTGGGAGGTTGTTTGGAGACAGCAAGGAGGCTGTGGGGCTCTGCAGTCTGGGGGTGTGTGCAGCCCCCCAGCCACTGCTGCTTTTGCTGTGATGGTCCAGGTGGTACCAGTGATGCCTCAGGATTTCAGCTTTTATATTTTCACATATTTGTAACCCTGCAATTCTTTAGTGTGTGACTCCAAACTCCACACACAGTGTGAGCTGCTGCTTCCCCATTTTGGTCAGACACAACAATTCCTCTGCAGGCCTGGGAATCAAGGACACCTCACTGCCTCAGGCCTGAGAGATGGAAACAAAAGTGAGTTGGGGGCAGCAAACTGGGGGTAAATGAAATTTCTGAATCGGTATCTTCATTACCTGGATCTGTAATTGGAAGATTAACCCCAATGTGCAAATGGACCAAACTGATCAAAGTGTGCAAACCCGTGACCCTTTGTCCATTTTGGGTGCAGCTCCGGGGGGGCTTCATCTGCCCAAAATGTACCTGAAGGCCCTTCCATAAATATACCTGCTTTTTATTCCCTTAATCTTGTCTGGCCTCTGTTTTTAGGTAGTCCCAAAAGGTATCACCATGGAACAGGATGCAAGGGAAAACCCCCATCCTAATAAATCTCAAAACTTAATTAGTTCTGTCTCACTGTTTCTGCTTGCTGGGTGCTCTGAATAAAAGGAAATACATCTTCCAGTTTTCTTCTGAAGGAAAGAGAACCCCTCAAACTGCACTGGATAGCTCCCATTTGGCTATGCCCAAGCTGCAGAAGAGGAGGGTGGGGGGAAATTTGTTTAAAATGCACTTTTCCGCAGAGAATAGCACAAAGTGAATGTTTTAGGAGGCACATCAGCCTCCTCTCCATGCCTAGTGACAACCTGGAATAATCCTGAACTGCACAAACTCTACCTGCCCTGTTCTGGAGGGAAACACTCATTTCCTGTGGTGGGATCTCTGGATTCTGGGAGCTCCTGTGGGTTGGAGGTGCTTTACAAATATTAGCACAAGGAACTGTTTCAGAGCATTTTTCTTATGTACTTCAGTCATTTCTTCAGGGAGAACAATCTCTTGCTCACACAACCATCCACACCACACAAAGCACAAACTCTGGGCAGGTTTGCAGGTGAGTTATCAACCCCACAGGGAAAATTAAACCTGATTTCAGCACTTTGCCCATCTGCCCTGCCTGGTTCTGGCAGTGGGTGCAGAACTCTCCCGCCAGTGGAAGTGCTCCACTGCTTGGGTCTCACACTGGTTTTGCACAGGAGCATTCCTTCCAAAGGTGTTCCCAGCCTCAGAGAGTGACAGAAGTTAAACTTCCACAAACCCACCTGTGAAATGGGGATGGGGATGCCACTGCAGTGTCCCTGCAGTGTCTCCTGGTGCTGTGCAAGCACAGGGAGCTCTTCTCCGTTCCGTGATCACCCCTTTGGCATCTCACCTCCCTTTCTGGAGCTCTTTCCTCAGAGGTTTCTCCCCTTCTCCCTCCAGGCTGCTGCTCCAGCAGAGCTGTTTTCCCCGGGGTGTCCCGGCAGCTCCTCACTCCGTCGGGATGAGGGGAGCAGGGAATCCGGCGAGGCTCAGCGGGGCCGGGAGCATTTTGCTCTGTGGTGAGGAGGGAGCGGCTGTGGCAGCGTTCACTCGGCAGCAGCTGCTGGAGCCCCCAAAGCCACTGCAGGGAACGGGCACCAGCTCTGCTTTCCCTTCTTACCCACAGAAACGAGTGGGAGAGCCAGTTCTTTCACTTTTAAGTGTCTGGCTTTGTCAGCTTGAACAAAACCCAGGTGTGAAGCAGATTTTCCCAGGGTGAGGCTCGCTTGAGGCAGCATTTCAGGTGTTCCACAGGCTGGACTTGGCACCCCAAATTCTGGCTTCCTTTTACACTTTTACTGTTTAAAAGGCACTGCAAACCACACTGGTTTGATTGTTTAGGCAGAAAAGGTGGTTTTTTTCCCACCAGGGAAGGAGACAGCTGAGCTGGATTTATTCTTTTTAACAAAAGAATTTTTGATGTGGGTGCGTGCCCACCTCTCTGGGAAGATATTGTTAGAATTGGCAAGACTAAGGAGATTCCATTTCTAGTAAGATATGAAAGTTTTAGACATCAAGAGCAAGGATTTATTGTCCCGGCATTACATGCCAATGAGCTGAGGTTATTCTCCTTTATGACATGACTTATTTAATTTCCATTAAAAATAAATATGAAATCGAAGGCTTAATTGCCCAAAGGTCATTCAGGGAAGCATTTTGCCATGAATGGTTGGCAAGGAGCGCTGGGGGTTTCCTTCCCTTGGCACATCCCTGCACAGGAACATGCCTAGCGTGTTTACAGAGCGTGAAAATTCAGGAATATTTCACCTGAACAGCTCCCTCATGTCTGCACACATCCCCTCAGCAGCCTGCAGTGTGGATGGGATGGGCCCGTGCATTTCCTGGCATTTGAGGAATGAAAGGAAATACCTCCAGGACTGCCCGAGATTCTCCGCTTTCATTCCCAGGCATCCTCAGCACTTTTTCCTGGCAGAAACCCAACCTGGCTCGTGGCCCATCCATCCAGATGTGCTGGGGATAAGGAGCAGCCTTTGATGTGAGATCAGCCTCACAAAGGAGGCTGAGCAGATGCAGGGGTTGGAGGGCTCCTGTTGCTGCAGGAGGGGTTGGGAACAGCCTGGAGGAACCATGGAGGGACTTTCGGGGCTGGCACAGGGCTGAGCTGAATCCCTTCATCTCCCTGGAGCCCGGAGCAAGCACCATTACAAAGTGGGGAATAAGAGTCCCATGCATTAATTTGTGTCCAGATTAATTAGTTCAGAAAGAGGATGGAACAGGAGATCTTTGCTTTGGCAAGGAAATTCTCCTCGTTGTCCCTGGGGATGATCCCCATGTTGTCCTGCCCATCCAGAGGGGTTTCTCTCAGGAGCTGGTGCTGCCTTCTCATGATGCCATCCTTGTCACATCCCTTCTGAATGTGAATTTGTTTTAATTGGTCAAGTTTGTTAGGCAGCCCCCACAGCTGCCCTTACAGGTGTAAATATATGAGTTTATGAACTCTGGGTGCTTCCAGACATCAGCAATTTTTCAGCAGAGCCAGCTCTCCAACCCCTATTTCTATGGAATGCTTGGGTTTTGTGGGCCTGACATTTCTGAGTCTGGGAGATTTTTAGCCTGCTAGCAGCTGCTAACTTCTTTCCCAAGGGAAAAAACTTCTCAACAAGGTTTTCTTCTCAAAACAACCTTGGAAAACAATTATTCTTTCTCAAATCAGTCTTCTCCAGGTGGTGTTTTTCTGTTTCTCTGTTTTAACCAATGGCATTAGAGAGGTGTCGTTCCTATTCACCAATCATGTTAAGTGTATCGATATACCTTATAAAAAGGTGGTAAGAATTAGACAATAAAGCTTTCTATACTTTTCCCTTCTGAAATATTTTGGAGTCCTTCATCTTTCTTTTGTGTCCTACAGCGACAGGGTTTCACTAATTTAGTGGAGGTTTAACTAAATTTAGTTAAATTAAGCAACATAAGACTGATTAAATTCAAAGAGTGAGTATCACACCGGGCATTATGAGCACTTTGCAGCTGACAACCAGTGCCCCTTGCCCAGGGGCTCTGCTCTCATCCTGCTCCCTCCCCCTGTGGGGGAAAGAGGAGAAGCCTCAGGATGTGTTGTCCTTCCTTGTGTCTTCATCCTGTCTGGAGAACTGTGTTGCTCTTTGCTGCTGCAGCCTTTGCTCTTACTCTGGGGATACAAAAAAATGATGGACATCCTGGCAAGGAGACGGGAAAGTTTTCTGCATTAGGGGTTATTTCACTCTTACATTTTTTTCAGAGCCCAAGACCGTAGTGGTGGCCCCTGGCTGATGGTGATGGTGCTAATTAGAACTGGACAAGATATTTTTATCAACAGCTTATGCATTGAAATTTCAAATTGAGGACAACCAAAACAATCTGTCAAATTCTGCATTGATTTTCTTTTCTTTTTTTTTTTTTTTTTTTTTTTTTTTCTTTTTTTTTTTCTTTTTAAGCCCAGGGTTCTGCATTTCAGCATTTTTCAGTATGGAATGTTTCAATGTTACATTTCAAAATGAGGCTCCAGTGTTAAATTTAGATACCTTTTGATTAAAAAAAGAAAAAGGAAAAAAAAAGGCTAATATCCATGAGAAGATTCAATTTGACACCATGACCTTCCCCTGCCAATTTTTACTCTGTGCTCAGGAAGAAAAAAAGTTTTTAATGGGTTTGACCTTAATTTTATGATGGATGGGAAATAGAAATTTATTCAGTGAGTGACAAATGCAGTTGTTTCTCAGTGCCACCATCTAAGGCTGCAAAATAAAGGTGCCAGTCCCTGTTGGAGTTTAACTCTGTTATCCTCGGTCTCAGCCCAGGGAGATGTGAAGAACAAGGCCTGGGTGCCAAGGGACAGGTTTTCACTTGGTGTTAATTGGTAAAACTCCTGGGAGCAACAGCAAAAGCACAGCAAACCCCATGCAGTGAGGAAGCAGAGCAGGGGAATCACACAGAGCAGTGATGGGCTGATGTGCCAGAGCAGTGAGAGCTGAAGTCATCTCCTATGCTGGGTGCACAAATGTAGGGATGAACCAGGATTGCACAGCTTGACTTGATCTGCTCTCTCCAAGAGGGCAGGAACATCTCTGAGCCTGGGCTCTCAGCAAGTCCCTCCCTGCTGGTGGGACGTCACCTGGCCCTGGAGCCTGTGGGGAGAGGCCCAGCCCCTGCACCCTACTGACCCAAAGGGGCTGATTTTCAAGCTTTAGCAGCTGCTTTTGTTATCTCAGTCCCTGTCTTGGTTTGGAAAGACAGGTGTCTGCCAGGGAAAGCGAGAGCTTCCCTTGGAATGGAGAATGTAAATCTCCTTCCCTCCAAATTATTATAATTTTGCAATTAGGGGCTTTCAGGCAAAGATATGGGAATAGGAGTAACAGTTCTTTACTAGGAATATTAAAAAATACAAATGTAGTAGTACAAGGACAAGCAAGCAAGCAAAAAAAAGTCCTGGAAAACCTTGACAGGGTCAGGGATATGACCTGACACCCTGTTGGTCAGGGTGTTGGGAGCAGTCCAGTTAAACCCTCCTGCAGTGACACGTGTGGTACTGTGGAGTAGAGATGATCCTGTAGAAAGTCCAGTGGTGGCGAGATGGGTCTGGTCCTCCTCTGGGGTTCTGGTGGGAAAAACCTCTGGATCCCTGCTTTCCTGAGTCTCAGTTTTTATCCAGGTAGGAATGGTTGGCTCCTGGGTGGAGCAACTCACAGTGGGATAATGTAATGTGTCACATCATTNATGTGTGATGTCATTGGTGAGCCTTCATGGCCCATTATCAGCAGGTATCCCTGATGATGTCATGTGTGATGTCATTGGTGAGCCTTCATGGTCCATTATCAGAAAATCTCCCCCTGGAGGATGGGCGGGTGGTGAAGGAGATAAGAAACACTGCCCCAGCTGGCTTTAACAGCTGGCCCATTATCAGAAGGCATCTGCCCCCCTCCTCCCTGGATTTACAAGAGATAAAGAAAAACATCAGATGAAATAGAATACACTTTTTTTGGTTACATAACGCAAGACAGTCCCTTTGCAGGTGCCTGAGGAAGGGCTGATCCCCAGAATCCCCCAAAACTTCAACCCTTGAACATTGTTTCCCCGCTCCCTTCCGCCCCTTTCTCTTCATTTCTCCTACAGACCCATGGAGCTTCACTTCCAGCCTCTCCACCTCCCATCCTTCCCCACCCCTGAATCCACCTTCCCTTGCAGGAGTCTGCTGGCCCCATTTCTATCCATATTGATGGCTTGGGGCTCCTTTTTCTCAGGCCTGGAACTTCACTTTTACCAACAAGATTTATCTTCATCAGAAATATTGACATCAGCAGCTTCATCCAGGCATTTCTTGTGATTATTTTTCCCTTTTTGCTCAGTGCCAGGCTTAAGCAAAACTCAGTTCACTGCTTAGAAAAGCAGTGCTGAGATCAATGGCAAAGCTTTATTTTCGCTTCTTCTTTATAACTAAAATATTATTGCAGCCAATTTATGAGCTGAGCATCAGGAGCAGGAGTTGCAGCAGCCCCTGTTTTCCTCTGGCCACCTGAGTTGTTTCAGAGGTTTGTGCTGGTGTTAAATCAGGGAAGAAATGAAATAAAGCATTGCACCAACTGTGAGGGATGTGCCCCACGCTGAGCTGGAAGGTGGCTGGAGCATCACAGATGTCTGGGAAGAGGGAGGGAGGGGAAAAGGGCTCCAGGATTTATAGGATCCAGAGAGGGAGGGATATAAAAGGTTCCAGGATTTATGTGGTCCAGAGAGGGGAGGATGTAAAAGGCTCCAAGATTTACATGATCGATCCAGGGAAGAAGTAGATAAATGGCTCCAGGATTTATAGGATCCAGAGCAGGAGGGATATAAAAGGTTCCAGGATTTACATGGTCCAGAGGGAGAGGGATATAAAAAGTTCCAGTATTTATATGATCCAGAGAGGGAGGGATATAAAAGGTTCCAGGATTTACATGGTCCGGAGTACTTCACTGTGGCTTTCCCTGCAGTTTTTGCCTGGAAACCGTGGAGGTCCCTCCCAGAGGGTTCCTGTGCTCTGTCACCTGCTGGAGGTGTGGCTAATGGAGAGAGCACTGAGCAACAGCCTGGCCTTTGACATTCCCAACATTCCACAGGCCAGCTGGAAAGCCACTGCCTGAAAATGCCTGACTCCAGGGATGGTTTTACTCAGCCTTTTCCTGGCAGATTCCTCTTCCTAGCAACTCCTGGTGGGTCAGACCAACACTGCTGGAACCTCCTGTCCTACTAACTCAGGAGGAAGTCATTTCACGTGTAAAAAGATGGCTTAATTTAGATTTCCTTAGTCTGAGAACAGCCAGTTCCATCAGCCTGCTGAGCCCTGAGCTGATGGGTGGCTGATATTGCATCTCCTGCTGAAGCTCTCCCGCTGCAGTGACTCCTTTGCTGTGGGTGACCGTGAGGGCACCACATTTCCCACATTTCCATCACGTGTCGGACCAGTCCAGCAAAACTCAGCACGGTCCTGGCTGGGCTAAACTTCTCCTTGGTTGCAAACTCTTCCAGCTGTGCTGTTCTTCCTCCCCCAGGAGCTCCTGTTCCACACAGTAAGCGTGGCTGTGGCTCAGCTTCACCTCCTCCCACTCTCTGTGGCATTTCTGTGTCTGCCAGGTTCCCGCTCTCCCCAGGTTCCCCTTTCTGTGCCAGCTGCCAGGCGGATGCATTCGGGAAAAGAGCAGTTCCTCTTCAGGGGTTTTGCAACCCTGCTGCTCATGGCTGTTCCTTCCTGCAGACAGGGACAAGGTGCAGCTGCTGTGACAGCCACGAGTGTGGCTGGCACCCATCCTTGTCTAGGAGCCTTTATGCACATTGCAGCTCTCACCCACCAACCCTTCCTGGCCTCGGGCTGCAGGGAGCTCCTGTGGCAGGGTGTGCAAGTGGTGAGAGAAGGTGCTGCAGAGGGTTAAAGGCAGTGAAACTCCCCGAGATGATTGTGGCATGTCAGGGGAGCCATGGCTGAGCAGTGTCTGCAGGGCCCAGCCCAAGGAGAAGGGACTGAGGTGGAGAACAAGGGGAACAAAGCGTCCCTGCCATGTCCTGACCATGCCTGTGACAGGGCAGTGCCACTGTCACTTCTCACTTGTGTGCTGTCTGAGCAGGTCTGTGAAATTCCTGCCCATGGCAATCACAGAATCACAGAACCATTAGGTTGGAAGAGACCTCCAGGATCATCAAGTCCAACCCAACCCTAACCTCAACTAACCCATGGCACCAAGTGCTGCATCCAGCCTTTTCTTAAACACATCCAGGGATGGTGAATCCACCACCTCCCCAGGCAGGCCACTCCAATACTTTATCACCCTTTCTGTAAAAACTTTTTCCTAGTATCCAGCCTGTATTTCTCTTATTGCAGCTTAAGACTGTGTCCCCTTGTTCTGTCAGTGCTGCCTGGAGAAAGAGACCAACCCCCAGCTGAGCACAGCCACCTTTCAGGGAGCTGTGGAGAGTGATGAGGTCACCTCTGGTCTTCTCCAGGCTAAACAATCTGTGGGCCCGGTCCAATATCAGTTATTGTACACATCTGGTGTCTGTTAAACACACTCCAATTTACTCAGTCAGACATGATTTCCTAGCATAGCTGTGGCTGCCTGGATTTGCCACACATCCCAACCTCAGGGTGCTTCTGAATGCTTGACCTGGCACTTCCAAGGCCAGGCAATGTCACCACATTGGGAGTGAATCACACCATAGGCTGGGCACTTCTCCAGCCTCCTCTTTCCATCCCCATGAGGAGGAAAGTGAGAGCCACTTGCCACTGGCAGTTGTGTTAGACATGAGCAACTCATCCTGCTCTTACCCCAGGGCGTGCTGTGAGGTGGATTCCAGGCTGGGATCCCTGGTTCTGAGGGAGAAGGGGCTGTGGCCAGTCCTGCATCATCCACGCCTCTGCCCAGATGTCAGGGCACGGGCCCAGAGCGTGCACAGCTCCTGGCCAAGCCCACGGCCTGCATTCCTCCTTCAGCTGGGATTAAAGGTTAAGGAGCAGCTGGCTTGTTTTGTAATCTCCTTACAGTAATGACCCCTTCACAAGATTTATCACTGCTATCCCGCTGTGCTTCCTCCTTTCCTGAGGTCCTGCAGGAGCAGCTCTGTTGTGTCTGGATGCTCTGTCTGGAACACACAAAATTAGCTCTTTACTGCTCAGAGCCATTACAGCAGCTGGATCCCCATTAAAGCCTCCGCACCTCAGCTCCAAAGGCAGCCCATGGCCAGGAGGATTGATGGGAGAGCAGATAAGAACAGGCCTGGATCTGCATCAGAGCCTCCCAGCTGTCCAAATTCCCCGTGCC
The DNA here is from genome assembly GCA_013400075.1 of Hippolais icterina. Classification (NCBI taxonomy): domain Eukaryota; kingdom Metazoa; phylum Chordata; class Aves; order Passeriformes; family Sylviidae; genus Hippolais; species Hippolais icterina. Next base: position 403,397 of record VWYN01013159.1, on the reverse strand, counting down.
AGTAGCACAGCTGTGTTTCCCAGGACTGCTTCTCCTGGGACACCTGAGAGCTCTCTGATCAATCATTCACCCCATGTTCTTCTGCCACCAATTGCTAATTCAAAAGGCCAGAGACCACACAGTTATGTGGGGTGAAAGGGAAGGAAAATGTGACTTTTTTGGGAAAGTGCTGATTCCTTAAGTTTCCTAGAAGTTCCCTGATGGTGTTTCCTTCGAGCTTGACCTGATACTTCACAGTGGGCAGCTGAGGAGCCTGGGCTTTGCTGGCTGCTCAGGGCGTGTCTGGGGTTTGGGAATACACCCTTGGGAAAGGAGCAGCTCCTGGGCAGTGCAGAGAGCAGCAGGGATGTGGCCGTGGCGCGTGGAAATCCCGGCTGCCCGGGACCTGTGTGGCACTGGGTGGTGACCACACTGCTGAGGGAAGCTGGTATCACATGATGGCTTGGGCAGGCTGACCTGGAACAGAGACTGGACAGAGCTGGAGAATAAAGCAGGGATTTATTGAAATGCCTTTAGGGTGCACCTTAGGCAGGACAGGGCCTGGCCAGGGTTACGGCCAGGGTTACACCCAGTGTGGACCCAAAATGGTCACAAAATGGCTGATTGGTCATGAGGTCTCACATTTTTATAAGTTTTGATCCATTTGAATATTGGGGTTTAATTGTCCAATTCCAGCTCCAGGCTGTGAGCTCCCATCCTTCTTGTTCCTCCCTCCAGCCACCCTTGTTTGTGCTTTTGGGCCTGAAAGTTGTCCTTGGTGTGCAGCAGGACAAGGATTTGTTTTGTTTCCCTGCTCTGTGAAGAGAGCTTACTAGCCCCTCATTTAAAAACTGAAAGTTAAAACATCACACACACCCAGGGCCAGAGCAGAGGGAAATGGTCTGGAGAATTCAGGGATGAGGTGGGGCTGAACAGCTCGGGCCTGCTGGAAAATCTCCAGGAGTCACTTGGGCACTCACAGGCTGGGAGAGGTCCCTGATCTCCCCATTTCCCACGGTTTATTCACCTTCTGGACCAAAGCACCTCTGTGGTACTTGTGCAGCTGGGGCAGGAGGGGCTGGCTGTGGCTGAGAGGGGTCACACCCAGCCAGCTCTTCCCCTCTACTCAGAAATCTGGGTGGAAAGGGTTATTCCAGAGAGAGGGGCTGTGGCCCAGCACCACCCTGTCAGTGAGCACTGTGCTTTGGAACACACCAGTTCTGCATCCTCTCAGTGCCTTCTTTTCTCTGCATGATCTTCAATAATGGGCTCTGACTCCACATGGCAACAGAGGGTGTCACCCGAAAAAGCACAATTTCCTCATCACAGAAAAAACAAACCACATCATTTCTGCCTTACATCATGGTAAAATAATGCAAATAGCACACTAGAAGGCCACCTCATTTGAAATGTATCATTTTCCTTCCAATCTTCCCCTGCTTTTCCTGTTTGAGACGCTCCAAATATTTGTCTCTGCATATCCTCTTTATACTTAGGCAGGCTTATCTGCTTCCCACCCTGCTTCCCTAAACAAGTCTGTTTGCTTCCTTGTGGGCAAGAAACTCAGATTTTCCACAAGTTTTCTCCTGCAGACTCAGCCCTGGGGATGTAAATCTTAGCTTGGTCTGTGAGGAACATGGAAATTACACCACGGGATGTGGATGTCCCTGTGGCAAGGTAAAGGCCAAGGCAGCTTTTGGATTGCAACTGTTATAAATGCACAGTATATAGTTGGCTTTTGGCAAATATTAAAATGAATACTGTATGTAAAATGTGGGAAGATTGTACTGTATATTTTTTATTAACAGAATTTAAAAATGTGATGAATGTATACTTTTTATGATTGTAACTTAGTGTTAGAAGACTGAGGTCTTTGTTTTCCTGCATGAAGATTGCTGACCAAGAAAGCGATTAAACTTCTGTTATCAAGTATCTTGTCCAAATGAAAATAACTAGAACCCCCAGAGAAAAATTTATAGACCTGTGTTATCAGATAGAATAGAGCCACCCGAAGAGTCTGCCGGATGGAAAGGTTGGGGGGGAGTTGGGACTAAACAAAGGAATTCACACTCAAAAAGAAGGCTTGAATCATGCATGTGAATTTTTAAATATGCAACAGGCTGATGTATTTAAAGAACAAACTCTTTATTAACAGTGTATGCTGGCTGGTTCTGTGCCAGGCCCCCTTGGCCGAGAAAATGTATTTTTCTTTTATCTCTCCTAATTGTCTATTTTCTTTTTTTTTTTTTTTAAGTTAGACTTCGAAATTTTTCCAAGAAAGTGAATCTCGTTTTTCACACAACATTGGCAGCTCTGGTGCTGATGCAGCTTCTCTGGGCACCCTTTGGGTCTCTCTCTCCTCCCTGGACCCGTCTCTCCTTCATTCTGTGGGTTCTGGGAAAGGGAATCTCATTCCTCTCAGCCCAAAGGCAAATATTCCTCCTCTCTTCCTACATTTCTATGCTGGGGAAGAGCCACTGAGCTCCTTCTGATATGGGGATTCCCAGTGCTGCTGATCTCATGGCCAAATTCCTCCCAGAAGGAGCTGTTTACAAAAGGGACATGGAGGAAGGATCTGGGAGGGTTTGCACTGGCATCTGTTGGCATTTGTGAGGCATTCAGAGAACAAAATCCGAGTGGAGCTTGGCTTGCTTTTCACTCCAGGACTGAAACACGAACATCTGTCAATGCCAAAGGAACAGATATGAGACACATGTTTGGTTATTTAGTGCTGCTTTTCATTTAATTATGGAAAAGTCCCCTGAGGATGGTGAGAAATGTGATTTTTCACTCTTATGCTAAAGCAGAGCTGAGCTCCAGCCCTAATCCAGCACAGAGGGGAACACCAGCAGGGAATGGAGTCCATGAGTTCTGTGTCTGCTCCATTCTGGGGTGGGGGTTGGACTCTTCTGCAGTGAATTGCATTCACTGCAAACAGAATTTTCCTTGTTATAGAAAACCCACTGGTTACATGCAGATATGAGCAGGAAAAGCGAATTTATTTGAGATTCTCCAGCAGGATGGAGTCAATAGTTGCAGGATTTATGGAATCACAGAATCATGGAATGGTCTGGGTTGGAAAGGACCTTAAAGGACCTCATCCCATTCCACCCCTGCCATGGCAGGGACACCTCCCACTGTCCCAGGCTGCTCCAAGCCCCTATGTCCAGCCTGGCCTTGGGCACTGCCAGGGATCCAGGGGCAGCCACAGCTGCTCTGGGCACCCTGTGCCAGGGCCTGCCCACCCTCCCAGGGAACAATTCCTGCCCAATCTCCCATCTAAACCTCCTCTGGTTCAGTTTGAACCCATTCACCCTTATCAGCCCCACCTTGTCTTATCACTGCATTTCCTGATGAGTAACAAACACTGAACAAAGAAAACGACGTTAAATCAGCACATAATCCGTGGGATTTTCAAAGCTGAATAACATTTTAGGAGAGGATAGAATTATTTCAATTCTTGCATCTGCCATTGGAAATGTTTCCCACTTTAAAAGCCCAGTGTGGGTCTTTAGTGATGTGGGAAAATGAAGGATGTACATTTTAGTTGCTCATTTGTGGAAGTCCACCATCATTGTAGGATATTTTAAATCTATGCAATTGAGCTGAACAGCTTTATGAAAATAAAATGTGCCTTTGGCACTGAATTTAAAACAAAATGTGTCCCACAGAGTATCAGATGGGAGACCACAGGTAAAAATTTTCTGCTCCCATAACTGACACTGTATTTTTGGTTATTACACGTGTGAAAAAAGCTTGGTTTTGGTGATGTAATTAAGAAAACCACAAACCCTCTCATTCTGGGATTGGAAAGCTGCATTTAGTGATGTTCTGAGACATCCTTACCCCAAAGGGGGCAGTGCTGCAGGGCTCTGCTGGAGTCCCTGAGCTGAGCACTTGGCAGGACCTTGTGCAGTCAGGAAGAGATGGAAATCCTGATGAGACCATCAATGCTGCTGAAATTTCTTTCAGAGCCTGATACTCTTAAAGAGAAGTCTTTATCACTTCCAAATGAGCTTTATTTGAGGTGTTCTAGACACAGGGAAGGACACAAGGAATTTTCCACAGTCCTTGGAAACATATTCAAGTTCATCAAGAGTTTCTTTAGCTCATCTCCCTCCCTAAGTTTCAGTACAGAACTTCAAGTCCCTGCAGGTATAATAAAGACTAAATCCTTTGCTTCAGACCTGATAGAGGTTTCATTATCCACAGCTTTATATAATTTCAGCTGGAAGTGATTCAAGCTGTTGCCTCATGAATAATTGCAGCAATGCCAGAGCCAGGCCAAGCCAAGGGAAAATGCTCATTTCATTCAGTTAATGCTGGGGATGAGCAGACACAAACTTACTTGGAGAAATTCTTGCTTGTACAAGGCAGCTTTAAAATTTCCCACCACCCTCGGAAATTAAAAGTGCCACCAGAAAGAATTTTCGTCACGGTAGATCCTGGAGGTTATGGACGTGAGCAGAACTTTGGGTCCCTGAGCTGAATCCCTGTTTCTGTCTTGGTGCCTTTGATTCTCTTTTGTGGGTGAATCATTGGTGGAGTTTCACTGAGGCCAGCATTCAAATTTATTTCTCACCTTGAATTTTTGTTCACAGCTGCTCTGGATCTGGTTTCAGCTGTGCAGTTGTTGTCACCTGACCCTGAAGGAAAAGCCCCATGTATTTTGTTCCAGTGCCATCAATTTGGTGACTTGTATGGGAATTTAAGTGGCTCCAAAATAATGTTGGGAACATCCAGCTCGTGTAAGGCTGAGAGACAAACCAGTGAGCAAAGATACGTTCATCTGCCCAACCACCTTGATTACTCTAACAGAATAATATTTGGGTCCTGACTTGGTCTAGATCTCAGTTCCTGGTTTGATTTTGCACAGAAAAGTGGGGAGTTTTTTGTTAATATTGTGTTTAACATCAGGTGGCTCCATGAGCTGCTGAAACTCTATTTCGTTAATCCTCCTTTTTGCCAGATTGCATTTCCCTCTTTTTCTGCACCTTCCTAGGATGCAAGTAAAACCCCAGTTTTGTATCAGAAGGAAAGAAGTGGTGAATTTACGCCCTTTTCATTGTAAATGGGGCATTTTTGAAACAATTTTTGGCCTGACCTGATCTGCACTTGGGAAGCTCTGAGTGCAGATCCTGGGCAAGCACCAGGGCAGTGCTGCTGCTTGTGGGGTGTTTTGCCACTTCCCTCCTTGCAAGTTCATATCCAAAACAGACAGAGAGGCCAGAAAAAATATTTTATTTAGTAGGAGAGTTCTTAGAAAGATTTTGTGCTAAAAAAGAAATGTGAGTTCAGCCAGTGATCTGATTTTGTTGTGTTTTTTTTTTTCTGGTTTTATTCTTACTGTTAAATGCTGAAGAATATTGCTAAACTCCAGAGAATTGAAGGACAAATCAAATTTGCTATTACAGCAAAAGGGAGCAATTCAATTTGTTCAGCTGTGCCCTGATCAGCTGTCCTGCTTGGAATGGGGTGAGGTTTACACTCAACCAGTGCCACATGTTTTCCTTCTCTTCAGAAGATTTGATTTGGCCCAGACTGGAAAAGTGAAAGTGCTGGGAGCTGAAAATCAAAAGTCTGCTCACCTGGGAGGTGATGAGTACAGGCTTGAGGAGAGCTCCTGGGAAGATGACTCAAGCAATGTTGAGTTCCCTGCTCTGGAGGAGATGGGAGAGGTGCCAACAACTCTAAAACCAGTTGTGCTATTCCTGAGGAATGATTAATCCCTGTGGGACGCTGTTTGCACAGGAAGGGAGAGGCTGTGGGGCCTTTTGACTGCAGATGTTGTGCCCTTGGATGAGGAAATGTTTCATTTCAAGGTTTCTGTGTGTAATTGCCCTGGAATCATTTGTACTGTTGAGGAAACGGGAGGGCCCCCGAGGCAAGGAGTGCCTGGGGCTCCCCACACCTCAGGATTTAGAGAGGAGACATGGAAATAATTCATAAAGGATGAGGAAATCCCTGTCTGTGAAGTCACGGAGGTTGGTTCCCCAGAGGAACAGAGTCATGGAATCACGGAGGTTGGAAAAGATCTCCAGGATCATCGAGGCCAACCTGTGCCTGGTCCCCACCTTGTCCCCAGCCCAGAGCTCTGAGTGTCACCTCCAGGCCTTCCTTGGACACCTCCAGGGATGGGCACTCCAAACCTCCCTGGGCAGCTTTTTCCAATTCCTGAGCACCCTTTCCATGGGGAAATTCCTGCTGGTGTCCAACCTGAGCCTCCCCAGCCCAGCCTGAGGCCATTCCCTCTCCTCCTGTAAACCTGGCAGTGCAAGCTGGGCATTTTGGAGCTGGATGAGACCTTTGAATCAAAAAAAAAAAAATCCACTGATTTTCCTGGCATTTGAACCAGAATTGGGATTAGATTTCTTAATTATCACAACATTGGTCCACCTGCTCCCATCCAGCTCACACAGAAACACTTGAGGGAAACCCAGTCTGTTCCTGGAGCTGGTGGAGGAACACTGGGCATCATCCAGCTGAGGTAAGAACAACCTCTGCTGATCCCTTGGTAACATCTGTGAGCCATGAGAGGCCATTTGCTGTCCAGGAAGGGTTTTTCCCTTGTGTCACCATTGCTGTAGGACACAAAAGAAAGACAAAGGACTCCAAAATACTTCAGAAGGGAAAAGCATAGAAAACTTTATTGTCTAATTCTTACCACCTTTTTATAAGTGTATTGATACAGACTTAACATGATTGGGGAATAGGAACGACACCTCTCTAATCCCGTTGGTTAAACCAGAGAAACAGCAAAACACCACCTGGGGAAGATTGTTTTGAGAATGAATAGTTGTTTGACAAGATTGTTTTGAGAAGAAACCCTTGTTGAGAAGTTTTCCTTTGGGAAAGAAGTTAGCAGCTGCTACCAGGCTAAAATTCTCTCAGAGTCAGAAATGTCAGGCCCACACGTCACAGGCAATCACAGCTCTTTGGGGTTGTTTTCTCACAAACTGAACACCCCGGGCAGAAGATTGAACTCAATCCTTGAGTCAGGTGGCACTGAGCAAGTGTTCAGTTCTTTGCAAACCTCGTTCTGTGCCTTTTTCCTCTCGGCAGGCATGGAATGACACTGGGGCTGTCACATCCCTGTGCACCCGGGGGCTGTGCCTGGGGGACTGGACAGTGGCAGGTTCTGGCTCTGGTGTCCTGCAGCAGCCTCGCTCAAAGGCACTATAATGTTATTTCGTGACTCAGCTTTGTTCTGGGAAGATTTTTCACTAGAAATTGGTGTCCAAAGGAGGCACCAGGGAGGGAACCCTCTCTTTGTTCCCTTTAAACCACAGCCAGCGAGCTCCTGCTTTCCTTCTACTCATTGTCACCTCCCAGGCAGGTTTGCATTGCTCATTTAACGGAGTTACAAACTCTTCTGGAAGAGCTGCTGGAGAGCTGCTTTGGCCTCTCCTGCCAAAGAAAACATTTGTGTTTGTTTCCTACCCTCCTGAGGGAGAGCCAGTGCTTTTATGTGTTCTCATGTTTCCATGTGTGGTTTCCTTATTCCCTTATTATATTTCCTAGTTCCTGACTCCACGCTCTAGGCCAAAGTTACTCCATCCTGCCCAGTGAGGGGACAGCAGGGCAGGACTCAGGTCATGTCCTGGGTGCCTCAATCTTGGCTGTCATGGACAGGGGAGAAAAAGATTAATAATAATAATAATGATAATAATAATAAAATAAAGCTCCATGTCTCCCCTCTGCTTAACACCATGAGCCAAATTTGTAACTTCAGGAGGTTTTGTTCAGTGAAACTCCTCTGTTGAAGCCCCGGTGTGTGGTGACTCTCTCTCCTGGCCCTGCTGGGCTGGCACACCCCACGCCTGCATTTCAGCACGTCCCAAAGTTTGGCTCCTGCTGCTGCAGGACTCCCCTGGTGTGTTCTGGCAGGGTGTGACACCGAGGGCTCTGCCAGACTCCCGTGTCCCCCCGGTGCAAACCATCTGAGGGATGTGCTCTTACCTCCAGGCACCATGAATACACCCCCTGCTCCATCTCATCTGTGAGATCAGAGGAGCAGAGTAAACAGCAGAAAACCCCCAAATTTCCCAGCTTTTCCCTGAGGTCCCGTTACCTCCAGCAATCTTTCCACAGAAACATCTCACTGAATGAAACATCCTCAGCCAGGAGTAATGGAACGAGCATCGTGCCCTTTGCAAGCCAAAGGCAATTAGGGTTGGAAAATGCAACATGAGACGAGGGAGTTATTGATGGTCCTGTCGAGGCTGCAATCCAGGGAGCAGCTCTGCCTTACAGGCTTCAAAAGATCCCAAAAAAGGGAAGAAAATAAAATTGGTGGTGACACTGGGTGGTCCCTGCAGGTTGGGAGGCTGCTGGAGATGTTTTCTGGTAAAGGTCAGAGTAAACATTAATTTTGCTGTTCAAAAAGGGGGAGGAAAAGCTCCCGACTTTACAGCCAGTGTCAATAATTTGCTGTGCTTGGAATCAATCCAGTTGTCACTATTTGCAAGTCTTGGCTTGGTTTGCCTCATTTTTTTAAACCAAAATTTCACCCTGTGGTCCATTTACAGCTGTGAGTTGTGATGTTGCTTTATGCAAATCAAGCAGAAAGACAAAACAAGGAATTTCATGGGTGACTTTCCCTTCTGCCCACTCACCTTTCCAAAGTTTTTTCAATCTTTTTTTTGGCTTTTCTGTTGACCTAAAAGATATGCTTGGGGAAACCACCTCGTAAATTTTGGAGGGTTTTCTGAGTTTTTAATTTATTTCTTTGCTTGCCGCTACATTTCCCAATTCTCTCTCATTCTCTCATTTCATATTTCATGTGTTCAAGGCTCTCAGCTGCGAATTTTCTCCTCTGACAAATTGTCTGAGTCATTCTTTTGGCATCTTGTCAGTGGCAAAAGTATGTGCAAAGCTCACAAATATTTCTTGCACGATGCAATGCCTTTGCCTCGAGGGTTGTTGTGCTCATTCCTTGTCCTTTCGCTGTGGTACCAAAATAAAAACACATTTTGAGGGGATCAAAATACTTCTAATTCTAGACTTTCTTCCTCTGTGACGTGTGTGGTGCTTCTGTGCAGTGGTTTGAAAATGTTTATTAAAAGAAAACCATTAATTAGGGTTCAGGATCTGCCGTTGGACTGGAGGTTGGATAAAACCTTTTCACTTAAAACAATAATTCCATGTGTGATAGACTGAATTGGGTATTTTTAATGGGATTTGGGTTTTTTTTAATGGGGATTGGGTATTTTTAATGGGAACTTTATGTTTTCAGGCATTGGAGAGGAAATACATTTCTTTAGAAATTACAAAAGTTTTTGTTTCACCCTTTTCCCCAGGGGGAAAAAAAAAACAAACAACACCTTGGGTGTCTTTATTCAGCAAATTTCTGTATTTCTGGTTTTTCATCTCACTTTAAAGTAAAGAAAACCCAACCCAAATGTCAGAAATTGCCCTGGGGTGCAAGTTCTGTTTTCAGCTGTGGTAGATCAGGACTTTAAAGCCACAAAACTCTCCATGTTCCCATCATCAAACTTGCTTAGGGAAAAACCTTAAACTTCATGAGAAACCAACCTTTCAATCCCTCCCTGCTTAAAGAGCTTTGTGCGTTCGAAGGTTGAAGGTTCCAAAGACTTTTACCTGAGGAGTAAATGCAGAAAAATTGGGTTAATTTGATTTTTTTTCTTCCTGTAGTTTTCAGAGTTGAGTTTGGAAAATGACCAGCAAACTTTTGGTTGCTCCAGATGGAGACTGTGCAGCACTTTTAGAGGTGGGGAAGGATGTGGGATTCCTGAACTCAGAGATTTTCACTCTCTATCCATGAACAGCACATTTCCCCAAGCCTCAACATCTGAGATGTCACACTTGGACTAAAAACACCCCAGAACCAGCTCTGAGCATGACAGGGACAATTCAGAGGTGACTTCCTGGGAGAAAAAGCTGTTCTGGAGCTCTAGCTCCAGAATTCACCAGGATCCAGCTGTTTGTGCCTGCAGGGATAGGGAATCCAGGACCCAGCCACAGCTGGTCCCTGCCCTGCTCATGTGGGTGGCTCGAGGTGCTCCAGCCACAAAGGAATCCCAAAATCTGCCCCCACACAGATTTCCAGAAGCTTTAGTTGATAAGAAACCTCAGGATTTGGGCTTTTCACCAGCTCAGTGACCCGAGGAGTGTCACAGGTGGCTGCTGCCTTTGGAAAGTCTCATTCAATTGTTCACCACGTGTTTGGAGCTGGATAAAGTTGCTCATCTCGAAGAACCAAAAGAAAATCCCCAACAAACCTCAAAACAAACATGAAAATCACAGTTTGCTCAGGGGCACTGGTCTGGAAGGAGAAGCTTGAACTCAGATTCAACTTTTGGTTTTGCTTTGTGTTTGTTTTGTGGAGCAGAAGCAGCTTCAATCTCCAGCTCCCATGTCCTGCCCCAGTCCTTCCTTTCCGCCCATTTCCCTGTTTCTGTGCTGGGCTCAGCCTCTCTCCTCCTCCTCCTTTGCTTGTCTCGACCCCAAATTTCACCAACAACTCCTTAATTTTGCTTTAGGGAAGAAGCAGCGTTCCAAAGGACACACTGGGGTCCCAGGGGAGAGGTTCTGGTAATATCTGGAGTGTTCAATCCTTGGAATAACTGCAGGGAATCCGTCTGTCTGTCTGTTTGTCTGTCTGGACAGACACAGCCCCAGAGTTTTCATGTCCTTGGGTTTTTGGAGTGTCCCCAGCACACTTTGTTTATTTAGTGTCTGCGTTAAAACTCAGACATCCTAGGGATGACTGCCTGGAGAGGTTTTATCCTTTAAAAAAACACATTTGAGGACAAAACTGGGAGGAAGGACATGCTCAAAAAGGTCTTACATAACAGCAGGAGGCTTCAAGGAGATATTTTGTGGCTTTAAAGGGGATTTTTAAAAAAGAGGGGGACAGACTTTTGAGCAGGGCCAGCTGTGAGAGGACAAGGGGTGATGGGTTTTCACTTTTAAACTAAAATAGGAACAATTTAGATAAGATCTAAGGAGTTTTTTTTTACAATGAGGGTGGGCAGGCCCTGGCACAGGATGCCCAGAGCAGCTGTGGCTGCCCCTGGATCCCTGGCAGTGCCCAAGGCCAGGCTGGACATTGGGGCTTGGAGCAGCATGGGATGCCCATGGCAGGAGGTGGGATGAGGATGACTTAAAAGATCTCTTCCAACCCAAACCATTCCATGTTCTACGACCCTCTGTGAGTGAACTCTTGGAGAGTTTAGGCTAAATCCAGGAGGGAAACAGGAATTGTCCCCACATCCTCACATCTCTGACAGCATCAGCAGTGCCCTGCTGAGTCAGTCCATCTCCTGGCAGCTTTTGCACATCATTTTTACCCTGGAGGCTCAGCAATGCTCTCTTTAGAGCAACATTCACTGGATGGACTGTTGCCATGTCTAATTTTGTGTTTTAATACCCTATGGTTTATTCCTTTTTCCCCCCTGGGGGTGGTGGTTTGGCCTGGATTGTGTCCACCACTGAGTTGTCAGTCTTCCCTGATATCCACCCCTTATTCCTGAATGCTCCCTGTCACTTTTCCCTGGTACCAGCCCCTGCCTGGACAGCCCCTTGGGAATCCCCTATTCTTCAGAGTTCCATTGGTCTGTTTGTATAAATCTCTTCATATCAGCCTCTCTATGGGGTTTATATTTTGTAAACTTCACCTTGTTCCCCTCCCTGGTCTGCTCCCCATTGGCCTCTTCACCCTAACCCCCTCCTTGATTAAAACCTTAAACCTTAAAACCCACAGTCCTGGCATTGTTCCCATCTTCACCTCTGCACTGCCTCGAGTTATTTTGGTTGATAATACAGAAATCTCAGACTGCACGTGAAGCCACTTCACTCCTTTTTACAGTGACCAGCAGTGACTGCTCAGGACTCTGGGAGCCCGGGGGTTGTGCTGTGCCTCCACAAAGTGCCTTGTCACCTGGCACATGATGACAATGGATCTTCTCCGTTGGTTCATTTTGCATCTCCCACAGCATCAGGGCAGATCCTGGTGTGCAGGGGTTTTTTTTTTTTTGGATGGCCCAGGGCCACCAGCTGTGCTGTCACACCCCCTCAGCCCTCCTGAAGTCATCCGAGCTTTACTCCCTGCATCCCACAGTCTGGCCTGGTTCAAATCTTGCCCAAAATAGAGTTTCAGCTCAAAATCCCAAACTCCCAAAGGCACAACAACCACAACACTGTGATGACAACGTGCAGGATTTATGGCTTTGTCAGGCAATGTTCAGGTAGTTTCTGTTTTAAAGGAGGTTGGCCAAATAAAAGAAGATCAACAAAAAAATTCTTCGGACACTTAATCCTGAAGCTTCCTATGAAAAAATAAATCACTTGGAAAATCCAGAGCACAGTCTGTATAAAACTCCCAGGGGACAGGAGATGAGTCTGTACTGTCATAAGCTCAGCCCTGAAGTCAGGCTGTCTGCAGTGATTTTCCCTCTCCTGTTCCTGATGATGCTTGGAGAAGGCAAACTCTCCTCCTGGCCATGGTGAATCAGCAGCTGGGGGCTGCTCTCCTGGGAGAGTTTATCACAGAACCATGGAATGGTTTGGGTAGGAAGAGACCTTAAAATGACCTCGTTCTAACACCTCTTTATGAGCAAAACCAGCCAAACATGGATTTTCCTGCTTGGTTTGGCAGGCTGCAGGGTCTGGGCTGTTCTCAGCTCCTCTCCTTGAGTGCACATGTCCCCTTGCCTCCAAAACCTCACAGGAGCTGACCTTTTGCCACATAACAGCATTTCTTGTCCCATCAGCTTTATCTGATTATTGGGTCCAAGGGTGTAACCCAGATGCCTTGAGATCACCCCCTGTTTAGTCCAGGCAGGAACAAACACTCCGTGTGTCTAATCCAAACCACCGTGCTCCCCTCAGACAGGGGTGTGGGCAAATGTCCTCATCTTTTTGGTGGAGGATGTGGGCAATCTGATGAAAACTCTGAGATAAGACTGACTGGGAGAATCTGAAAGCAAAGCGAGTATTAGTCAATAAATGAAGTGGAATTATGGTGAAAAGTCTAGGGGTGGTAAACTGAATAAGAGTTCCAGGTTTTGTCTCTTTATGTTGTCAGTGGGAAAGCGAACAGTAGTGGGGAGGGAGAAGTGTTTTCAAAGGTTTTATTTTGATTCTCATTCTCTTCTTTTAGTGTGTGTTAATAAATCTGTCTTTATACCCTTCAAGTCTCAGCCTGCTTTGCTTCTCCTAATCCTGTCTCACAGCAGGAAAAGCGTAAATGATTCTGGTGGACACTCAAACCACTACAAATTGGTGCCTTGGCCGGGAAATTGAAATTGATGTGAAACCATTGCATGATTTGGTGTGATGTTGCTGTTTGACATGAAACAAAGATGAAGAAATTCCAAGATTCCCAGAAGGCAAAGAAGAGAAACCTTTATTTCCCCCCTGTTTTATAAGGTATTCCGATACAAAATGAGTATGATTGGTGCATAAGAAATGACACCTCTCTAATTCCATTGGTTAAACCTACAGAAGTAGAAAATCCCACCTGGCAAGAGAATGTTATGAGAAAAAAAATGTTGTTTTTACAAGATTGCTTTGAGAAAGAAGACCTTGTTGAGAAGTTTTGTTTGGGAGAGAGCTAGCAATTGTTAGCAAGCTAAAAAATTCTCACAGGCTCAGAAATATCAGGCCTACAGTGTTTCTGCCTGGTTCTATACTAAAACATCTCTTTGCAACACCTGGGGCTTGTATTTCCCAGGTGAGGGGAAAAGTGGGGTGTGATGAAGTGTCTCACTAAACCCACGGGGACGCCAGTGGATCGTGTGAGGTCTGGGAGGGGATTTGGGTTTCCCTGCACCATGTGTGGGCTCTGGCAGCCCTCTGGGTGAGGCTGGGTGACCTGCAGGAGCTTGGAATACTCATGAGAATGACATTTAGGGGACTTCACTTGGCTTTGCTGAACAGCCCCTGGTGTTCATCCACTGGCACTGGTCTCTCCTACTTGTTACAACGGGTTGGAGGTGGTTCCCAGCAGTGACTTTCTCCTTGCAGGCCCTGCCTTGCCACAGCAACGTGGCCTGGAGCCTCCTGGCTCTGTGCTGCTCCCAGGTCACCCCTGTGGTCAGCCCTGGGTAACCAGGAGAGGATGTGGATTCCTAAAAGCAAACCACACCACTTAGCTGGACAAATAAACGCTTCCTAAAATTCCCTCCCATCACAAGCAGAGTCACCCCTGGGACAAATATTTATTACTAAGAACCTTAAGTAGGATTTATTGACTGAGTAACCACTCACCGCCAATGGTTTTGCAGGAACCTCTGGGGAAATGCAGGGGAAGGCCTGACCCAGGGAGGGCTCGTCCTCCCTGCAGGCTCTGGGAGCTGCCTGGCTCCACAGGTCCCTCCACCTGCAGGCTCCCAAGTGCTGCTGCTCCCTGGCAGTGCTAGCTGGCATCTGATGGCATCCTCCTGATGGGTCTTGGGAGCAAGACCATAAATTAGAGACTTTCGTCCTGCACGGATGATAATAAATCCAAGAACAAAGACAGATAACAGTAATCAAGGGCTGGATCAATAGCTTTAATCCTAGAGCACAGACAGCCCCTATTAATTCAAAGTAAAACCCTCCAGACTGAGAATTTAGTGGTTAGAAACAAATTGGTTTTGAAAACTCGTTTGCTTTTTTTTTTTCCCCATCCCTTCTCTAATTCAGGAGATGCAGCAGGGGGTGGATTTCTTCCTCCAAGGAGGAACATTGCCAACCTTGTCTCCAGTTTCCCTCTGGAGACAGCCAACACAGCAGGCAGGAGTGTGGGGAGAGGCAGGACAGCTTTCCTGAGCACACAGCATTCCCCCAGCAGAGCTTTTTCCAGGGATAAATGACAATTCCAGGATATTTGGACCTGCAGAGCCAGCTGGTCCCAGCCCCACCCTGGTGCCTGGGAGCAGGGCTGGAGATTTCTCTGCCCCAGGGAAATATTCCACATCCCTCTGGCTGTGAGAGAACCCAAGGGACAGCCCAGGTTCTGTGCTGACCCCAGAGCAGACTGGGGTTGCTTTTCCTGGGCTCCTTCACCTCCTGCTCCTGTGTCCTGCTCAAGGGATGCTGCTGGTGGCCAGAGGAGGCGATGGGCAGCAGGGTGACAGCAGTGTCCACTTGACTCAGGCTCTGGAGGAGGGGGAATTCCACGGAGGCTCTGGGAACCCAGGGGCTCTCACCGTGCCCTGACCAACAACCCACGGCAGGGGACGGGCGACAGGTCAGGGGACAAGGGGGGGACCCTGGAAGACCTCTCTGGTTCCCTTTTCTTTCCCCACCACAAGTTTCTTGTGTGACTCCAGCCAGTCATTTAATATCTCCAAGGTTCCCCATTTGCAAAGGCGGACTTTCCCAATCTCCCAGGAATGCTACAGGGATAAATACACCAACGGGTCTTGATCACCCTTTTGGTGTAGCCTGGGGTTCAACCAGGACCTCCCCCGAGCAGACAGGCAGGGAAGGTCCTGATAATTTTCTGGGAACACATCAGTTATTTCTAAGAAAACCAGGAGTATTTTGTGTGGCTGCACCAAAGCACGTGGGGATGTTTGGAAGCTGTTCTCGATAATTCCATTTGCCATGGACAAGATGCTGGAGTTTGGCCGTATTAGAGGCTGCTGCTTTAGGTCCTTGAATAGCTCAAGGGAATGCTGGAAAGGCAGAGGAAACAAGGAATAAAGTCCAATATGTTCTCAGTGTAAGCAGTAAATATTCCTGCAGAGGTCACTTGAGCAGGGAGAGCCTTTTGCCGTGTCTGGATGGGATCAGGGTGCCAGGAGGGTGCAGAGGTCTCCTGGCAGCTCCTCCTTCACCTCAGTCAAAGCAGAGCCAGTGTGGAAGCAGAGCAGCAATGAAGGGAGTGGGAGGCTGCCTGCTGTGGCTTGAATGAACTCCTGCAGTGGGAGAGAGATCTTGGATCCTCAGGGGAGCACGGACAGGCCAAGGCCGAGTTTGAGTGTTTCAGTGGGGTTTGTCATTGTTGTGTTTCCCTGAGGAGGTGGGTGCAGAGCAGAGATGTGCTGAGTTAGGGAAATCCTGCCAGGGCAAGGATACACACCAGGGGCTGACAGCTGCTCTGGTCAAGATGGTGTTAATCAGACCTAATCGACCCCATTAATGAGAGCTAATTGAGCCCGTTGGCCTTGCTCTGCTCCTGCAGGTGCAATGGAGAGGAATAGGAAGGGCAGAGTGTGCTGGGCTGGGATGTTGCAGCCTGGGAAATGTTTTGGGGTGGAGGGTGGCTCTGGATGTGCTGATCCCTGAAGGTACAGAGGGAAACTGAGGCAGAACCACCTCTGCTCTGGAGCCAGACTGGGAGAGTTGGGAGTGTTCATCTGGAGAAGAGAAGGCTCCAGGGCCTAAAGGGGCTCCAGGAGAGCTGGAGAGGGACTGGGGACAAGGGATGGTGGGACAGGACACAGGGAGTGGCTTCCCACTGCCAGAGGGTAGGGCTGGATGGGATATTGGGAAGGAATTGTTCCCTGGGAGGGTGGGCAGGCCCTGGCACAGGGTGCCCAGAGCAGCTGTGGCTGCCCCTGCATCCCTGGCAGTGCCCAAGGCCAGGTTGGACACTGGGGCTTGGAGCAGTCTGGGACAGTGGGAGGTGTCTCTGTCATGGCTGGGGTGGGATGAGATTTAAGATCCCTTCCAACACAAACCATGTGTTAATGTCCTATTTGTGGTGGTTGTGAGGGAAGCTGAGGGACTCTGACTCCTTATGGTCATCTGTTTTTAATTTTTTTTTGACTCCTCAGCCAATTCTGGCTCTTTCGAGTACCCAGATAAAACCCATTTGAGCCACACCACAACTCAGGCTCATGACTGTGATATTTCCTGTCTCCCAAGCCTCTGAACGGACTGAAGGCTTTGCTGCTGCAGCCAAAGACTTTCCTGGTCCATTTCCAGTTAAATTATCACTGGGGTGAGGAGTTGTGGCTCTGCTCTTTGAGCCAGCTGCTGGCATTTCTGCAGTTCCTTGTGAATCCCTGCAGTGGGAAGCTGTGCTGGGGCTGGGAGCAGCCTCCTGCCACGCTCCTCCCTAATCCTTGGAGCTGCCTCTCCAAGAGCTGGGTGGGCTCCTGGCTCTCCCTGCCTTTGTGAATGGGAGAAAAGGGAAAACAAGTAAGAAATATTTCTTTTTGCTGTGGAGCCAGCTGGGAAAGCCACCAAAGGGGAAAAGAGTGACAGGGTAGCAATGTCCTGGCTGCTCTCTTTTCTGTTTGTCTCACAGAGCAGAGATTAATGACAGAGCAATGGGAGGATGGCAGGGTAAGAGGAAATATCTTGTTCAGCACCATTTATCACTCTGGCACTGGCTGATGCTGTCCCTTACTCATCCCAAAGTCTGAGGGTGTTCCAGAGTTCCCCTTTGACCCAGGGCTGCTCACTGGGGATGGCCTCAGGCAGTGCAGGGAGCCAAGTCTGGGGGTTTTTGGCATCCCTGCTGATTCCCAGGGCTCAGGATGGCTCTGGGAGCCAAGAACAAACAGGTTGGCCCCTGTGTGTGCATGGGAAGGAGAGAAGGTTCCTTGTGGCTCCGCTGAGGTTTCTTTCCTGTGGCCCAGGCTGCTGAGTGATGAATGACAGGGAACACGGATGCTGACATGCAGCTGTCATGTTCCAGAGCCCCAGCCAAGAGGGAGAACCTGTCCCAGACTGATCCCCAGCCTCCTGTGCTGCAGGTGAGGGCTGCAGCCCCAGGGCTCTTTCCATCTTCAGGTTGGAACAGGTGAGAGTGTTCTCATGCAGTGGGCAAAGAATTTAAGGAATCTGTTATGGGGAGCTGGAGGAACAAATAATGCCAGCTTGGTTAGAAAGTGGTGAGGCTGTAAATTGTGAGTTTAATAGCAGGGGAATGGGTATGGTTGCACCCTCTGGAATCATTGCTGTGGCAGATGTGAGCGTGGAGGCAACAGGACAGGAGGGAAATGAAGCAAACAGTCCTCAGACCCTCCTGCTCTCCTTAATCAGCGTCTCCCACCACTGTTGTTCATATTTTTCTGCAGCCATGAGATCTATCCTAGCCAAACCGAAGGCTCAGATTATTGTTTTATGTCCTTGCTTGCTGTGCTATTGTAACTTTTCCTACTTTTAAACTTTGCAGTTACAGCTGAATCTAAATTCTTCAGCTGTTTCTGGGGCCTGCTTTCACAGATTTCTGAAAGCCTTATTACCTTTAATATTTCCCACACTCAGACCCTCCTGTTCTCCTTAAACAGCATCTCCCATCACTGTTGTTCAAGTCCTGGCCTCGATCTTCCCCATGCCTGATATTTTAGGATGTTCCCTATGCCTATGTTCCCTATCTCCAGTCTCTGATTTCCTGGGGGAATGCTCAGGCTGGCTGATGCATTTTATAGGAGGCCAGAATGCTACGAGCCCCC
>VWYN01013159.1:352911-384993 GCA_013400075.1 Hippolais icterina | reverse complement strand
CCTCCTGAGGGCTGCCCCCTGCCACAGAAATGGGCATATTTTCATTAAATATTTAATAAATATATTATTAATATTAAAATAACAAGATAGCATGATCAGAGGTGCTTGGAAAAGCAAAAGATTTTAATTATAATTAAAGACAAAAGTAACAAATTGTACAAAAGAAAAATGAAATAAGCTGTGCAAGGTGCAAGGAGGTCCCTTACACCTGCTAAGACACCCTGAAAACATNTCCTGGCCTCGATCTTCCCCATGCCTGATATTTTAGGATGTTCCCTATGCCTATGTTCCCTATCTCCAGTCTCTGATTTCCTGGGGGAATGCTCAGGCTGGCTGATGCATTTTATAGGAGGCCAGAATGCTACGAGCCCCCTGCAGGTGCATCACCTCCTGAGGGCTGCCCCCTGCCACAGAAATGGGCATATTTTCATTAAATATTTAATAAATATATTATTAATATTAAAATAACAAGATAGCATGATCAGAGGTGCTTGGAAAAGCAAAAGATTTTAATTATAATTAAAGACGAAAGTAACAAATTGTACAAAAGAAAAGTGAAATAAGCTGTGCAAGGTGCAAGGAGGTCCCTTACACCTGCTAAGACACCCTGAAAACATGCTGGTAAATGAAAAGTGACAAAGTATAAATTTAGAATCTTGCATTACTTGAGAGCAACAAGGATTTATATGTGAGAGTAACACAACTGATCCAAGACATCCATCTTGACACTGAACAAAGCCTCTGCCACCTTGAGATCCACCCAGGCACTGACCAAAGGACTGTAATTATATACATTGGCCATGTAGCAGTGCCTTTGTGCACTCCTTTAGTAGGTAAGGATCGAGGAGGGGTTTTTGGCATCCTGCCCAACAGAAACAGTAGCTCAAGTAAGCTCTTGAGGTACAGCTCAAACTGCCCAGTGGTTGCCTTTGTGTTGGAACTGGGCCAGTTACGTCGAGAAGAACATCAAGGTTTCTGGTTCTTTGCCTTATAAGTGAAACAAAGAATGAAACCCAAATCCTCTCCTAATATGGGAACACCTGCTAAGGTGGGGGTGTATGACAGTTCTGGCTTCTTTTCCACTCTGCCAAGGTCAGGATAAATACATGGGAAATGTAGGCTTCGTGTTTGGGCTTGGATGTTTGTGATTTCTTATCTATTTACAGACTCACCAGCTGTGAGCTCTAACTAGCAAGCTAGAGAAACGAGGTAAAATGGAGCACCTCTCTATCTCTGCAAAGTCTTTTCAAGGACAATCCATCCAATTATGAAATGCCACCTAAAATATTTTTACTTTAAACCCAATAACTAACTGCTTGAAATCTGCAATGTAGACTCCATCAACCAATTACAGAAAACCACCCAAAGCCATGAAGAAAAAGGAAGAAGGTGAAAAAAATAACAACTAACCTCCACCCTAAAGTCTCCATCCTGCCCCATATATATTGCTATATACAAAAACCTTAAAATCTAAGTTTCCTGAATTCCAACAGGGGTGCATTGCTGCAGCTGGCAGCACGGCTCGTGTCAGTCCCAGCAGGCTGTTTGGGGAGCACAGACACGTCAGCACTGCCTGGCAAAGGACACCCAGTGCCTGTCCGGTGCCCCCAGAGACCCTTGTGCCAGAGCAACCTGTTGGGAAAGATGAAAGTTTGACAGAAAAGTTTCACAGATATGTGTGTTTAGCAGAAGGCTCTCTGGATGTGGAACCTGAAAGCAAAATAGAGATGGAAGCAAGTTTTTGATACAGAAGAATAAAAGATGTTTAAGTTAGGGATTGCTGAGCTGGTTGTTACTGGACAAAGGTTGAGTCGTGTTGGAAGGAGGTTTTATGGTTGGAGCAAAGGATATGTTGACCACAAACAAAAAGATGTTTTTACCAAGTAAGAAGAATTTTCCAGTGCAAGAAAACAGAAAAACAATTTTAAGCTTAACCTGCAACATAATGTGGTAAAGGTATTGTGTTTGCTGCTGATTGGTTGTTATATATTAAGATGCTCAGTAAAGAAAACTTATAGTTTTCTTTATAGCTATAAAGAAATATAAATAGAAAAAAAACTATAAGTTTTTTTCTTTAAAACTTTATAGCATTGTAACCAGAACTCAAGTGGCTTCAGGCATGCCTTTAAGCTGATACTGACAGCTTTAGGCTTGGCTCTGTATATCCACAACCCACGACTGCTGTAACTTCAATCTATGAAATAAACAACATTTTCTGAAGAGCCCGCCTGCTGTCCCCACATCTCTCTCAGCTCGCTCTTACACAACCAGCCCTGTGAGTTCCTTCTCTCAGGGGTGTTGAAAACAAACCTTGGCTTTGAGCAGAAAAATGTGTCCCAGGAAAGATTTTTTGCATTAAATCTGCTGTCTCGTCCACACCAAGCCATGATTTTGCCCAGGTGGTGTCTTTGGAGGTGAATCCTGAGCTGAGTGTGTTCCTCACTGCCAGGGCTGCACTTGTAGTAGATTAAAATATGCTTGGAGGTTTTTTTGGCTCGGAGTGTCAGCAAGTTGCTTGCTCACAAACTGGAGGTGGAATATCCCCAGATGCTGGGTAGTGATTCCTGAGGCTGGGAAGGGCTCTCAGACAGGACTGGGTATGTTTAGTGAAGCTTGAGCTGAAGTGGTTAATCTTCTGCTGATTTCCAAGCTGTGTAAAAATTACCTAAATGAATGAGCCTTGATTAGTTTCCACCAACTCCGACATCAGACAGGCCCTAATGTAAAATGAAGGTAAAATAATCTGATCTTTATCATCTACTGCAAAGGAAAGTGTCCTGTGTGGGAGCAGAGGGAACCTGGGGATGCAGTTCCTTCTGTAGGGATAGCAGAGGGAGAACTGAGCAAAGATTATCTTGAGGAGCCACAGTCCCAACACAGAATTATCAGTCCCAAGACAGGAATTATTGGTCTTATCCTGCCGGAGGATGGGCATAAACCCATTAATTATGAAATCAAGACCCTGAGCTTTAGCATTTGGAGCTTTGCTTTGATGCCTAGAGCAGGCTTATGTAGAAACAGAAGCCAGAGAAAGTTAAAAAAATAAAGGTGGATATATTTAATGAAGGACTTTCAGGTACATTAAGGGCAGATGAAGTCTCCCAGTGGGCTACACCCAAGATGGACAATGGTCATGAGTTTTTCAGACAGAAACAAGTTTGGTCCATTAACATATCAGGTGTTATTAATCCTCCAATTACAGCTTCAGGTAATGAAGTCACATTCCCCCAGTTTGCTCTCCCCCAATTCACTTTTGTTCATACATTTTGGGGTCTGAGGCAGTGTCCTTTGTTCTCAGGCTTAGAAGGGTTGTTTTGCCTTACCAAAATTTGAAGGGAGCTTACTAACACTGTGTATGGAGTTCAGAGTTATACACTAATGCAGTGCAGGAGCTGAAAAATATAAAAGCTAAAATCTGAAGGCATCAGCTTCTACCTGCTTAAAGAGATAGAGAAGTGGCACAGCTCAGAACAGCCTGGGGTGGTGCAGGAGCCTTCCTGGTGTCTCCTTCCTCTGGCTGTGGGTGAGCAGAGATCTGCCCTGGGTTATGGAAATGGAGGAGAAGGGGGTGCAGGTGGGAGCAGTGGCACTGCTGCCATGGCCAGGCTCAGCCTGGGGTCTTCCGTGGGGATTTCCAGGGTGAGCAGGGCAGGAGCTGGTGTGGCAGCACAGTTTGCCCCATGCCATGGGAGATCCACCCAGAGATGCTGTCAGACCTCTCTGGAAATTCCCTGTTGCAAGTGTGAGAGCAATCCTTCTTTACCCAACAGTTTTCTTAAAAATAGTGAGGCTTTGCTCAGCTACATCTTGGGAACCTGCCAGAGGCACAAAGTCAGACCTCTTTGAAACACTCTGCTTTCATTGCTACAATTCTAGCCCAAAACCTGACCCTGTGGAACCCCACTGAGGCAGGAGAATCATCCCAGAGTAAGCTGTGCTTGCCAAGCAAATGGTTTGTGGTTGCACACATGGCTGTGGGTGGGTGTGTAAATGTCTTCTGGAAACTGGGATTGTGATTTAGAAGGAATTCCTGGGGTCAGGAATAACAGATTTGCTCAACAGAGCCTGCTAAATGAATAAATATTGAACTGTGGTTTATGACCATAGAGTAATCACAGAATTATTAATGTTGGAAAAGACTTCCAAGATCACTGAGTCTAATCGTGCCTGGTCCCCAGCCCAGAGCTCCGAGTGCCGCCTCCAGGCCTTCCTTGGACACCCCTGGACATCCCTGATGGGCACTCCAAACCTCCCTGGGCAGCCCCTGCCAAGGCCTGAGCGCCCTTTCCANCCCCCTGAGCCTCCTTTTCTCCAGGCTGAGCCCCTTTCCCAGCTCCCTCAGCCTCTCCTGGTGCTCCAGCCCCTTCCCAGCTCTGTTCCCTGCCCTGAACACGCTCCAGCCCCTCTGTGTCCCCCTTGCCATGAGGGCCCAGAACTGGGCAGAGCACCCGAGGAGCCCCAGCAGTGCCCGGGTGTGCAGGCCCAGGGCCTTCTCCCCAAGGTAGTTATGCCTCAACCCTGGAGGGACCGAGGCAAATGGGGAAAGATCCCCTTTTAGGTCATGGTGAGGAAAACCTCCCTCTCATGGGCCTTTGCAGACACGTGTTAATATTCCTTAAGTTTTGTTGTTCCATTGGTTTGTTAAGTTTATATCACCCTGTTACCATATATGCACGTCTGCCAGAATGTTCTCACTTCCCTTGAATGCCATTGGGCTAAATTTGCCACAGTATTACACCCTTGTAACCCCATTAGTCCCCTCAGTTCACATTTACCCCTTGGCACCACTTTTCCCATTGTTATTGGACCCTGACCCTCAGACCTGTCCTAGGTGTCCTGTTTATAACCCTGTGCCCTCAGACCCCTCCTGGCTCTTGTCCCTGGAACACATTTGAGGCTGTACCCAGGACAATAAACAGTTTGGATTTCCAACCAGGACCCTTTATCCTCAGCCCTTTATCAGCAGAGTGCTCCAGGTCCCAAGGCACAGGTTGCACGGTGCAGCACCCAGGAAGGGGACAATGACTCTCCTGGTCCTCATGGCCACTCTGCCCTTGATACAGGATAGGATTGACCAAGTGTGACACTGATGGCTCCAAAGCTTTTAATTTATGGAAGAATTGCCTGCAGCCAATGGGTGAAGAAAAGATCCTTTTCCATCCTCCTTAGCCCATCTCCTGTATTAGAGAGTTACAAGGGGAAAACTTCTGAAGGGAAACCAATGAGATGCCACCATGTGTACACACCTACGCCCCCCATAGCCCAAGACAACGTTTATCAACACCAAAAAAACCTAATAACAAACTGAACTAACCCACAACAAAAACTTTTTAAATTTACTATCTCACTTCAAAACAACAAAAAGCTTTATTATTTAATGTTATTCATTCTTTATATTTATAAACACTTTATTTATTAAATAAATTATTTTTCCACTTTTCTTCAAAAGAATTCTTTCCCAAACCAATTAAAAAAACCCCCAAAACATTTAAGTTTACTTCCCAAAAAAAAACCCTATTCAAAAATTTTCTCCCAAATTTACAGTAAACCAAAACAAATACACTTTTTTATTAGTGACAGCTCCAGGGACGGTGTGGTTCCAGATGTGCACACAGATACTGGAGTTTTGCCCATGCTGTAACACCTTTCCTACTTTCTCACCAGACAATCTGGCAGCAGACAGGAACAGCCCCACTTCTGGAACAAAAAGATGTTTCATACGCCCTTGTTTTTGCTCTAGAGATTCCCCTGATTTCCATACAGATGCCCCACTTCCTTTTCTTCACCCAGTGAAGTCATCTTGCTGAAGGGCTGGGCCACCAGCAGTGCCTCTTTGGAAGGATTTCAGTGCTGGGAGAGGGGCAGAGGCTCTGGTTTGTGTGATTCCCCACCTGGCCGTGCCCTGGCAGAGGTTTCCTGGTGATGGATCCCATCCCCTGCAGGCAGGAATGTGTCTGCACATCCTGTCTGCAGGGATGAACCCAACCCTGGGGAGATGCCGGTGTGCCTGTGGAGCCCCCAGCAGGAAATGCTGAGCCCCTTCCCCTCCTGGCAGTGCTCTAACGTTGAGTTAATGAGTTTATTCTCATTAATGAGGCAGGAGGGGAGGGAGCTTTGTGCCAGTGGTTGGAACTGAGGGCTGGTGTAGGAGCCAACCTCAGGCTCCGCTGCTGGGAAATGTTATTCATTCTTTATATTTATGAACACTTTATTTATGAAATAAATAATTTTTCCACTTTTCTCCAAAAAAAAAAATCTTTCCCAAACCAATTAAAAAAAAAAAAGTTTACTTCCCCAAAAAAACCCTATTAAAAATTTTTCTCCCAAATTTACCCTAAACCAAACCAAATACATTTTCATATATACATATACAAATACATACAAACATCTTCTCACCCCAACAGGGTCTGGCTCAGCCCAGAAAGGAGTGTCAGGGTGTGATTCCTCCTTCTGAGACCTCTGGAATTAACTGAGAAAGGGGGATGGTCCCTGGCAGAGTCAACCCATCACGGTCAGGCTCTGGAAGAAGCCATGCCAACACCCAAATTCCAGACTGCAGCTCGGAGCCACCCCTGTTCCCTCAGCTGACACCCATCAGCCAAACCTGTTACTGTAGAGAACAGAACTAATTTTTCCCTTTGTTATCTTTTTGTTTCTGTTTACAGAAATAGCAATTTATGGTCTTGGTCCAACAGAGCCTATTGTGAGAATTAGCAAGTTGGTTAATCCCCGTAAAGGCCTATTTTCTGAATCCTAAATCCTGTTCTGTTCCAGTGTTCTGAAACGCTAAAGAAATCCCAAAACACAGCAAGGTTTTACTAAATAATCTCCTTATTGTTGAGTAAAAAGCAGTTAAATGGGAGTTTTTTGTTCAAAAGCAGGGTATTTATCTCTGTGGGTTGGTGGGGTTTTTTGGTTTTTTTTTTTTTTGAGGGGGCACCCTTAGAAATGTAGGTGAGATTCAGTTGTGCCTGGAGATTAAAAAATCTCCTGTGGAATTGAAAATTACTCAATCAGATGAGACTGGAACAAAATTCTCTAAAGCCCTTAAAGGCTCATGGAAATGTCTGAACCTTGTCCTCACATGAATAGGGTTTAATTTCACCGCTCTGGAAATGCCAGGATTAATAATTTTCTGTGTGTATTCTGAATGGAATTAATAGTTTATATAAAACCTCCCAACCCTACACATTTATAACACACGATAAACTTTGACACAGGGAAATGTCTGCCCTTCCCAGCTGTGAATAGAGCACTTGGTGGGTGCTTATTAGAATAAAAAAACACTCAGGAATAAATATGAAACCAATTAATTTTATTTTTTTTGCTTTAAGACATAAAGAACATTTTAAAGAACTATCTATAAAGTTAATTTCCCATAGAAATAGCATCAAGTATAATAGATCTAACCTTTATACCATGAATATTATAATTTCTCTTCCATAAATTAAGACATCTCTATGTACAGTACCAATAAATATGCAGCAAACATTTTCAGTGCCTTTTTTTGACGTTTTAATATAAAACTCTACAATCAATGGCAGAACATAAGGAGATTTGTGCAAGAATGAGAGCAGTTGGAAAGCTATTTTAGTTCATAATTCAGCAAAAAACCCCTAACACTGCTGACTTATGTTGCTTAATAAACTGGGTTATGATCTCCCAGACAATGCTTTTCATGTTGTTCCAAGGGATTTAACAACGGGGAAACGGGAATTTGGAAGTGTCACTGCAAAGTTCACACTCTGTGAGAGAATTGGACCCGGTGCTGGCAGCAGGAGTCACAAAGAGATGGAAGTGGAGCTCTCATTCCCTTTGGGAACCTGGCTGGGTGCTGAGTGGCATGGGAAACACATGCCTGTCCCTCAGCTGGGATTTTTATAGTGCTGGACCTTCCTGGGAGGGAAAATCACTTCCAGTTGGTCTCAGCTCATGCTGCATGCTCCATGGGGACACAAGAGAAAGCCCCAGAGCTGGATGTATTCCCTGGGATCTTGTCCGCAGCTGGGAAAAGGGGGACAGAGCTGAGAGGGACCAATGCAGCTGTGGTTGGGCATCACAGCCAAGAGGGGAGAGCTGGCAGTGTCCAGCTCCTGTGGGGAATGTCCTGCTCTGGATCTCCTGGAGTAACCTTCTAGGGTGGGACTGAGGTCACCCTCCCCTCAGGATTCATGTCCAGGCGTGTATTTGACATTAAACCCCGTTTGACATTAAACCCTCCCCACAGAGATTTATCCGCCCACCCCAGGGTGAGAGCAGTGGGGTTCTCCCTTTCACCAGGTGCTTGGGCCATCTTTACCCAGAAAAACACCACAGAAATCCCTCTCCAGCCTGGGAGAGAAGCACTCTGTGATCCCCACCTTCCCTAGGTCAACCAGCCTTCCAGGGATGTGCCTCTCTCCCCCTCCACTCTTGAGAGGGAGCCTGGATTTATTGAAAGCAGACACTTTTTATGTGATTAAAGGAGGCCGAAGTGCAGCACAATGCTCACACTCAGTGTGTTTAGACCACAAAAAAAATCTCAAGTTATCACCCTAAATGTGCAAAGCACGGAGTACAATGGCAGTGAAATTGAATTCTGCTCTGCTCAAGTTAAAATAGAAAATAATAACAATAATAATAAAATTCTGTTTTGCTTGTGCTAAATGTGAGGTAGATATTGGATTAAAAAGAACAAAAAAAAACCATAACAGCAAGTAACACCTCTTTGGTGTCACAGGGGAAAGCAGCCTGATTCCCACTGGCTAATCAACTCCTGGCTGATCTACAGAGGCTGTTAACAAAACCTCTCAAGGATCTGCAAGGGGGTGGAAAGCAGGGGAAACAGATGTCCTCCATCAGAGTATCCCAGTGAAAACCTCCCTGGAGGCAGGGCACAGAGCCCTTCCCCAGAAACCTCGTCTGAAGCAATTTAGATGTGATACTCCAAGTTCAATCCAGAAAAATAAAACAAATTGTGAGAATAAGAAATAATATGGCAAATGGGAGAATGTCTCTCAGTTCTGTTGGTGGAAAGAAAGGAATTTGCATTCTTGGCAGCAGAGGAATTGAAGACAACAACAGCCAGGATGAGGAATAAATATCCAGGGGCTGCTGCTGTTCTGCTGGGAGGGTAAGGACAGCAGAGCTGGAGCTAGAACAGGCTTAGGGGTGCCTGGGGCTCTGCTGCCTTCACCTGGACTCTCATTTGGCCAAAATCTCCTGGCTGGGTTGTGCCTGTCAGCCTGGAGCCAAGCAATTGGGAGCATGGAATTCCCAAAATGCCGAGGTGTTGTTGTGTGTGGCTTTTGCCTTATGAAGTGCAAGTGTCTCTAAATTTCCAGGGGAAAGTCTGGACCCGACTTCACTCTGCTGAGGGACCTCTAACTGCATAAAATAATGATTATTCACACATTTCCACACAACCAAGCTGGTTTCTGATACATCAGCACTGCCTGGCTGCATTAACTGGTCACTCTTAATTGTGATTAGTGTTTTGGGAGGGGGACTGGGATCAAAAGTGGTCACATTCATTAAGTTGCATTTTTATTATCATAAAACTTGGGAAAATATAAAGAAGCTAAGTCAGTTCTTATGGTAAAGATACATCTCAGTGCTGAGGCACAAGACAAAAGACAATCCCTTCTAGAAAATCCCTTACATTAGCAAAATGCTATTACTGGTGTGTAACACCCACATCTGGGCAAAGATCCTTGACATTTTCTGATTCTTCTAAAGAACGAATTCTGTCCTCATTTCTCAGCTGAAATGATGGGCCACTCACAAGATAAATAAAACAAAGGACAGGGTGGTCAGTTGTGCCATAGAGCGGTGAAGAAACAAGATTCCTTCCAAATTCTGGAATATTGTGTTGAAATTTTCAAGTGAATTCCTAAACCTGTTGGGCTTGGCTGGGGACTCCCTTTGTAGAGAGGTTTGCTCATCACATCCCCTGCCCTGTCACACCTAAAATCACCTCAGCAGCATCTTTTTGGGTGAGGTTTGACACCCTTGGGCATCGATACTGCCAACACCCCTGTGCTGGACAGTCCCTGCCGTCATTCCTTGATTTGGAAGGTTGCTCCGAACTGTGATGGAGCTGAGGATAAACACAATTAAAACTTTCTATTGAGGCATGCAGATTTTAATTTTAATTAAACTTTTCATTTGAGGCATGCAGATTTTATTCCTCCCATCCAATGAAGAGGAGCTGGTTTTTACCATGATCCCCTTCAGCCACATGCTTGGGGCTACAAGTAAATAGCTTGTAGAGTTTGTGCTGAAGCCCCGTTTACTTGAGGCTTCAGCACAAATAAATGTTGGCAGGATTGGAGCTGTTTTCTTTATACCTTGGTTAAAATTTATTAAATTTACTTCTGCATGTACATGGAGAGAAAGTTAATGCTTATTTATTAATATTCAGTTTTTAAGGGGAAAGGAAGCGGTAGGTAATGAACTCTGATGAATTTGGGTTGTGCTTAGTGTTAGATTTTTGGGGATGAAAGAGATTAGGGAAGAGGACATCTAAGATCCTAAGATCTAGAATATTTTGAGCAGTTGTTAAAAAATAATAGTAATTTGATACTTCTTCTTTCAGTGGTTTTGTTGTGAAATGTGCTTTCGGGTTCTTTTCCTAAGAAATGGAAGGGTCAAGACCTAAAATCGTATGGTTTTCCTTATTTAGCCCAAGCTGCCTGTTTCACTCTTTTTTTCTCCAGATTCCGGGTTTTTCTTTATTTTCCTGATAATGGTTTTAGTTTCACAGGCCCCCAAAACAAAGCACATGTTCAGCTTGACCACAGAGTTAAAGGTCACTGCTTCCCATGACCAGATCTCATCAGCTTCTCATTTAATTGAAAATGCTGATGCCCGGGCATTTTCACATCTCCAGAAATGCTTTACATTTTCAAACTCAATATACACAAATTTCTGCAAATGCTTGTGTCCTTATTTAATTAAAAAAAAAATTAATCTGAGAATCCACAGTTTAGGTTCAGTCTGTTGGAGATATTTCCCTTTAAGCTTGACTTTTGTCTCACTAAAGTGGCTTTACTCTGACTTCATGCCTTTGACTTCTGTGGAGAATATCTAATATAAAACAGGGCCAGAATCAGGCTCTGAACACTTATTTTATGTGCTGGTCACTGTTACAGTAACATTATTAGCACTGAAAAAGGGGAAAAAGGGAAGAAAGAGAATTTCCATGAGGATGCATGTGGGGATCAATATGCCTGCACCACTTTAAAACAAGTAATGCCACATATATTGTTTTATGTCCTATAAAATGTATGCTAAACATGCCTGAAGCTGGTGTGGGTAATGGGGTGCAAAAGCTCTAACTGGACTAAAATAAATATTCCTATGGATTATGGATCAGGAGAATCACACCTGGAATGGAGCTGCACCAGCCAACGTTTTGCTGGTGAAGTTCATTTTTAGTGTGCAGTAGACACAAATTATGTGCTAGAAAAGGCTCATTATTGCCAACTTGTATGTATCCTGGAACTTGTATGGAATATCCACACACACACACAAATATATCTTTATCTATATATATGTGTGTGTATATCCCACAGAAGGCTCTTTGAATGCCAGATGTTGTGTTCTCACTCCTGTCCCCCAGCCCTCACAATTCCCATCGTTCAGCACACCAGGATTGAGTGATGATGCCTTGGGATACACTTTCCCTGGAAATTTGCTGTCCCAGCCCTTCAGGATTGCCTTGTGCCCTCAGAACCATCAGCTCATTCATAGAAAAGAGAAGCTGAATTATCCCAGAAGAGAGAGAATTTCCCCTCCAATTTCCTCCAAGGATAAACCAAATTCACCCTATTTTGCCCTTTGCAGAAGCTTTCCTGCCAAATTGTTGGGAATCACCTTGGAAAGATGATTTCAAATCTTCCTGTATGAGACTGACCACGTTGTTTCATGTGCTGGTCACCTAAAGTGCTCCACATCTTCCAAAAGCTGCAGATTTTGTATTTTCGTGAGTTCAGATCCTGTTTTGGGCACACAACCAAGTGATCGAAGACTCAAGGTGAGGTGTTGAGGGAACACTTCACAAAATCTGAGATATGGAAAGTCTCAGGGTTTCACAGGGAATAACGTCATCAAGAAGTGCCAAGAATGGGGGATTTCACCAGATTTTACACTGGTGGGGGGTCTCTGAGCAGTAAGAAGAACCCTGAGAAGGAGCTGGATCACCAGAACAGGGCTGAGGTGGTGTGTGCTAAGCACTGAATGATAATTGAGGAAGAACTGCTCCAGACCCAGCTTAAAAAACTAGGCTGAGCAGGTGCAGATAAAATAGGAATAAGGACTCAAAGATGGAAGTGATCTGGATCACAAAGACATAAGAGGATCCCTTGACTCAGGGTGTTTCCATCCACCCACAGGATAATTAAATTTACTTTCTCCAATCCAAACCTATTTTGAGATGTCAGTTTTCTTTGTGCGCTGGAGAAATTGAGTGTTAAAAGATGGCATTTGGATAAAGAAATGTCCTTGCACCCAATGGACAGGGCCAGGAAGGCAAGAATGAGCAAGGGATCAAGAGGACAGCCGAGATGTGGATGTGGGAAGGCGAAGGATGAGCCAAAGAAGGGATGGGAAGCCAAACTAGGATGAGGTTTTGATGCAGGGAATTTGTCCAGGTCCCCAAAGAGGCAGAGCTGTGCCAAGGGCCAACCCTCAGTGATGAGACTCAAGGAAAAACTGGAAGCAAGAAGACACCCACAGAGGAAAAGAGGGCAGGGCAGGGTGGCAAAGTCCTGGCTGTTGTGATGTGCCTGAAACAGGGAAGGGCTGAGACTGTGGAATCCAGGAATTGCAGGATAGGGAAGGATGGGCAAAAAGTCACTGTTTTGAGATGATTTACCACAAAAGACCTGACAGTCTTCATGCCTGCAGGGAGGTCCTTACACCAAGGCATGAAGACACAAAGATCCTGGTGTTGCCTGGACATTCCCTCCTCCTGCTCTGCTCCTCTCCTCCTTTCCCAATCTCCTTGGCCTCTCTCCCTGCTCCAGCTGCTCCACTGATTTCTCCTTGTCAGCTCAAACAGATCTTCCCAGAGCAATGAACCGTCTCCTGGTGGATTTGCCATGGACAAAGCTGCAGGATCACACGTGGGCTTGTCCCCACTACAAAGCTCTGCCCAGTTCAGCTCTCCAGATCCAACCCCTCGCCCCCAGGGCTGCCATTCCCCACCCCAACACTGATGGGGGGACTTAGGGCTTTGAGGGGAAACATCAGCTTAGGCAACAAAGCCTTGCTGTTATTTCTGGGCAAGAATTGGGGAAATGGAGGAAATCCAAGAGAGAGGAGCCTGATGGTTGGGGGTGGGTGCTTGGCTGTGAGACCTCGGGGCTGTTCAGGGTGGAAAGTCCAAAGCCATGAGGATCCTGAGCCACTGCTGGAGATGTGTTTGCTGCAGGAGGGGAGGGAAAAATGGGAATCTCCCTGAGAGACAGAAAGGTCTGTGGAAATGAGTAAGTGCGAGGTGGGAAGTTAAACACCCCTGAGCTCCACCAGGATGGTGTCTTTGGATCTTTTCACCTCGTATGGGGACAACTGATGTCCAACTTCAGCCAGGGCAAGACTGGGGTGTCCCTTGGGGTCAGGGGCCACCATCAGCAGTGGCTGGAGCCCAAGCAGTGATTTCTTTAGTTGCAATTACTTTGCATTAAATATAATGGAAAGCAAATAATTCCAGAGGTTTTCTCCCAAAATTTCGGTGGCTGATTTAGAAGTGTGCAAAATTTTGCTCTGTGTCCCTTTCTACCTTGGTTCTTTTTTCTGTTATCCTGAAGTTAGGACATGGAGGGGACATTCCACTTTCATGCTGAAACAGAAAGTGTTTTGTGTGTTCCCTTGATCTTTTCCAGAACATTTTGAGGCTGTAAATGGACTTAGAGAACTGTAAACAATTTTTTGGAAAAACCAAAAATCTCAAGTAGCTTCTGCAAAGAACAAGATATAATTTTAATCTACTTTACAGGGAAGTTGGAAAGGATTAATGAAGCAGTTAATAATTAACCTGAGCTTTATGTTAGTGCAAAGTACTGAGTATATCTATTCTTAAAGAAATTATGAGAAGTAATTACCTTTTAGAAATGAGAATATGAAGAAAGCGCATGCAAAACTATACTGGAGTTGCTGGAGAAAGCTCAAAACCCCTTTTGTTTCTTCCTAGAGTAGAGGAAGTTGTACATTGAAGGTGGAATTAGTGACATAGCCTAGCTCAATATTCAAGATGAAAATTCCTACCCACAGGTATGAACTATTCCTCCTTAGCTTACAAAATTTTGAAGAACTTTCAACTTTTGCTTTCAAAAATACATTTTTTTCCCCTCCCTATTTTTCTGTTTTGGCTTTTCTTTGTTTGTTTGTTTTGGGGTGGGTTTTTTTGGTGTTTTTTTATTGTTTTGTTTTGGGGCTTTTTGTTTGTTTGCGGTTTTGGGGTTTTTAGTTTGTTGTTTGGGGGGTTTTTTGGTTGGGTTTTTTTTTTTTCTTTTTAGTTTTTTTTGTTTGTTTTTTTTAATTTTTTTTTTAGTTAGTTTTTGGTTGATTTTTTTGTTGCTTTTTTGGGGGGAGGTATTTCACTTCAACCTGCAGCTTCACCTTTCCCTAGCCATTAAATTAGGGCTCTCGCGAGCTGCAGGGGAGTGATGGCACAGAAGAAGAAGAAGAGGAAGAAGAAAATGAAGAAGATGTAGAAGAAAAAGAAGGAAAACAAGGAGGAAAACAGCAGAGATCTCACCCCAACACGCGCCCACAAAGCCAAAATCCCCCGAGGTCCCCCCGGTGACCCTGGAGGGATCCCCCGGCAGCTGCTGCTGCCAGAGCCTTACAGCAGAAAGGCCCCAAAGAAAGTTTTGTGCTCCTTGGTGTAATCCACCAGCTTGATGTCACTCACGTTGACCATCAGCTTGTCTCCCACCTCCAAGGAGACAACAGCGCCCAGATAAATGGGCTGGAACCAACCATTGCCGTTCTCACTGAGGGTCTTGGTGCCCGTCAGCAGCTGGGTGGGCTCGGGGTAGCTGTCAGTGACCTTGGTGATGATCTCAGTGACAGAGTTGGGCTTGTGGCTGCTCTCCACGGGCCCTCGGAAGGTGACCTGGGCGTACACGTAGTAGTCCCCGGACACGGGAATCACCAGGGCGTTGCTGGAGTAGCTCAGGTTGTTCTTGGTGAAGGCCAGGCCTCGCTTGTCTTCCCACTGCAGGATGGGCAGGTGGCTCCCCACGGCGCCGGCCAGGTCCTGCTTCTTCACTGCAGGAGGGACAGAGAGGGAGAGCATGTGGGCTCGATATTTCTGAGCCTGAGACAATTTCAGCTTGCTAACCATTGCCAGCTCCTTTCCCAAGGGAAAACTTGCAACAGTTTTCCTTTCCCAAAACATCTTTCTCCTTTTCCCCAAACATTTCTAAGTGGGCAGTGGTTTTTTCCCATAACAATCTTCCCCAGCTGTTGTTTTCTATCACTTAACCAATGGAAAGAGGTGTCAGTCCCATTGACCAATGAACACCTTTTTTAGTGAAGCATGCTGTATGAGAAGCAAAAAGATTGTAAATAAAGCCTTCATATCCTCCTCTGATACTGGAGTCAATTGTCCTTATTTCATGTCCTATTGCGACAAGAGGAGTGAGTTTGCCACAGCCGGGGTGTGGGTGTAACGTGAAACCTCTGCTCCAAAGAGGGAGGAATTTAAACAGGGTGAGCAAAATGCTGGGGCAGAAATGTTCTTATTTCACACCGTGAAAGCTGAGCTGAATGGGCTGCAGGACAACTGGCCAGTGGTGTTCTCCAGGGTGCCCACAGGGCATCCAGATCTGAGCAGTCAGGACTGAAAGCCAAGAGTGCTTTGGGGAGATCTTGGCAGTGTAAACTGTGCCTGGGGGTTCTGGTTGTGGGTCAGACCCTAAAGGTTGAGCTGGCCTTCCTCAAGGCTGAGTCTCCTGGCCCTGGGAAGCAATGGAGATGGCTTTACCTTCCCATCTCACCCATCTCCAGAGTGAAAACCTTGTCCTTAAGTGACACCAGCGCTGTGACACTTGTACCATGTTTGCACCAAAGGGCTGGGGACAGGAAGAGGAAATTCTAAACCTTCTTTACCTTCAGCTGGGTGGATTGCAATTCAGTTTCATAGAAAGACACTACAGAGCTTGCAAAACATCCACAGTGGTCACCAGGATGTGTCACCAAGCACTGAGACACTTGGATTTCCTGCCAAGCCTCTTCTCAAGGGGGTTGGGGTTTCTCAGCCCTTCTGCTCCTGAGTGCTCTCAAGGACATCTTTTGTAGAATTGCTTTTGGCTTACCAGGGTCACTGGATTTTGGCAAAAACCCCAAAGACCCCACTGTGCTTCAAGAGGTCCAATTCCAAAGCAACACATTATATTTTAGACCATTTTTATCCCTCTCTTTCCCTTTTTTCTTTCTTTAATGCTTTTCTGGAACAAAATACTATGTTTAGGGATAGCCTCAACATTCCTCCAGCCCAAACTTGTGGTGAGCTCCAGTCCTGACCCCAGCATCAGTCTGACCCAAGCTGAGGATGCTTCCCAGGCTGCAGGGGAAGAATTAGGGAATTGCTGCCCTATTGCCTTCACCTCTCCCTCACCACTTTGATTTCTCACACACAACAAGACAGGACAATCAACCTCAGCCCTTGCACGTTTCTCTGCAGGGAAGAGTTATCTGCACTCTTTACTGACTGCCACATGAAATTGTTGTGCTAAAACAGCTGGAGTCGGAAGAGGACAAAAACCATGAAGATTATCTCAGGTATTATAATGAATCTGGAAAATGAATGATGAATGCTTAGGAAAGATTGAGAGTTCCAGGAACTGGGTCCTTTTAAATGAGCTTGTGCTAATGTTTGAAGCTGATTTTTATTCAGTTTTTGGGGAAAGGGGGAGGTGTGTGCATGGGAAGGGTGGGAAATGGTATGCAGGTGAGGGAAGGCTTTGGAATTCCCTTGGCAATAACCATTAGGTCTATCCTGGGTGAAATGAGACTCAGAAAAAGGAATGTGCTCATGTCCCAGTGGCATCTATTTCCCTATTTTCCAACAATAAATAATCCATGAGGAGACAGGGAGGTGTTAGGAGTGCAATTCCTTATATATTCTCTGAGTAGCACAACAAAATAATGGCCTTTTTTTCTTTTTTAGTGCTGCTGAAATATCAAATCCTTCTGATCTTTTCCCAGGAGACAAAGTGGGTGAGGAAAGTATTTCTGGGAAGGGGAGGACAGGCAGGGATTGTGGCAGCAAGGAAAGCTTAATTATAGAAGTATTGTAAGGTTGGAGAGAATGGAGCTTGGACACAGAGAGGGGAATAAAAGAAAGTGAAAGTGCTCCTGGTCTGCCTTCACCTGCATCCACCTCTCAGTTTAGGGACTGGTCTGAATCCTGGGAAAAGCTCAGCTGGCTTTGGATCACTCTAAGGTTTGCAAGAGCTTGGAGCAAAACATCTCAGAGAGGAAATCTTGTTTGAGGTGGGAGGGATGAGGGAAGATCAGAACACTTCCAGAAAATGTCCTGGGCTCTATTCCATCTCTGGAATTGTGGGGGAAACTTGAAGGGAAGCTGCCTGTGAAATATTCTTTGCTTGTTGAATGACTCATTTAAAATGTCAATGACACTCAAGTCCACAATGAATTTTTTTATTAGTTCTAAAATATGTTTTATTAGTTATAGAAAATGGTAAGATCTCAAATGAACTACATGACCTCCTGACTTCTAGAATTAGTTAGGTTTCACAGCTTTAACCTCCCTCTATTTTCAAGTTAATTACTTTTCCTCATGCTTTCAGTAACAGTCAGGAGAGTAAAATGAATGCCCAAGTGCTTTTAAATACAGCACAGCTCCTTTTCTAGCAGCAGCTGTACTTTGTACTTGTCATTTATTTATTTCCTAAATTTTGGAGCTCTTCTTCCTGCAAATATACCTATGATGCTAATTCTTGAAGGAATTAAAATCTGCATTTAATAAGGGATTCATTGGCACAGTTCCTTCTATTTTCTTACACACTACAAATTTCTGGTATCCCCTCATTCTCCTGTCCCCAAATCCCTTTTGGTTCAGTCCCTTGCTGGAGAATCTCTGTTGCCTGTCAGATTTGGGATATATTTTGTGCTGGGTTTGTGGGGTTTCTGCAGTTCTTAGCACCAATGGGAGAGCCTAACCCTGAACTCTGAGTCTCAGCAAGAGACTGGAGCCTCTGGTGGAGCCCTTGAGGTGCCAGGTCCTGTGTCTGCAGGGTCTCTGATGCTCATGTTCATGCCCTGAGGATTTAATAAAGGTAATTTGGAAGCAGAAGTGATGCTCTGCCCTGATTCAGAGGTGGATTTGGGATTGCAGCACGAGGAGCATGAGCCAGGTCCTGCAGCATTGGTCACCCACTGTGCCACAGGCTGGTGACAAGGAGGAACAGGCACTGCCCTAAATCCTGACCCCAAATCCACCCAAATAAGTGGGGAGGGGATGATGGCAAGGCAAAGAGAAGCCCCAAATAAACACCAATGCACATGAGAAAATGGGCTTGGAGAGAAATCTGAGCTGGGTATTGGCACATCTCAGCAGGTAAAGCCATCAGGGAGGGGAGATCTCGATTCCAGTTGGATGAATAAAAATTCTCAATGTGAGTTAAAAAGGCCAAGAGCAGTTGGAAGATTTATCATAAAGGAACAGACACCAAAACATGGAGCTATTCTGCTACTGCCAATTAATCAGTGCATTCCCAAAGAACTCTATCTAATTCTCATTCCTCTCACTCCTCTGCTCTCACCTTCACAATAGATGTGCCTAAAACTAGAAAAAGACAGAATAAAGGTGTGGAAGAGATTTCCTACAATTTAAGATTTGTAGCCTGCCACCTTCACGTTGAAAAAGGCACCTGAGGTGGGGGAATGTAACAAAGATCAGGAGAATAATTATTCCTTCTACACTTTCTATGCACAAGCTGTGGTTTCTGAGAAGAGGAAATCAGGGTAGAACCCAAGAAATTATCATGCACAGAGCTGAAAATAACAGGAAATATTTTCTGACTGCAAAGTGCTGTTAAGCTGGGAAACTCATTGCTACAGGGAGAAGCACCAGGAATATGTTCAGGCTACAAAAGGGTCAAAGGTAATCTGTAGATATTAGATTCCTTGATGAGTACATTGCACAGCACAGAAAGGAGAGGGAAAAGTCCCTTAACTTTCCCCTTCTCTTGCTCCTTTCTAAGGCCAGCAGTGACTGGCCCTCAGTGGAATGCCAAAGAGGATGGGCACAGCCCAGGGAGGCTGCCTGGGAGTGATGGCAAAGGGATTTTTGTAAATATAGGGGCTGAGGAAATTTGGAGAAAACTGTTGGGTGTTTCCCCGTGGCAACTGGGCTTTTGTGCAAGCCAGGGAAGTTCCCAGCAGCAGAGCAGAGCTTTGGCTGCTCCTCTGAGTCACTGGAGCCTCTGGATCTCTCTGCCATGGGCGACTCAAAAACCAAAGTCTTACAGTAGCAGACACGCTCCTCTTGCTCTTTAAAACTCGCACTAAAGCAAAGATGTGGCTGTGGACAAGGACAGGTCAGTTTTGGAGCTGCAGAAACTCCTGTGCCAAAGGGAAAGGCACCAAGGATGGGCACCAGGAAGGAGCTTGTGCCTTAAGGAAAGGAAACTCTGCTGGGAAATACATCAGCCCTGAGCTGAAGAGTGACTGAACCCTGGGGGTGGATTTGGAGTGAACGCTGCAGGAGTTTTGTGGGAAGCATCCCAGCATTTCCTGCATTCTCCAGGTCACAAAGTGCAGCCTGGGGAGCACCTGGGGTGTTGGGGAAGCCTCTGCAGTGAGCTGGACTTTGGAGAGGAAGAAATGGCATCAGGCCAGCTGGAAAACCCTCTGGCACTCACTTCATCCACACTGCAGCCAGACAGGAACTTTTCACTGGGAATGCCTCCCTGAGCTGGCGAGAATGGGGGATGTCTCAGGGCAAAGTCCTTGGTGTGGTGACAGCTTCAAGGGTGAGGTGGTGAGATGGGGACCTTGGAGATGCTGGCAGCCTCTTGGAAAGGCACGAAAACCTCTTGGAAAAGCATGGAAAACTCTAGGAAAGGCATGGAAAACTCTAGGAAAGGCATGGAAAACTCTAGGAAAGGCATGGAAAGCTCCTTGGAAAAGTATGGAAATCTCTTGGAAAGGCAAGATAGTTCTTTGGAAAGGTATGGAAGCATCTTGGGAGGGCCTAGAAACCTCTGCAAAGGCATGGAAACTTCTTGGAAAGGCACAGAAACCTCTTGGAAAGGCACAGAAACTTCTTGGAGAGGCATGGAAACTCTTTGGAAAGGCATGAAGATCTCTTGGAGAGACATGGAGACCTCTTGGAGAGGCATGGAAACCTCTGAGAGAGGCATGGAAACCTCTTGGAAAGGCATGATAACTCGAAAGGCATGGAAACCTCTTGGAGAGGCATGAAAACCTCTTGGGGAGGCATGAAAACCTCTTGGGGAGGCATGGTAACTCTGGAAAGGGATGGAAACCTCTTGGAAAGGCCTGGCAGCCCACTCTGTGATAAGACGTTGTGATGGCACCTTCCTACCACAACACAAAGGCTTGGAGGGCTCAGCATGGCGTTACCCTTTCCCTGCTGGCTCTGAAATGTGTGAGAGATTATCTCACTGGAAACAGGGAGGAGGATCCATGGGAATATGGTGTGTGTGTGGTCTGAGTCAGGCCTCACAGAAAAATAAAATAAAACTGCCTAATTTGACCTGGTTTTGCTCCAAAACTTGTAATTCTTGCCAATTCACCGCTCCACAAGGGCTCACTGCTCCACAAGGGCTCACTTGCACTCCTTCCCCTGCCTTTTCTGGAGGATTCAGCAGATCACTGAGACATCAGGCACCTATTTCAGCTCAGTTACAAAAGCTGGTCACTCAATGAAAGAAGCAGCTTGGAAAGGTGGTGACATTAGTGTCAGCTGTCTCCTTTGTGGGCCCTTTCCTACATACACTGCTCTCAATCTGGCATGCTCAACAAGGCAAGGCTGATTATTACATCCCCCATGTTCCCTGCAACACCTGCTCCTATCAGATCCACACGGAGCAAGATCACTGAAGCACAACATCTGCTGTAGAAAGGCTTTAGTTCTGCACAAGAATTACCTGTCAGGTGAGCTCGTGGCTTCTCTGCGCTGGAAAGAGTGTCCGTGACTGAGGGAAAAGGGGAAAAAATGGTGTGAGGATGTTTGCTGCTGTTCAGTAATAAAATTACAGAATATCCTGAGCTGGAGGGACCCCAAGGATCACCCAGCCTGTCCTTGTCCCTGCACAGACCCCCACCAACCCCACCCTGGGCATCCCTGGCAGCGCTGTCCAAAGGCTCCTGGAGCTCTGGCAGCCTCGGGGCCGTGCCCATTCCCTGGGGAGCCTGGGCAGTGCCCAGCACCCTCTGGGGGAAGAACCTTTCCTAAGTCAACAAAATGTGAGAGGTGATTGATGCCCATGAGTGCAGGCCCTCTCCTTTCCAACAGAGCTCTGAGTCGGGAATTATTTGCTTTGATCTCTTTTTGACACCCTCGAGGTAATAAAATGCAAACGAGGGAGTTTGTCAGACCTGCTGCAGCACCAACAGGGAACATCGTGGCTGTGGCCGTGTCCTGAACTGCTGGAGGGCAAAGTGTGAGGAGCACGGGCTCCCAAATCCCTGCCTGTGCTTGTTCAGGGCGTCCCCCTGACCCTGCAGAGCTGTGGGGGAAGCCTGTGCCTGCACAGCTGTCACAGGTTAGAAATGCTCCCATCTCACTCTGGCCCCAGTTCTCTCCCTGCATTTTCTCACCCAGGCGTGCCCTGGCTGGTTTGCCGGGGCTGGGTTGGGTGCTGAGGGCAGAGGGCAGTGGGGAGGTGTGTGCTGGGATTGCCACAGCGCTGCACCCGCAGGCGAAAGGGGGAAAACTCACCTGCAGCTACTGCTCGTTGCTTCAGAAAGTGAGAGGCCCTCTCCTCGGTGACCTGCAGGGGACAGTGACAGGCAGTCAGCTCAGAGGGTCTGGCATGAATTATCCCAGAACACGGAATAGCTGCAGCAATGCCAGTGAATTCAGATGGAGCGTTTTGGCAAAAAGGTGAGCCCTGGTAACTCTTTGCCTCACCGCAAGAAGTTTCTGCTGTTGGTTTAGAACTGCCTTCGTCTCTGAAAACCTGGGGGAGCCTGGGGGAGGTTTGTTAAACTCTGAGGCTGGACAAGCCCTTGGCAAGCCTGGCAGAGCAGCAGCAGGGTGGCCAGTGTGAACCAGCCATGCCGGGGATGGGGCTCTGCTCAGCTCTGCTGCAGCCCCTGTGCTGCTGGGGCCTCTCCTGCCCCTCACTCCATGCAGGGCGAGCAGAGCAGAGTGAGAGATTCTCCCCAAGGCAGGGCAGCGCTGAGCCTTTACAGGAGCAAAGGTTCCCCCACAACACCCACAGGGAGACTGAGGTGGATCAGCTCCTGATCCTTTTGTCCTGCACCTGTCTTATTCCAGCCTAAGCCTGTTCCTTAGGTCTAGCTGGAATTTTGGGTGGCTTCCTGGGGGGACAGGAGCTGAGCAGCTCTGAGAGAGCAGCTGTGGGGTGAGCTCTGCCACCCTGGGCCGCACTGGGGAAGGCTCAGCCTCCTTCTCCTCTGCAATTCCCTCCTGCAGCTGAACACTCCCGTTCCCCTGAGGCAGGACATGGCCCTGGGTCACAGAGGGACTGTGCCTGTCACACGCCTGCCCTGAGTCACCACTGCGCCTCCTGAGTCACCCGGGCACGGCCGCGGCTCCGCGCCGAGCGCTCCGCGGGCAGCTCCGCAGGGAGGAGGCTGCGGGAGGCTGCGGGATGATGTGGGATGGTGTGGGCTGCAGTGATGCAGTGGGATGCAGTGGGATGCTGCGAGATGCTGTGGGATGCAGTGGGATGCAGCTGGATGCTGCGAGATGCTGTGCAATGCTGTAGGATGCTGTGGGATGCTGTGGGATGCAGTAGGGTCCCGTGGGATGCTGTGGGATGCATTGGAATGCTGTGGGATGCTGTGGGATGCAGTAGGGTCCCGCGGGATGCTATGGGATGCACTGGGATGCTGTGGGATGCTGTGGGATACAGCAGGATGCAGTGGGATGCTGTGGGGTGCAGTGGGATGCAGTGGGATGCTGCAGGATGCTGTGGGATGCTGCCTCTGCATCTGGCCTCATAGGGCTGTGAGGAGCCGCCCTTGGAGCAGCCTGGATTCTGCTGACCCTCAGGACTGACCCTCAGGACTGACCCTCAGGGCTGTCAGGAGCCCCCATCCCAGAACATCTGTCAGGGACACACGAGGCTGTGGCCACAAAACATGCTGTGTTTTATGGGCAGCCACCAAAACCATACTGAATAAACTGAATAAACTGCCCCTAGTCAGCTCGTAGCAAGGGATTTGAGGCACTTTGCCCAGTAAAAAGCTGCAACAATATTAATATGTAGATGATGAAGCTGTCTCCTGCTGGTTGTGTCTCACACAGCTTCAAACACTGCAGGAGAAGGAGAAAATGGATAATTTATATTGGCTGGGGAAGGGGAATGTTTGTGGAGGGAGAGTCAGCCTGCCTGGGGTTGGGGACTGCTGGCTGCTCCAATAAAGCCAAAGACAGTTTAATGTTTTACTGGAAGTAAACATCCGTGTGCTCCTGCAGAAGACAGTCATTTCTAACATCGTTGCTTCAGCGTGTTGGGAAAAAAATGGAGAAGGAAAACAGTAGAGAGAATTCTCTTTTTGGTCTTTTTTTTTTTTTTAATTGCCTTGCTCACCTGTACAGAAGTGTGCAGCCCAGCCCCAGCAGCCTCCTGGCAGAGTGGAGGAGTGGGGCTGAGGGAAAATCGGTGCTGTGCTCTCCAAGAGATGTCTGAGATCATTCTGAGACCTTTCATTGTATGTAAGGACTTTCAAAGTCCTGCTCTCGGTGGTGACTAACCATGAGTGCTCTGATGATGTGACTCAGTCACAGCCAGCTGACTCTGCCCCTGCCCTGGTGGGAAGCACAAGGTCAGAATTAAGGATTTCCCTCGCACTCCCCTTGCTTTCAGCCAGGTGTATTCACCTAGGAGTATATTTACACATTCCTTGTGTGCCATTTCCTACATATTTCCCGAGTGACTAATTCTCATTAATGATCACATTCTCTAAGGGATCTGCAGCCAGCGAAAAAAATCAATCCCAAACCTACATTTAGGAATGTAACTTCTGTGGAACTGTTTGCGTACTTGAAGCCTAACTTGTATAAACTTGGATGTTGCAATCCAAACAGAGGTGGCAGGAAAACGGGAAGGAGAGCAAGAAGAATTCTGTTTCTTTACAAAAGATAAAAAAAAAAGGTTTTGTTTAAACCTAAATTTACTTGTTTCTTAAGAAATCCAGCTGGAAACTCCTCGTGCAGGAGCTGCATTCAGAGATGCTGAAGCACAGGGCAGATAGAGCAGGGGGATGGAGCAAGGTGTGAAATTATTCTGTTGCTTGGCAAAGGTACATCTGTTCTTTTTTTTTTTTTTACTATTTGTGCTATTTCCTAAGAGTGTAAAAATAAATATAAATCTCCTACAGGAGATGTTTTAGCAGTAGACAATGCCGCATAATGACCAGGTGTCAGTAATGCTTGCCCTGAATAGGCACAGATGTTGTGCATTGATGGGGAGGGAGAACTGAGCAGCACGAGACAAAAGAGAGAACATTCACACAATCAGTGCTTTTCTCTCTTTTCCCTTTCTTGCTCAGCTGTGATTCTGAAAAGTTCACAGCCTCGATTTTCCCTTTGGTTACTGCGGAGAGCCCAACCACTGAGTGATGTTGAAAATCCCACCTTGAGCTGACTCACAGATATTTGGACAGGCAGCTCTAATTACCCTGGGGATTGCTGTGTGCAGAATTGTGCTTCTGGTACTACAAATGTCCAAAAGCCCTGGAGCATTTATATCCAGATATTGCTAAACCCAAAATGGCATGGGAAGAGCAGCTGGCACTGCAGGCAGAGGGTCTGAAAGGCAAAATACCCCCAGCTCCTCCATCCACTCCATTTTGAGCACTGCTTTCACAGGGAGGATCTCTGCAGATCATCTGCAGTACATAAACCCCAATTCTTCTAACTCCAGAGACGCTGCATGGCCTGGGCCAGGAATTTTTGGTAGTTTTTACTGGTCTGTGCCAGTAAAACCTGGCTTCAATCAAAACATTTTGCAGCCCAGTGGAAGGCTATACCCAAGGCATGTGCCCACAAGGAACATTTGCATCCAGCAGCAGTGGCCAGGCAGGGATTTAACTGGTGCTGGCTTTGGAAGGGGAATCCAGACACCTGAGCCCATCCAGGTGTGCTTGCTGCTCCTCCCCAGGCCTTTCTCCTTCCCCAAAGATCAGGAAGCCTTTTGAGGTTCTCCTTCCTTTCTGGGCAGGCCAGGAGCGCAGATCTCTCCTAGGATTTATTCCCAGCTTTCTGGCAGGATCCAGGTGGAGCCTCTGGGATTTTCAAGTTCCTCCTGCTGTGAGCAGGTCCCTTCTCCACTGCTGACACAGCACAGACCTGGCACACAGGTGCACGTCCAACCCTTGGCACAGGGTTTGGGATTCCTCTTTATGCTGCTTGTGGCCCTGACGTGCCAAGGGTGCCATGAAAAATAAACCCAAACATCAGCTTCTCCAGGCCACAGGGCTGCTCAGTGGGATGCTGAGGCAGCCAGGGCTGCTCTCCTGCGCTGTTCCATGGATGGCTTTGGAGCTCAGACCGAACCTTGGCTTCCCTTTGAGGAGGGATGACCCTTCCTCTGGCAGGGCACCACTAATATAGATTTCCTGCTAGTAACACAAACCACGTGCTCTGGTCTGAAAATCCCTAT
The DNA here is from genome assembly GCA_013400075.1 of Hippolais icterina. NCBI lineage: Eukaryota > Metazoa > Chordata > Aves > Passeriformes > Sylviidae > Hippolais > Hippolais icterina. Next base: position 359,155 of record VWYN01013159.1, on the reverse strand, counting down.
TTCCTCTCCTCACTCCGGACTGAAGTGTAAAAGAAAGTGATTTCTCTTCCCCAAAGGTGCAGTGGAGGCAGCCTGGAAGGTGTCCAGGGAAAACCATCAGCAGCCTGGAATTATTCACTCAAGATGCATGGTACCATGACACAGAGAGAACACTGGTGGCCCACACATGTTGCTGTAATGACATGACTTGCCCTGCTTTTTCCTGGAAAAGACATTTCCAGCCAAAGGGGTGGCTTTGCAGCCCTCCAGAGGCACCAGGTGACACCACGTGCAGGAAGGGATGACCAAAGCCCTCACCCTGGGGCAGCGTGCCCAGGGACACGCCCCTGTTGCACAAACCTTCCCGGGCTTCCCTTCTCCTCCTTGCTCCAGGAAGGACTCAGGAATTTACTCCATCTGCTCCTCACCTGCTGAGTCCCTCCCTCCTCCCAGGACTGTCCCCAGAGCACTAGAAGGTGACAATTATGTGTGGGCAGAGCTCTGTGAGGCAACCAGAGGACTCCTCCCGTGTGCTGCAAGGGTCAGGAGGCCAATACTCATCTGGGGCAAACTCGGGGCTGCCCACTCACCCCAGAGTGCCCAGGGCACCCACACCCCAAAACCAGTGCCCCAGAGAGCTCTGCCACACATGGCTGGTCCCAAAGCTCCTGATCCGAGCTGTCAGTGGGGCGCATGAGGACGGAGCCATTTAGCAAACTTGGAATGCAGACGGAAATGCAAAAAGACATTTTCCTGAGAGCTTTTATGCCCAGAAATATTCCCAGGGACTGAACCACCCCGAACCTGCAGGCTCCTGGGGGATATGGCTCCTTGGGGAGTTCACAGCCAGCCCCACAGGCAGACACATCCACCCCTCTGTGCTGTCCTGCTGGACAACACCGACCAACACAGAGAGCAGCAGAGTGAATGAAAAACCGGGGTCAGGCAGGGCCCCGCTGAGGTGCAGCTCCTCCCACGGCACCCTGGGCACCCCGCCAGCCCCGATGACTTTCCTCTTCCTCCCTGGGACTCACAGAGGTTGTAACCCCTCTGATCACCTTGTAACATCATTGTGGAAACATTACGTGTTGCTAATTGGGAGCAGGTGCATGGGAATGCACACCGGAATTGCAATTCCCTCCGTTTACATTGCGCTTTTCCTCTTAAGAAGCCAAGCCAAACCCACTCATAAAAATACTTTTCTCTGCTAACCCTGCCAATAGGATTACGAGCCTGGAATGCACTGGATTGATTAAACAAGTTAATATTTTATTATTCTTCCGCTCCAAGATCATTTCAAGACTGAACCGTTCTGCTCTCGTGGGACACACACAAACCCAGAGCAGAAGCAGAGACCGCCCAAAAAAGCATCTCGTGTCTTTTACCCCCAATCTCGAGTAGCACCCAGCTTTTCATGCTCCTCCACGTTCAGCCTCTGCTCTGCCATAATTCCACACTCCTGGAACTGACGGTCCCCAAATCCTCTCAGAACGTGCCCAGCCTCTGAAGGAAGCTGTGCTCTGGCACCTGCAGATGGGGCAGCCTGGGTTTCTACAGCTGGAACTGAGGCAGTGGCAGGGTCAGGGCAGCATCACTGCACACACACTCACGGAGCTTGCCAGACTGAACAGCCCGAGGGGCTGCACCAGGTGAGAACCAGGTAAGACGCAGGATGTTGCAGCCTGAGCTCGGCATCGCTCAGCAGCGCAGCCTCGGGGTCACACCGGGGCCAGCACGGCCCTGGGAGCCACCAGCGCAGGCACGGCCGCGGCTCCCAGCCTCCCCAAACATTCCCGGGCTAAACGTCAGCCAGGTGACAAACCTGCCTTCCAGACCACTGAAAACCAACACCCCCTCCTCGGGCCCTTCCTCGTAAGCAGCTCGCTGATTAACGGGGGAATTGCAGACCCGAGGCTAAAAAACGCAAAGCTTAATTCACCAGACCTAGAGCATGGGGCATCTCTGCTGAGCTCACAGCCCCCCGTGGGCACAGGCACTCGCAGGAGGGATGGAGCAGTGTGGAAGAAAGTTGGAAACAGCACAGCACAAGTTTGCACGGCTGGGAGCAAAGTGAGTGTAGCTGTCTGGCAAAGAAGAGCTGAGAAGAGCCCAGGATTGAGATAAAGTTTTAACGGGGAGTTAAAAACAGCATGCAAAATTTAGGGTCAGACTCCCTTAACTGCTTTAAATCAGTTAGATCTCTGCAGAAATTCACATTAATAATAATTAGTAATAATTAATAATCCACCGGAGCTGTAGCTGTCAGCCCAGTGCCGGGTGAGTGACCCACTGACATCAGCACATCTTCCTGAAATCAGACACTGCCAGGGGAAGCCGCAGATTTAACCCAAAAGAAGGGAGGAAAATGAGCCACAGCATCAGAAGTCTGGCAGAAATCATTGCAGAGACACTGATTTCCACAAATCAGTGATTTTCTTTAAGCATTCCCTACAGCACAGGGCACAAGGGAGGAAAATCTGGCAAAAATCATTGCAGAGACACTGATTTCCACAAATCAGTGATTTTCTTTAAGCATTCCCTACAGCACAGGGCACAAGGGAGGAAAATCTGGCAAAAATCATTGCAGAGACACTGATTTCCACAAATCAGTGATTTTCTTTAAGCATTCCCTACAGCACAGGGCACAAGGGAGGAAAATCTGGCAAAAATCATTGCAGAGACACTGATTTCCACAAATCAGTGATTTTCTTTAGGCATTTCCTGCAGCAGAGCAGGAAAATCTGGCAGAAATCAGTGCAAAGACACTGATTTCCACCGATCAGTGATTTTCTTTTTAAGCATTCCCTGCAGCACAGCAATAAAAGTTTTAAAGTCTTGTACCCTGCTTGTGACCTCAGCGAAAGCAAGGCACCGTCAGTCAAAAAGAACGCGCAATAATCAGATTTATCCTCGGGGTAAGCGAGAAGTAACGCATCAGCGAGTCTCACACGTGCCCTCGAACAGGAGAAATTCACGAAGAGCATGAAAAGAAACTCCACGGAGGCTCCGTTGGGAGGCGCGGGCCAGCGCTCAGGTGCGCCCATGCCTTACCTGGCTGCCGCAGGAGCTGGGCGCCCGCAGGTTCCCGACCAGCAGGTAGGCGGTGGGCAGCAGCAGCAGCAGCACGGCCAGCAGGCACAGCAGCAGCGCGCAGCGGATCCTCCGCAGGTCCCTGCGGAGCTGCGTCCCGGGGCTGTGGCCGGCACAGGGCTCCGAGGAGGGCTCCGCGCCCATCTCCACCACCACGCTCTCCATGGCAGCAGCGCCGGGCTCGTCCTGCGAGGGAGCCGGGCACCGACAAACCTCTTGTGGCGCCTGCCCTGCATGGAGACCCCCATTAAATAAGAGCTGTCCCGAGTGTGGGAAGGCACCGGCGCGCACGCACACCCTCCCTCCCTCCCGAGGAATGCACCGCCTACAATAGAAACCAACCCCGGCAGGAGCGGCGGGAGCGCCGCGCACCCCGCGCTGCCCGTCCTGCCTCCCGAGCGCTCCTGCCTCCCCCCAGCCAGGCACAAGGAAGCCGGGAAAGTCCCGGTGGGTGGGACCAGGATCGGCCCTGCTGCTGGGCTGGATAAGCTCCGCGGGCTTTTTCCACCCGGCGGAGAGAACGTGAAACCGATGGGAGTGAAAGTGAGAAGCAGGGGGAGCGCGGCTGTTTCTTCTTTCCCAGAGAAAGGGGAAGAGGTTTTTGGGGAAGGTGAGGCGACAGGAAGCCGGTGACCCCAAAGAAGGGGTCCGGTTCTCTGAAGTGTTGCTTCATCCCCTCCGTTTTAGCAGAATTCACAAGAGGCTGCCTGTTGCTCAATGCGCACCTTTTGCACCAAACCGTCGGGGTTTATGCCCAAAATCGGATGTTTGTCTGCTCTGGGGCTCATCTTCTCCAAAACCATCTTAATTACAAATCCTACCAAAACATTGTGCTGTCACAGGAGTCTGTTATCGCTGCTTGGAAAAAAGGATGTCAGTCTTACCTGACTGACGGCTGCTATCCCTGACAGAGAGGGGCTGCAGCCTGTGGGGATCCTCTGGAGCACAAGCTCTGCTGGCAGCTGATGTCCAGCCGGAAGGGGTTCCTGTATCCCAGGAAAATTCCTTCCTTGTGCCTTGCTACTCTGCAGCAGCCTACCCTCCCCAAGGAAATCCATTCATTTAGGAAGTGCCTGGCATGGAGATGTTGCCATTTAAATGTTGCCCAGACTGTTGAAATGGGATTTTTTTTTTGTCCCCAGGAAAGTTCTCATTAAAACAGAAACTTTCTTCGATGTATATGTGCACACAGAGTGATGTGCAAGAACTTCTCCTTTTTCCCTGGGTAGAGAAACAGTCTGGAAACTTCAACTTATTTTTTTAGTGAGATAGGTTTGGTTTCACCCGCCTCACCACGAAAAGCATTTCAGATCTGGGTTTTTTAAAAATAAGATCAAAGAAAAAAAACTATTCTCTCATGCAACATCCCTTTGCCTCACAAAACTTCAGCCAGCACTTCTTACGCCAATGACACGCAAAAAATCTTCCTATTGCAATAGTTTGGTGCAGCTCTTGATACTCTGGAGAGCTACAAGTCAAGCTCTGAGCAGAACACGTGGTTTGGTCATTGAGGCTGACTGAGGCTGCCAGCAGCAAGGATGGGATCCTGGCCAGCGGAGCAAAGAGTGAAGAGACCAAGGAAAGGGAAAGTATGAAAGAGTAAGCAAGAAATAGTGAAAAGCAGGATGGTTTAGGGAGATAAGAGGGAATCCTAGAATAGTTTGGGTTAGAAGGGATCTGAAAGGTCCTCTAATTCCACTCCTGCCATAGCAGGGACACCTCCCACTGTCCCAGGCTGCTCCAAGCCCCAATGTCCAGCCTGGCCTTGGGCACTGCCAGGGATCCAGGGGCAGCCACAGCTGCTCTGGGCACCCTGTGCCAGGGCCTGCCCGCCCTCACTGTGAAATAGTTCCTTCCCAATCTCCCATCCATCCCTGCCCTCTGGCAGTGGGAAGCCATTCTCTGGCACTCCAGACCCCTGTAAATTGTCACTCTCCACGTTTCTTGTCAGCCCCTTCAGGCCCTGCAAGGCCACCCTGAGCTCACCCCAAAGCTTCTCCTCTCCAGGTGAACACTCCCAGCTCTCCCAGCCTTTCCTCCCAGCAGAGCTGCTCCATCCCTCTGATCCCCCTGGTGCCTCCTCTGGATCTCTCCAGCAGCTCCAGGTCCTTGCTGTGCTGGGCCCAGGGCTGGGGCAGCTCTGCAGGTGGGGTCTCAGCTGGGCCCAGGGGCACAGGGGCACAATCCCCCCTCCCCTGCTGCCCAGGCTGGGGCTCAGCCCAGGGCAGGGGGTTCAGGGCTGGGGCAGGTCCAGCTCTCACCCAGGACAGCTTTGCAAAGCACCAAAGGCCGTGTGCACCAATCCCAGCCAAACCACATCGCTCCTGTCAGACTTGACAAGTGACTGACTCTGTTTCCTTCCCTAATTCACTGTTTGTTTTCATTTAGACTGTAAAACCTTGGGGACAAGGACTGCTCTTTGTTTTTACAGGGCCCAGATCTCATTTCAGTGTAGGTGTGGCTCCATTTTTCCTCAAATGAAAGCTCATATTTCTTTGAAGTGCCCTGTAGACAAGTGATTTTTTAAATCTTTTTTTGGAGGGGTCCCAGTTGCATATTCTAGGGCAAAATACTAAAAAAAAAAATGGTACTAATATTTTGACCACAAGTGTCGCAGGTAATTTTCTCTTCACTGTGAGTGCTACAAAAAGCTTAAAATACATTCAAGGCATGGACCTTGCCAGCAGATGGACACAGATATCTCCAGGGAACACCCAGGAGTTTATTTTTATTTTATTTGCCAAGGATTTCCAGGGGAGCCAGCTCTGAGTTACAACAGCTTGTAAGAGCTTTTATTGGCCTCAGCCTTCTTGCAGCGGTGACCTGCAAACCTTTGGCTGGGAGAGGATGAGCAGCTGCAGTCTCTTGAGATGAGCTGGGAACAGGCTCAGGCTCTGCCCCTGGCCTTGAGGCTGAGCTGGGAATTTGCTCTTAAGGATCCCAGGAGAGGGAGGAGGAGAAATTTCTTTTTTTCTGTGCAGGCAAGAGTGCCTGGCAGACAGGAGCCTGGTGCTTGCCAGGAGGGGACTCTCTCAGCAAGGCAGGAGAAACCCAGCACTGGGATGCACTGGGATGCACTGGGCTGCACTGGGGTACACTGGGATGCACTGGGCTGCACTGGGGTACACTGGGATGTAATGGGCTGCACTGGGATGCACTGGGCTGCGCTGGGGTG
>VWYN01013159.1:306239-343595 GCA_013400075.1 Hippolais icterina | reverse complement strand
GAACTGCATTCTTGCTTGATGTCCCTTCACATGCGCAATGGCAATTGCCTCTGGCTCCCTGATTGCCTCTAGGATCTGCTCTATTAGTTCCTCATGAACTAATCCTCATCCTCGAGTGCTAATCAGCCCCCTCTCTTCCCAGATTCTTCTAAATGTGTGGACAACACTGAATGCATATTTTGAATCCGTAAAAATCGTCCTTTTCTTACCCTTCAGTCCTTTTAGCCCCTGCAACACTGCATACAACTCACATGCCTGTGCCGACCAGCTGGCATGTAAAGGGCCCAACTCCACCACCTCTCCTGATTTACCGTCTACAATTGCATACCTGGATTTTCTTTTTCCTTCTACCACCCTTGCTGATCTGTCCACAAACTATTTCTCTCTTTCATCTAATTCTTCTTCTTCTAAGTCTGACTTGGAGCTCTATTATCTCTGCACAATCATGGATAAGATCTCCCAAGGCTTCACCAAACAGGAACTGGGCAGGGTTCTTAGCCACGGTTGTTCGGAGTTCTAAATCAGGTGAATGGATTAAGATGGCCTCATATTTAAGGAGCCTCGCATCAGTGAGCCATTTCTCCACTTTTTGCTGAAGTATACTCCTCACATCATGGGGGGTGTACACTACCAACGGTGCTCTAAAAGTTATTTTCTTAGATTCTTCTACTAACAACGCCACAGCCACTATTGCCTGTAAGCAAGAGGGCCATCCCCTGCTTACTGGATCTAAAAGTTTCAAGACATATCCTACCATCCTCTTATCACCTGCCCAGTCTTGAGTTAGCACCTCGTGAGCTGTATGATTACTAACATCTACAAACAGCTGAAACTGCCTTTTTACCTCAGGGAGACTCAATACTGGGGCTGCTATCAATGCCTCTTTCACTTCTTTAAACTTTTTTTCATCTTGTTCAATCTATTTTACTTTATCCATGGTTAGCTTTTCATATAGGAATTTTACTTTCTCGCTATAGCTATCAATCCATTGCCTGCAATATCTTAAAAGTCCCAGTATCTTATGCACATCCCTTTTTGTTCAAGGGGGAGGTAATTCAATAATGCCACCCTTTCTGGATCCAGTTTCTTTTTACCATTTGCGATCCAGTGTCCCAGATATTTTACCTCAGGTTCCACAAACTGCAGTTTGGATTTGGAAACCTTTAACCCTTTATTTCCCAAAAAAATCAATAGGGCTATGGTGCACACCCTTACGTCCTCCTCCTTCTGACCTGCTATCAGCAGATCACCTACAAATTGCAAAATTTTTGTTCCTTCAAGGAGGGTGAATTGGCCTAGTAATTGTTCTAATGCCTGGCCAAACAAATTAGAGGAGTCTACAAAACCCTGAGGGAGAGCTGTCCACCTTAGCTGCTGTTTTCGGTTTGTCACTGGATCCTCCCATTGAAAGGCAAAATAATCCCTACTTTTCATTTCTAGCAGGCACATGAAAAATGTGTCTTTCAGATTCACAACACCATAGTAGATGTCTTCTGGGGTGACCCAATTAAGCAGTGTATATGGGTTTGCAACTACGGGGAAACGGGTCTTGGTCCTTTCATTTACCGCTCTCAAATCCTGGACTAGTCTATAACTCCCGTCTGTTTTCCTTACTGCCAGTGTAACGCTTAGACATGCAAGGTTCCAGAGTCCCCTTCTTTATTAGGTCATCTATTACAGGTTTTAAACCCCTTCTTCCCTCCATAGAAATGGAATACTGCTTTATCCTAACAGGGTCATCAAGTCTCTCAATTTGTATTGTAATTAGCTCTATTTCTAGCCTCCCTGCCTCCCCCAGAGCGTGCCATACCTTTGGGTCTATTTTATTCTCATCTTCTGCAGTCAGCTTATATAAATTTACCACTATTTGGGAATCCCTCACTGTCAGATGTATTCTAAGAGCTACGATCAAGTCTCATCCCAAAAGATTATAATCCACCTCCTCTACCAACAGCATGTTACCGAGAAAAATCCTGGTGTCTGACTCCACTTCCACATTCTTAATTACTTGAACCTTAAATGATTCCCCTTTTGCTCCCACTACTAGCACAGTTTCTTTGCTCTTGTGACAACTTGATGGTAACCATTTAAATGTGCTTCTCTCCACACCTGTATCTACCTAAAAGTCCATCTCCTCCTTTTTTTGGGGCCTATCTTTAGTTTTATCAAGGGCTCTGAAGATGTCCTGGACCCCAAAATAAAGAGCCTAAGACACCTCTATTCCTCCTGGAACATCTTTTCATCGTTCATATTTTTCTTATAATTCTGCTTCAAGTGCCCCTTCCCTTTGCAGTAAAAGCACTCAGGGACCCTTTCCTGACTGTCTGAGTTCCCCTTAGAGGGGAACGACTGCCTCGCCTGAACATTCTTTCTCCCTGGTTTTCCGTGTTCTTCTGACCGCTCTTGTTTTTGTGCCTCCCTGACAACAGCTACAAGAACCTTAGCCTGTATTTTCTGCTTCTCTTCATCTCTCCTCATATGAACTTTTTGGGCCTCTCTAAGCAATCCCTGTAGTTCCTTCTCTTGCCAATTTTCTATCTTTTCAAGCTTCCTCCGTATGTCCTCCCACAATTTCGCCACAAACTGAGTTTTCAGCAAGACCTCTCCTATAGGAGAGTTCAGGTCTGTTCCTGAGTAAACTTGTAAACTCTTCTTTAATCTATCTAACTACTCTGAAGGTGTCTCCTCTCTTCCCTGACAATCCAGAAAAACCTTACTAATATTTTGGCTTCCCTTACTCCCTGAATTACTAAATTTCATAAATCTACTATGTTTCTCTGCCTCTCTTAAATTTGGGCATCCCATACCAGCCTCTGGCTTGGCCATTTCTCCTCTCTTGGAGTACTCTGAGGGTTCCTTCATTCCCAATCCCGTATTCCTGCCTGTCTAATCATTTCCCTTTCCTCTATATTGAACAGAGACCTCAATATCGCAGTCATATCATCATATGAATAAATGCTGGTTCCCAAAAGCTCATCTAATCTTTCTGTGACCCTTAAAGGATCATCCATCAGCCTTCCCATCTCCTTCTTGAAGGCTCTTACATCCCCTGTGTTAACTGGCATGTTCACGTACCCAATAATACCTGGGGCCGTAGGCACTTCCCTCAGTGGCAGAAGATTGCGTTTCTCTTCTTCACCCTCACTATCTTCTTCCACTACTTTCTTGGCTTGCTGCTTTTTTTTCTCCTGTTGTTTGGAGTAGGGTCTGACTTGGGAGCCTGGGGGCTGGGGCTGGGAAGGGATGCTGGGTCTAGATTGAGTTGAGTGTGTTCAGTGGGCAAGGCACCCTGCGGTGGTTGGGGTGGAAGGCCTAAGGGGGTTGGGGTATACGGGTCTGTCTCGCTGATGGAGGGATCTCCTGGGGTTGGGAAACTGGTGGGGGCTGGAATCCAGCCTTTGGGATTGGTTGCTCCAGTGGGGGCACCGAAGCTGCTTGTGGAGGGACTTGTGCGCTTTGCACAAGTTGTGGAGGGTGTCCTGGGATTCCTAAAGGGGGAGCCTGAGCATGCGCCAGCGCAGGCATCAGGTACAGGGGTGGGAGTGATCTAGGGGTTCCCACATATCTCCTGGGGTTGCTGTGTTACTCCTTGTTTTTACTGGAAAAAAACAGATGTCCACTCTTTCCCATATCCTCGCGTAATCATACTCCTCCCTGTCCCATGGCTGCTAACTATTCATATAATCCGTCAAGGCTCTACAAATCCATCTTTCAAAAGTACCAAATATTGGACAAACTATGTGGTCCCTTATCTCCTTCCCTCCCCATATTTCCATACAAAACTGGATCATTTTCTCCTTAGATTTCTTTCTCCTCGTTGGGCACTCCTCCCAATTTTCTAACATCCAACCCAAAGGGCTTTCCCATGGGATTTCAGGTATATCTGTGTCTTTTGCAGACCTTTCTGCGGGTTTCTTCTGGGCTTTACTTTTCTTCTGACCCATTCTTGCAACTAGTTGCTGAACAGTTTCCCTCTCTTGTCTCCCATTTGTGCAAACAATTACTGGTACAGTGTTATTTTATTTTATCTTACCAGTCTAGTAGTTTTGCAGAGAAGCATTCTGAGGGGTTTTTCAACTGATAAAAGCTCTTTTTTCTGTTCCGTTTCCCTGGACCAACCCTGGTCCAGACTAAAAGTCTTACCAGTCCCTGAACTCCAAGGGATGTCCCTTTCCTTTTAGTCTCCTTGTGACCTCTTTCTANACTCCTCCCAATTTTCTAACATCCAACCCAAAGGGCTTTCCCACGGGATTTCAGGTATATCTACTTCTTTTGCAGATTTTTCTGCAAGTTTCTTTTGGCGATTTTTCTGCAAGTTTCTTTTGGCGTTTACTTTTCTTCTGACCCATTCTTGCAACTAGTTGCTGAACAGTTTCCCTCTCCTGTCTCCCATTTGTGCAAACAATTACTGGTACGGTGTTATTTTATTTTATCTTACCAGTCTAGTAGTCTTGCAGAGAACCATTCTGAGGGGTTTTTCAACTGATAAAAGCTCTCCTTTCCATTCTGTTTCCCTGGCCCAGACTAAAAGGCTTACCAGTCCCTGAACTCCAAGGGATGACCCTTTCCTTTTAGTCTCCTTGTGACCTCTTTCTAACCACCTGAGTGAAATGAGCGTCCCCCTCTTTTCATTCCCCCTTGGCTGACCGTTTCCCTCGTGGAAGGACGGAACTGCAACTTTGGGGTCCACACTCACTTAATGAAAAATATCACATCTCTTTCACACTCATTCGTTCACCCCACTCAACCACGTGATATTTACGGTTCCTTTTCCCACGTGGATTCTTCATGCATGTCGATTTTTAGGAGTGAAATTTATGCCACGGCTCCTGAGACCTTTATGCCATGTCTCTCTGAGTTCCCTCAGAGCCTTTTCAGCTAGCTTTCATCTCGGTAAATTTTTGATTGTGGCCCTTATCTGGCCTGTTTTGGTGTTCCAATTGGTCCTCTGGTATCGCCCCGTTCTGCCGGGCCACTCAATCAGCGGAGGCGCCCTCCCGGACAGAAAAAGGGGGACCCAAGATCCCAAGGTTGGATCATGTCGGGGTCACCAACTGTTACAGATGACAATTCTCTAATCTTTCAGTTAGAAAATTTATTGGAAAATGACGAAGTGAGAAATCGAGTAAAGCCACAATCAAAGGACAGTCCTGACCCTGGGTATCGGAGCTGGGTGAACCACGGACACAGCCTCTCCTGGACTAATGTGCCCCCAGTTCACCTCAGCAGTTTCCCAAAGCCGGGTTTTATACAGACTTTGTGCCCTGAGGCTGTCCATTGTTTAGTCCAGCTTTTTGGATATGTAGATAGGTTTTCTTTTCTTCAGATGTGTATGATGAACAGAGTTCTGGGACAGCATAATGTCCTGATTGCATCTTCTTTGGGCCGGGTAGGGGGATGAATGTCCCTGATGAGTGGATATGATGCTTATCTGGCGTGATGGTCCAGTCGTTGATGTCGTCCAGCTCCTTTGGAGTTTCGCTGTGCCGTGTATTGTATTGTGAAATCACTTTATCGTTTTGGCTTGGAGGGAGGATGACATCGTTCCTGCTCATTCATCAGTGAACTGATTTTATACAGGGGGGTATTTTGGAGATACAGTTTGTTTCATATGTATACAAGGCTGCTTTAATGAAACACGAATTAACCATACATTTATAACATTACTATATACTAAAACCCTAAATCTAAGTTTTTCAGCCTGTGGGATCACACAATACTTTTCAAACTACACCCCCACAACCCCAGTGATATCATTCAATTTTGGAAGGCTGTTCCACGGCCTCAGGTCAGTGCAGTGCTTGCCTGAGGGTCAGTGCCTGTCAGCACAGAAAGCCTGAAATTCTCAGCCTCCAGGGTTCCAACACAACAGGATTGTCCAGTTCTGTCTGTGCATCCTTGCACAGACCCCCACCAACCCCACCCTGGGCATCCCTGGCAGCGCTGTCCAAAGGCTCCTGGAGCTCTGGCAGCCTCGGGGCCGTGCCCATTCCCTGGGGAGCCTGGGCAGTGCCCAGCACCCTCTGGGGGAAGAACCTTTCCCTGCTCTGCAGCCTGAGCCTGCCCTGGCCCAGCTCCAGCCGTTCCCTGGCTCCTGTCCCTGTCCCAGAGCAGAGCTGGGAGCTGCCCCTCGGGAGGAGCTGCAGCCCCCGGGGAGCTCTGCTCTCAGTCTCCTCTCCAGCCTGAACAAGCTTCTCCTGCAGGCCCTGCTCTGTGTAATAATTACACATTTCCTGCTCACAGCCTTTCAGCCCACTCCATGCCCTTTGCAGAAACCAGATCCTTTGGGTTTCCTGGGGGGGATGGGACAGGGTATCCCATCCCTGCTGGGTTGTGGCCACTGTCCTGTGCCCTGGCGTGGGAGACTTCTTGTTTGCATCGCCCTTCCCCTCCCTCCAACACACCCTCTCTGTTGGCTGCAGTTCTGAAGAAGCTGCTTGCCCACACAAAACTCTTACTGAAATGAAGGATTAAGAAATAAATGCACTTAGCAGAGGCTGGAGAGCCAGCCTGCTGAATATTCTGTTCTTCAGGAGCTGGGCCTCAGACCGGTGTGTTTCACATCTCAAACAGAGATGTGATGTACCATGAGAATTTCGGTGTTCCAGGTGGAAATGCCACAGGAAAGTACTCCAAGACTAGTCTGGACTTTCTAAATCTCTGAGGCAAATCTATGTATCAGAAACAAAGCAGACTGGGAAAGGTATATCGTTTGTCCATGAAATTTTTTTCAGGCTGATCTTACTGTTTCAGCCTCTCTCTCTCAGAGGCTCTGGATGAAACTGTGTCATTTTGGATCTTTTCATTATTTCAGGGGGATTTTACTTCTGTTGACACTGAGATTACAAAGCCACCACAGGTACTTTTCCGCAGCATGTGAAGTACAGATAAACAACTGCAGTTTGTTATTCTGATCCTGAAAAGAGGCAAGCACTAATCCCAGCTAAGGTAGAGGTCCTTGCAGATAATGGCTTATTGTTTATTGATCTTACTCCTGTAAAAAGTTCCATTTGTTAATGGAAACAAATCTTTTGTGGAATTGAAGCCCCAGGATTGCTTTGCAGAGATGGGAAACACCAGATTGTTGGGCTGACAACAAAGCACAATAAATTTCTATATGCTTCAAGACTTTTTGTCTCTCCCTCTTTTTCCTGGAGAGCAGTGGATAACCACTGGGAATGGTACCAGGCTTAGAGGAGCTGCTCAGCTCTGGGGGAACACGGACCTCTCAGGGCCAGCCTTATGCCAGGTGTGTCCATATGTATTTACAGGGTTCAATATAGATTACGAAGGATTATGTTTCTCTTTAGCCAAACCAGCTTTAAATTGAGCCTCTTTGACCTGGTGTGTGACTTGAGAGCAGTTATCAGGCAGCATTAAGGCTCTTTCCATCCATCCATCCATCCATCCATCCATCCATCCATCCATCCATCCATCCACAAAGTGCTGACCTTGAGCTCTGTCCCTGGAAGTTGCAATGTATGTGTCAGACACTGTGTGATTATGTTCACTGGGATTTGGGAGCGTGGCTCAGCCCAGGGCACAGCCCCAGCAATTAAACCAGGGACACTGTAGGCATGCTGTGAGGTCTCATGAGTCTCTGTGGTGAGTGAGTGGGCAAATTCTCCTCACAGTGAGCAAAGAAAACCACAACCTCCTGGGATAAGAGATGAGGGCATGGAAATTACAGAGGGGCAGGGGAAATCGTTGTCATCCTGCACAAAATGTGTTGTCGTGGCTTTGAATGCAGAAGTGACCCAAGTGTGAGTGAAGAGGGACAGGCTCCAGCCTTCACTTCCCTCCTTCAAGCTTTGTTGTTTTTAATGCTGAACAGATTCAGGGATGATTAAAACACCCATGGAAGCTGCAAAGAACTTCAGCTCCTTCTCAGTTTTACAGAAGTACAGAAGAATCTCATTAGCTCTAGGCAGCATTTGTCTTGTCTATGTGGCTTCTACCTGTGAAACGCTGGGTCAAAATTATCTCAGCACCTGAGAAATTATTGCCCAAAGAAGCTGTGGCTGCCCCTGGATCCCTGCAAGTGTCCAAGGCCAGGCTGGATGGGGCTCTGAGCAAACCTGGGATAGTGGAAGTTATCCCTGCCCATGGCAGGGGAATGGAACCTAGATTATCTTTAAGGTCCCTTCCAACCCCAAAAAGTCTATGATTCTATGAAATGCAGCTATTGTAGGAACAATTCCTGACATCTGCTTTTCTTGGGCACATCAGGCCTAATTTTCTTGAGCTGATGCCTAAAAAGAGTTGAAGAAAATGATAGCTTCCCCAAAGGAAAAAGCAGCGCATTCCTGAGATGCACCATTTGGACAGGAGGAAAGCTGGGAATCTCCTCCTGGTTATTTGAGGTGACATTTGAGAGGCAGGAAGTCTCCTAGCAGGGACAGTTTTGTCTCCAACCAGGACAAAATATGTTTGCATTCATGTCTTCCAAATGAATTGCTTTGGAATCCATAATTTGATTTTGATTTTGATTTGGAGCTCATAATTGGAACTGCTTGAAGAACTGGGATTGGTTGGAAGGGTAAATCAGGTGAACATGTAAGAATGTGCCTTCATCTTACACTGCCTAACTACTGACCTGGGACAACAGAGAGCTGCACTTGCAGAGGGTTCACCCCCCAAATACTGACCAGGGAGAAAATAACTGCACCAAGCATCAGTGCAGACCACAAAAATGAGCAGCAATAAGATGGGACCTCTCCAGGGAAGTGCCTGACCCCAGGTCATTCTGTAGAGGGGCTGCATGACCCAGCTGCAGCCATGAGCTGCTCAGTGAGGTTCCCATCCTGGAGGAGCGTGGCCAAGGTGAGCAGGAGACAGGCTTGAACTAGGAACACATCTGGCTTTGTGGGCAGATGTGGCAGCAGGATGAGAGAGCAGCATGGGAAGAGCAGATCCAGGGAAGAAATGATGGCCAGATGTCATGGTGAGCCTGTGCAGAAGGACCTGCTGGAGCTTTGAAACTGGTTTTACACTGAGAGGGGCTGAGGTGGGGAAATGGGACTGTCACATCCAAGGAAGGTGCTTGCAGCAGCCTGAATGCACCTGGATGAAGGGGCAAGCACATGGATGAAGATGAAGCCTGCTCATCTTCAGGCTGAAGATGGATGAAGCCTCCTCTGATGCCACTGTGTTTTTGGTAAAAATCATAGTGGAATCGGGATGGAGTGCCAGCTTGGAAGCCACGTGGGGATGGTGCTGAGAGGAGCTGGCGGGCGTGGCTGTGAGGCAATCCTGCCAGGCATTATTGCTCCGTCAGCTCCATGAGGCAGTGACGTCCTCAGTGGGGGAGGAAGGAGACTTGTTGGGACAGCCCAGCCTGGGATGCAGGATCTGGGTAGGAGTCTGTGCAGGCTCTTCTTCCTGGCTCCTTCTGAGGTCAGGACTTTGCTGCCCTTTCTCACATGCCAAGGAAGTTAATTAGTCAATTCCTGAAACTTTTCAACAGGGCTGTGCTCCCTCCTCTCTTCCCGTGGGATCACCTGGCACGATCTCAGCTGTGGGATGAGGAGCCAGCCCTGTGCATTACGCACTGGCTTTGTGGGTGAGCCTTTCCTCAGCCCGTGACCACAGTGCAGGACACGACAGGAGCAGGAGCAGCGAGCGCTGCATCCTGAGCGCTCCGGGCTGTGCCAGTGTGGACATGCAAACAGAGACCTCATCTTCTCCAGCATGTCCACGAGCTTGGAAAAGTGATGTAACAGCCCTCACCTCCCAGCCCTGCTGTTTGGGCAAAGCCTGTGAGTCAGGGACCTCTGGGGAAGAGCAGAAATGTTTTGCACCGAGCATCGAAGCTGAGATTTCCGGTGGGTGAAATAATGGACTATTGCTGGAGTACAGCAGTGGCTCTTGGAAGGATCTCTTGACACAGGATGTGACTCTGCCTCCATCCAAATGAATTTTGACTACCTGATAAGGCTGATTGCTGCTAATTAAAGCTCATGACTTTTGTGGAGCTGAACTCTGGGCTGTAGTAGGCAGGAGAAGGTATAGGTTAACCTATAGAGAAATCAAGCAGTAAAACTTAATTTCTTTCTTTCTTTCTTTCTTTCTTTCATTCTTTTGTTCTTTTTTTCATTCTTTCGTTCTTTCTATCGTTCTTTCTTTCTGTTGTTCTTTCTGTCATTCTTTCTGTCGTTCTGTCGTTCTGTCATTCTTTCTTCTGGGATCAAAGAATTAATTGAAAAGCAAAATTCTCTAAAAGCTTCATATTTTTTTCCCACTTGCAGCCTCTCTGGCATGGCGCAATGAAAGGGCAGTGGTTGATGTGAGAGGTGTTACATGGGGAAACTGTTGAGAAACAGATGCTCAGCTTAACGGTACAGTCTGTGCTTTACCACAAAATTATATCTAATCCTATACCTAATTATACCTGCGGGTTTTACCTGAAAGTACTTGTCATTTCCCAAGTTAAACATCAGCTTGTTTTTGTACTGCCATCTAAACTAATTGTTACTTACACACAGCTGTCAGGACATAATGCTTGGCAAAATGTTCTGCCCCTGGAATGTTCTGTCAGCTGATCTGGTGGGATTTGAACCCTATAAATTGACCCACTGCCATTGACAATGGGAAGAATTTCCATATTTTTGAATCTTTTAGAGTAGAGAATGCAGGAATGTCACGGATGACTGGACGTCTCTTGTGGAGAAAGGCTGTTCCCTTGTGCTCTCCCCATCTCAATTATTTAAGGCAAATCACTTCTGGTTTTACACTGATCAGTAGAAATCTGGTCTTGGTAATCTAAAAACAGAAGGAAGGTGAGAATGTAGGCTGGGGAGATAATAATTCTATTAGACCAAATATCCTGGGGATATCCTGGGGAAATGACATGATGGAAATATTTGATGTTCCTTATCTAATTTCCCTTTGCCACACACGTCTGTCCTGTAGCTCACACACCGACCCTTCCCATTCTGGCCATAGTATGGCAGTGATGTGGCCTTACAGAGCCACTCCAGCCCCAAAGCTGTCCTGCTCCTCCAGGCACACAGTGACTTCCCAGTGACAATCAATTTCCTGTTACACCCAGCCCCACGGGTGGGAAGGGGACAGGGACAGGGAAGGTTGGAGGGAAGTGCTGGAATGCTGCCATAGTAAATGAAACTAAATACAGAAGGGTTTTAGCCTCTTTTCCTCATCCATTTCTTTTCTATCTTTAAGTCTCGCTGCTACCAAGGTGAAGAATTGAGGACCAGGACATTCAGAAACACCCCGGGGGAATCTGAGCAACACAGATTAAGGGATGAGTTTGGAGTACTGGGGAAGGCTCTGTGGTGTAAGACTCACTAAGTGATGAGAGAAGGGACACAAATCACACCCTGTCCCCCTCCCTTCTGCTGTCATAGGTGGATCAAGGAAGAACATGATTTCTAAATCTGCAGAATAATTTTGACCTGTGTTCTCATCTCTTTGTCAGGTACAAGATGGTATCAGCTGTAGCTGAAGGACTTATGCCTGTTTCCTTGTAATTAATATTGATTAAACTCTCCTCTCCTGTTGCTGAAAGATGAGTTATTGTGGAAAGCTTTAACATCTGTCTGTGTTGTGCAAAAAACCTCCTCCATTTGCAGAAATGCCATGCAGGCTGTCATGTCATTCCCAGAAATTTTGCCTGGTATCTGAAATTGTGAAGAATAGCAAGTGAGGGAGACATCCTAAATAATCTTATTTCCCTGAATAAGCAATGGTCTCGAGAAAATGAAGCTGTATAAAACCACAGAGGGATCATCACTGGGACTTCTACAGCTTTCAGCAAAACAATCTTGATAAATAAAGACAAATGAATCATCTGTGTGTGTTCATTTGGAGCAGACGCTGGATGAAAGATGCCCCTGTGCTTCCTTCATCCTGTTCCACTGAGCCTCCAGCAGAGCAGCCTTCCCCACCTGATGGGAGGAAAAGAAGGAGCTCAAATCATGAAGCTGTTCCTGCCTCCCTACCTAATTTAGAGACTCCTCTGTTTTGTTTTTCCATCAATTTGCTGAGACACAATTTCCCTCATCTTCTCAAGTTGCTCTCCCCTCTTGTTCTCTGGGTCATTCCAGTAACGCATTTTTACAATGATGAATATTCTTCCAAATTCTCAGGAGGATGTCTCACCACTGAGCCCTCGGGATTTTGAAAGTGCTACCTCAAGCCTTGGGCATTATTGGGGAAAATCTCCCTCACTGAATCACCTAGGACTGGTGTTTGGAATGAGTAATGGAAGGGCATTTGGGGTCATGTGGGGGTCTTATATCAGTGCAAGGAGAGTAATGTTGTGTTTAGTGGAAATTATGGACTTCAGAAGAGAAAAGCTAGGGAATCAAGCAGGAAGGCTCCTCTTTTATCTAGACCTGGATTATTTTTTTATTTTCCCCCATGCCTTTCTCAAACTGGGCTTGATCCAGGAGGCTGCAGCACCTCTGCTCTGCCTCCCCTCACGGCACATCCCCACCCTGCAGAGCCCTTCCTGTAGGTGCCGAGCCACCCATGCCTCCCCTCAGTCCCGGCCAGCAGGCAGCAAACACCAGCAGGGTGAATAGTTCTCACTGTGGTGGCTGCTCTCCTGGCAGGGAAGTCACCCAGCTCCTGGAAATCACCAGCACCCCTTGCACAATCCCTGGCACGCACGGCCTGCGGTGACGTGCCAGGAGCCACCTCTGGCTCGGGTGTCTGGGGACAGCTGTGCAGCCACCCTGGGAGCCCAGCACAGCCTCCCCCACCCTGGGGTGACCCTGGGTCCCCATCCAGGCCAATGCTGGCTCTTGGGGTGTCCAGCTCCCCTGTGTGCTGGGCTGAAGAGCCCTGTGTGTGTCAGGAGAGGCTCCCCACGTGGCTGAAGAGCCCTGTGTGTGTCAGGAGTGCTGGGTAACAAGGGATTTTTATTGACATTCCATGGGGGAGACAGTAATGAACAGCACAGAGAGCTGTCACAGAATCCCAGAATGGTTTGGGTTGGAAGGGACATCCCATCCCACCCCCTGCCATGTGCAGGGACACCTCCCACTGTCCCAGGCTGCTCCAAGCCCCAATGTCCAGCCTGGCCTTGGACACTGCCAGGGATCCAGGGGCAGCCACAGCTGCTCTGGGCACCCTGTGCCAGGGCCTGCCCACCCTCACAAGGAAGGATTTCTTCTGCATATTGAACCTAAATTCCCCCTCTTTCAGTTTGGAGGTATGTTTGTCACAGCTTCCTTTGTAGCAGCATGTCCAATTGAGGGAAATCCAGGAAAATCCAGTGAGGATTACTCAAGGTGTGGAGAATGCAGGCAGCACAAGGCACAAACACGTGGAGTGCGTGGCTAAAAGATGATTACAGGGCTTCTTTGAGACCTACGACATAAAATGTCTTTGAGAGGAGGGAAAAGAACAGAGAACTGATCAACACCTTTAAAAAGTGCCTTAAAAAAGGCTTTATATCCTGTATTCTGCACTGACCAGTTGCTCTTCTTCTTTGGGCTTTGAATTTACAATAGGAAAATATAGGCTGGGATCCTGGGCTTCTTATTTCACATAACCATTAAGGTTGCATTGGACTTCCAAGGTCATTGACCCCAACTTTTTTGAAGCACTTGATGATTTAATCAGAAATTGTTATTACTAGTATTACTACTCTGAAGGTTACTACTGGTATTGTTATTGTTGTTACTGTTGTTATTATTATTAAGTAAATTTCTTCACTGACAGACGTTTCTTAATGCTAATAATATTTTCACCTGTAATATCAGTGTTGTTTAGATCAGTCTCTGCTCTTTAGGATTGCAGATCTAGTACAAAAATGCTTTTAAAATCGTCCCAGATTGCATAACACAAAAGTTCTGCTGTTAAAAATAATGGCTGGGATGAAGATAACCTTAGCAGAACTTAATGTGTAAGGAGGGTGAGATGTAAAACCTCAGTCCCAAGGTGCATCCACCCCTTGAGCCATGTCAGAGCTAAACAGAATCTTTCTGATAAAAATATTTTTCTTCTGGAAAGAAAATTAGCTTGAATCAAGTGATAACTTGGAGGAATGATGCTGTCAAGAGCAAACATCAATACTTTTCATTTCAATGATATTTGATTGTCCTATTTCAACTTAGTTTGACTTAATTTCAAAATGATCCCTCATTTCTCTGTTTTGGTAAAAATTAAAATAACACCCATCATGACTCTATTGAAGTCAAATATTCGACAAATCAAGGAATTAAATTCAGGGAAAAATTTTCAGCTTTTCATTCTGTACTGAAAGAAAACAAAGTGAAACATCTGAACACGGTCTATAGAAAGGAAATTTCAATTATCATCTCTGTTTAGCTGTGGCAAGACCAAACCTGTGGCTGTCACACCATGACACATTTCCAGTGAGAAAAGGGCAATTCTTTAGTAATACAAACAGTATTGTCACAGAATATGGACAAGCACATGTCCAGAGCTGTCTGTGTCCTGATTTCACCCGTCAGAAACAATTTTTGCAATACTTCCCTCTGCAGAGTCTTTATTTATCTATTTGTTCATTTAGAAAAAGGATGTGCTGAAAAATAGAAGCAGAATTCGAGTTGTTTCATGATAAAATGGTGCAATCAGCAGTGTTTTTTAGATGAACCCAGTGGTACAGTGATGTCTGCGTTGCTGTGATGTTGCTGCAAGGACCCTAGTCCGTATTTGTCAGAGTTCCTATTATTGGCTCATATTCCAAATGTTGTTTGAAGTTACCAGAAGGAGCTGGACTGGACCCCAGTGAACACCCAAACCTCTGATTTTCATCACTTCTCAGCTGGCCTTCCTCACCTCTTTTTTTTGGAGGAGCCTGGGAGTGACTAAATGCAGAAACACCAAAATTTGGGTCTGAGGCCAGGCTTAGGCCTGATACACATTAAATTTCACCCAGCTGGGTCGATGGATGGTTTTACCTTTTGATACTTCCCCTATCCCATGTCAAGCTCTTGTTGAAAAGCTACAAGAGCACGAAGGCTCCTCCAGCAGGAGCTGCAGCCAGGGGAGCTGGGCACAAGTGCTGGGAACCTGGGCACTGAGAATTCCAGACTTTCTGTGCTGACAGGCACTGACTCCCATGAAAACACTGCATTGGACCTGAGGCCGTGGAGAAGTGATAGTTTGAGTGACAGCACTGGGATTATGGGTGTGCAGTTTGAATAGAACTGTGTGATATCACAGGGTGCAAAACTTAGAGTTTAAGGCTTTAGAATATAGTAATATATATAAAGCAAGATGGAGGTTTTAGGGCTAGTCCATCATTTTCACCTTCTTCTTCACGGGTCTGGGTGGTGTTTTGTAATTGGGTAGAAAAATCTGCATTGCAGGCCATGGGTGGTTGGTTATTGGGTTAAAAATAAAAATAATTTAGGTATCATTTATTAATTGGACAGTTTATCCTTAAAAGGTCTTGTAGAGAGATAGAGATGGAGCCATTTTTCACTTTGCTAGCCAGAACTCACGGCTTGTGAGACTGTAACATAGATAAGAATGAATAAACATCTGAGTCCAAACGAGAAATACCGTCTAGCACATTTAATCCTGACCCTGGCAAAAAGAAGATAAAAAGTGACACACAAGCTCCCGAGCCCAGCTCTGCCCTCAGAGCCACACAAAGCTGTCCCTGTGTCTTCTGGGACCTGCTGGTGTTGTTTGGTCACTGCTGCTCCAGTGCCCCACCAGCTGAGACCCCACCTGCAGAGCTGCCCCAGCCCTGGGCCCAGCACAGCAAGGACCTGGAGCTGCTGGAGAGATCCAGAGGAGGCACCAGGGGGATCAGAGGGATGGAGCAGCTCTGCTGGGAGGAAAGGCTGGGAGAGCTGGGAGTGCTCACCTGGAGAGGAGAAGCTTTGGGGTGAGCTCAGGGTGGCCTTGCAGGGCCTGAAGGGGCTGACAGGAAAGATGGAGAGAGAAGATTGACAAGGGCCTGGAGTGCCATAACAAAGGGGGATGGCTTCAAACTGAAAGAGAGTGGGTTTAGATTGGAGATTAGGAATAAATCCTTCCCTGGGAGGGTGGGCAGGCCCTGGCACAGGGTGCCCAGAGCAGCTGTGGCTGCCCCTGGATCCCTGGCAGTGCCCAAGGCCAGGTTGGACACTGGGGCTTGGAGCTCCCTGGGAGTGGAACTTGATGAGCTTTGGGTCCCTTCCAATCCAAGCCATTCTATGACTCTGTGACTAAGAGAACAAACTGTCGTTTTCTGCTCCTGTGGGGGTTGTCTCCCTTTTTTCCCGGCTGGCAGCTCCTAAGGAGGCTCAGGATTTTCAAAACCACTTGGTCACAGTCTTGTGTTGCAGCGAGTCCCATCTGGTCACCCCAGCTTGGAGACCATTTGAGGCTTTGTTGCGTTGTTTTGTGGCAGCATCACTTCTCCACGTATGAGTTCCCACCAGCTCTCCTTCCCGCACTGTCCTGCACTGTGTGAGGGGTGGGCGACCATGAATCAGAAGCTTTTGTGCATCACAAACCTTCCTGTGGTCACTTTGAACACTTTACAGGAAGGACACTTTGTGACAGCCACCCCATTGCACATTTCCTGAGGGGAATGTTCTTGGGGACGAAGCTGACGAGGGCAGTGTGCACAGAATCCATGTGGCCCCTGGTGAGGACGTGGTCCATGATTAACACAGATCAGAGGATTAAGTTGGAAAATATTTAAGAAAAATTTCAATTTTAACTTTTGTTTTGGTTGAAAGACAAGACTCATTTTTCTCACTTTGCTGGTCAAGCAGAGAAGCCCTTATTAGTTCAGGAAGCTCTTCAGCCATGATGGAAAAATTCCCAAGGATGAGAGGAAAGTTCCAGAAATAGGCAAAGCTTGCTATTCTTGCACTATTATTCACATTTCCAGTGAAAAATACCTGCTTCCATCTCTGGATGTGATTTACATAAAGATGCAGATGGAAAAAAAAAAAAAAAAAGAAAGGAGCAAAATCCTGGAATCCCACGCATGTGACCGCATGGGCAGAAAATCCCATTGCTTGCCTCAACACACCCTCTGCCAAGTGTTTCCTCTCCTCCACTGCATCTGGGGGTGGCTGAGAAGGCCACCCCCACGCAGAGAAACTACTCTGCAGCTCCTTGAGGAGTGAGACACCGAGGAATGACGTGGGTGGGATGGCTCCAGGGAAACCCGGAGCTGCCAGAGGAAAAAGGGATTGAAAATAAACTTTATTTTTTTTTTTTCTTCCTCCGAGTGCTCGTGCTCGAAAGGAATGCGGTGAGGGAACACCAGAATTCTGGCAGGGTGGCACTGATCATTTGGCCCAGGGAGGGGAAAACACTAAAATCCAGGGAAGAGGAATTCCAACTCATGCTCTGTGTGCAGCTGCCAGTGCTGTTGGGTTTGCGGCAGTGCTGGTAAAATTGAGACTGCTTGTTCCCAGTCCAGTGAAATCAGTGGAAGGAGTTCTACAGCTATTGGTAAAGATTTGGGTCAGGCCTTACTGCACGAAATTGATGGCAAAACCAAGTGTTTAATTGTTATCTTGTTAAAAGTCAGGAGAAGAGAGGCCAGAAAACCAAGTTGCAAGGTTAGGCCTGTCCATTTGGTGAGAGTGTTGGGAATGGAATGTCCATTTCTGGATCAGGAGACTGGAACGGGATGGAATAGAAATAGAAATAGAAACAGAAATAGAAATAGAGTGGAAATAGAATAGAATAGAATAGAATAGAATAGAATAGAAATATAATAGGAATACAATAGAATAGGAATGGAATGGAATGGAATGGAATAGAATAGAATAGAATAGAAATGTAATAGGAATACAATAGAATAGAATAGAAATGGAATGGAATGGAATGGAATGGAATGGAATGGAATGGAATAGAATAGAATAGAATAGAATAGAATAGAATAGAATAGAATAGAATAGAATAGAATAGAATAGAATAGAATAGAATAATCTCAGTTGGAAAAGGCCCACAAGGATCATCTCGTCCAACTGCCAGACTCCTGCAGGGCTGACCCAATGTTAAAGCAACTTCTGAAGGGCATTGTCCAAAAGCCTCTTAAACATGGCCGGGCCATTCCTCTCCAGGAGCTCTGCTCCAGCCTTTGACCACACTCTCTGTAAAGAAAGGATTCCCAGTGTGGAGTCCAAACCGGCCCTAGTGCAGCTTTAACCATTCCCACATGTCCCACCCCAGGGAGCAGAGGTCAGCGTGTGCCTCTCCACTGCCCGCAGAGATGCTCAGGGTCCTGCCCAGCACAACCTAGGAGATGTTCCGGAAGCTGGGCTGGTTTTTTTTTGCAAAAGGGAGCCACAAAATCCTGGCAGTGCCAGATAATGCACCCAGGGTGCCAACACTGCCTTTCAGGGGGTTGGTGATGGAAGCTGGGATAATCTTTTTCACTCAGGGAGTGATAGAGCTCAGGAACAGGCCCTCAGAGAAGTGTCTGAAACCCTTCCCAGGGCAGACGTCAAGACTTGGCCAGAGCAAGCCATGACCAAACTGATCTTGAGCCAGTGCCAGTCTTGCTTTGAGCAGGAGGGCGGGATACACATCCCCAAGATCTGGTCCAGCCAAAATACATATTTATATGCACATGTAACTATTTCAGCCAAGGACTCTGATTAATTAAAGCTGATAATGTTATTAATAATCATTTAAATAGCACCCTGGTAATGTCAAGTTTCTCATGTCTCAGATATTGTGCAAAGTGAAACAATCCTTGATTATGCAGCCAAATTCCAGCTATTTCCTGAGCTAACTTCCTCCAGCTTTGCTTAACTGGGAGAGTGACTGGCAAGTCACTTTTCCAACACATAACTCTGGCTTGGGATGGGTCCAGTTATCACTGCATGAAAGTTTACATAGCAGAGAGGTTGCTTTTTCTGAGATTTTTCTGGGGAAATGTTTGGATGCCTTTGGAGATAACAATTGCTCCCTGCAAGGGGGGAGATGGCCACGTGCCCCTGAGAGGGGCCAGGGATTAGGATGAGGCAACACTGGCCAGCGGAGTAGGCAGCGCTGTGGATTTCTACGCACGTCATTGTTTTATTTTCCTAATTGTGAGATGATGACCACGAGCAGAGGTGGAAAAAGCAGAAGGAAAACTAAAGCAACTGCTGTGAGTCAGCAGGGCCAGCGGTTTGTGGAGCCCTGCCTGCCTGGCAAGCCTCCCCTGGCAGGGAACATGCCCAGGAAACAGCTGAGGTTTCTCTGCCTTTGTGGGTGTGTGTGGGGCAGAGCTGCTGGCAAGGCAGGGGAACCTCACCCTCCTTTCTGCCTCTTGTGGGTCAGGGGAGACATTCACCCCATGGATCCTGAGCAGATGTGGAGCACACTCAGCCTTCCCTGAGGATGTGCAGGTCCAGGAGGGCAGGAGGCTTTGCCTGGCTCTGTGATGGCCACTGCCATGGGAGCCCACGTGCTGCAGAGGGCTGGCAGCAGCCCAGGAGCAAGAGGGAGGACGTGGAGGAGCCTCAGGAAGTACGTGGGAATGGGTTGTCATTGGCAGCACAGAGGAGCTGAAGGAAAGGCACATTTTCTGGGGCAGGGGAAGCCCAGTCCTTCCCGCAGCACTTCCAGGTCTGTGGTTGCCCACAAGCCAACAGCAAAGGAAGCGTGGAAAAGGCTGACCAGCTTTTGGAAGCTCGGCAAGGCCACTGGGGTCAGACAAATCAGAAAAACCAAGTATCTAGAGCAGAAATGCCCTTTTGTTTTCCCCCCTCTCCTTTTCTATGGCTGCATGGGAGAACATCCCAAGTCCTGCTTGGGATGAATCTGCAGCCAAGGCCTGTGACGAGTAATTTATTTAACTCTCTCCAGCTTTTTTTTTCTAAAAGCTTTTCTCCCAAAAACCAGTCCTCCCTTCCTGCCAAGAGCAGGCTAATTGTTTACTGGATTGGCTCAAGTCCTGGAATCATTCAGCTCCCTATCATGTTCCCGCTGATTTTGCAATGTCTGGTAGGGTCTGGTCACATGTCATCTTCCTGATTAAAGAACTCCACATCTGTGTGCTTCAGAAGAAGACCAAGAACAGCAGAAAGCATGTGCAGGGCTCCTTAACATGCACAGAGCAGAGTTAGGCAAGAAAGAAAGAAATTAAGGTGGGAAATGTAATAGGACCTTGAGGTCTTGCACTGACGTTAATGAAAATAACAACGCAAAGCAGTGACTGATGGGCTGCTGGTTATCGTGTCTTTGATGAAAGTGAAATTCATGTCTGTTTAATATTTAAGGCTCTTTAGGCAGGGGAGAGGCTGTCTCAGGGCGCTGTGGCTGTGGTGCAAGGAGCAGAAGCTGGATGCTGTACCTCACGGGCATGTCTGAACACATGTGAGAGGGGGATGAGTGGGACCGGCCCCGTGAGGACGTCACCGTGCCCTCAGCAGTTTATGTAACTTGTTTTGTTTGATCCTCAGCAGGAGGTGAGGAAAGGAGAGCATGGAAAACAGGAGGCAGATTGGTTTGCCTCCTGGGCTTGTGGTTTTCGCCCTGGTGGTTCTCACTCTCCTCCCCCCTCCTTAGCTGGGCTCCTTGCGCAGTTTCAGGGGAAAGTGGCAAAGATGGAATCGCTGCCTGGGATCACTACCTGTGCTGTCCCAGGATAAAGTCCAGGGGTGAGCACATTTAATCAACCAATAATCAGACTGAACAGCACTTGCTGGCTCCTGTCTACAAGACTCGTTCTTGGGTCACTTTTGCTTTTAGCAGCAGAGTACCCGGTAACACCAAATGTTACCACAGGGTTTTGCATTGCCTGCGATCAACCACATCTTCCACTTGCACAAGACTTGTGCATGGGCCTCTTTCCATCACTGAGATGATCTGAGATTCTGGACACATTTACTGTGGGCTCTCCTGCACGCTGAGCAAGTTGCCACCAAAGCCTCAGTGTTGAGCTGTGATGGGTGCCAACTGCCTCAATGCTTGACAAAATATTTATAAAATCACTGCTCTTTGCTCTGCCTTGACTGATTTCTTCCCATTCCTCACCCAAATGAGTTGCTGGATGAATCAGAGCCTGGGGGTTTTTGCTGATTTATTTGGAAACCTGCAGGATCTCTTTGGTTAGATAAAGTCTTGCCTCTTAACCTTGCACCTCTATTTGTCACTCTGCTCCTGCTGGCTGGGAAAGGGGCAGAGTGCTAAAAGCTCTTTCCTTGAGCCACAACAGCAGGAGAAGAGACAGAGGTCCCAAAGAAATTCTCTGGGAAAGAGAATTGCAGGGACAGAAGGAAAGGAAAGGAAAAGTACATTTCTAGGAGTTTTCCCTGACTCACCATTGCCATGGTGAGTATGGCAGTCTGTATGATACGATTCCATGAGTGCCTTACCCCAAACAAAATGTGCTGGGTTTGTGCCTGAGCAGAGAATGGGCTGGGAATGCTGCTCTCCCAGCCTGGCTGGGGGCCTGGGTTGGGAGGGCTGCACAGGGAATGTGGCAGCTCCATCCCAGGGCACAGCCTGGGGGGACTGCGAGGGTGTGGGACTCAGAGTGGCTCTCCTGGGCAACTGTGCTTGAGATCTGGGAGCAGTGACAGGAGGGGAACTTGTCCATTTTCAGCCTAAAAATGAAAGTAATGAGAGCAATGCACATGAATAAATGCCTAAATATCATTTCCAAGGGAAATCCAGCACTTCCAAGGGAATTTGAAGAGAGTCTACGATTGCTTATGACCTGTGATTAATTTTTCTTAATATTTTCTAAAAGATAATTAGAAAAGGATTTGACTTGCCATTAAATAAGACAGACAATTATTTTCCACCATAAGCTTAGGGGTTTTTTTTTTTGACCATTCCTTCTATCTCAATATAATGAGCCCTAAACTCTAATACTCCACATGTCAAGATTAAATTATTTCAAGTAAACTGAAATATTCTGAAAATCACGATTAAACAGCAACATTTTGAACAGAGCAATGCACTGAAATTTCACTTTCAGAGAACTGAAGAGAGTAGCAGAATTAAACTTCTTTGGAAGACATCGCTGTGATTGAAGTATATAATCCAATATGTGATGTACAGTTGAAATGCCTCCAAACTTTTGAGTTTGAGCTTTCCTGTTGAATTGATTGTGCTTCCATGGCATTTGGTTGCTGATCAGGAACACTGGGGGAACTGCCTCGGATCCCTTTGTCCCAGGGCTGTATCCCTAGGGGTGGTTCATCCACATGCAAGAGTGAAAACTCATCTGTGAAAGCCTTCTGGGCTTTCTGCAAATGCATCTCTCATTGTTTGCAGTTTCTCTGATAACATTAACCCCATGATTTTGAGCATCCATTTATGATGGGGAGCTGGAGTGATGTCAGGTGTGTTTGAGGTGTGTTTTATTGTGGGTCAGGAGGCAAACCTCAGATGGGACATGGGCAGATATTTTCTTGGATCGCAGCTCATTTCATGTGAGTGCTTTTGGAGGGTGGTGAGAGCAGGGAGCACCTCCAGCAGGGCTGGAAATGAAGACATCTCAGAGTCATTGTCCTTGATTTGCCAGAGATTACAAAGGATCCTGAGCCCAGATTTACTGTCCCTTCTTTGTCCTGTGCTGTCAGAGCAGGTGCTGGGACAGCCAGGAACAGGGCACGCTGTGAGGCTGATCAGGGGTGTGAGGGAAAAGTGACTCTCCCCACGGGCCAGCAGAACACCTGCCTGCAGGTGAGCCAGGCCAGCCTCTCTGTCTGCCCTGGAGCAGCACCACTGGTGCCAGGATCATTCCTGGATGTTCCCAGACTCATCCTGGTGTGGGGTTTGTCATACCCAACCCACCAGCATCTCACACTGTGACTGCCCCCACAATGCCAGCACCGCAGCTGAGACAAGCCCTGCCCTCAGGCTGGCGTGGGCACAGCCCTCCTGAGCCCGTGGCAGAGCTGGGGATGATCAGGAATGCTGTCATTTCAGGTATCTGCTGGCCAAATCTCCGTGTGCTTCTAAGCAAGCTGCACATTCACTCTTTCAGACCCCTTGGAAAACCCCAGGCAAAATCCACTCTGAGCTCTGGCAAGATGACAGAGCATTCTCTTCAACTTGCAAAACAGTTTTCTTCTTTCTGCAACTCCCACAGGAGTTTCTTGTGAGAAGAGGAAGCGGGCAGTGGTGTGCCAGTGCCCTTCCATGACAGGTTTTGTGTCTGGCTGTGTTTGCAGGACACCTCCCAGTGACGTGACCCTCCCCACGGTGCCGGTGCGAAGGTCACCGAGCGCAGCTGGAAAGCAGAAAATCAGCGTAGGAGAGAAAAAGGACTGGAGGAAATGGAAAGAGGAAGGGCTGGCCAGCACCTTGCACTTCCTGCTTTTCTCTGTGGTGAGAGAAAATGCCTTCGAAAAGGCCCAGTGCATGTTTTCCAGGGATTCCTTTGTTTTTAAGGGAGCAATAAGAGCCTGATGGCAGCAAGACAATGAGACGGAGCTGGAAAATCAGTGTGTGAGGGGGGGTGAGTGCTCTTGGCTGCCCGGTGCTGTTCCAGGTGCTGCTCCAAGGGTGTGATTGGAACAACATGGAAGGGTGGCACAACCTCCTCTGGGGAGTGATGGGCACGTCCAGTAGACTCCAACAACTATGGACTGTAAATTCTCAGTTTGAGGAGGTTTAGGTTGATATCAAGGAAAGGTTCTTCCCCCAGAGGGTGCTGGGCACTGCCCAGGCTCCCCAGGGAATGGGCACGGCCCCGAGGCTGCCAGAGCTCCAGGAGCCTTTGGACAGCGCTGCCAGGGATGCCCAGGGTGGGGTTGGTGGGGGTCTGTGCAGGGACAGGGGCTGGGCTGGGTGATCCTGGTGGCTCAGGATATCCTATCGCTCTATGAAAATTCCTCCTGTGTGTGGAAAGTATTTCCAGCTCTTCAGAGCTCTTCTCTCCAGAGCTTTTCTCTCAAAACCCCCAAACCAAATAACTGACACTAATTTATTAGACCAGAGATAAGGCATTCTAGTTCCCTTGGGGGAATTCAAGGATTTTTAGACCACCAGCCCTTCCAGTAGAGGAGTTTTACTGGACCATCTCCAGCAGCAGCTCCCAGATCCAGTTTTCAGCTCTGAGGTTCTTCCATAGCATTTTTGGGACTTCTAAAAATCTGTTATTAGCAAGGAAGCACCAATGCTGCAGTCAAGGAGAGGGACACTCCTCCAGGATGTTCTTAACCCCAGTCACATCCCTGTGTTAATTATCAGGAATTTGGGCAGGGCTGGGCCTGGTGTAAAGCTTTGCAGTCCCTCCTGGCTCTGGGAAGAGCCCGATCCCCTGGATATTTTATGTTAATGCCTTGGTCTTTCTGTGGTTTTGATGAGAAATTCCAGCCATGCCCTTAGCAGCCCCTGTTGATACAAGCTCCGGTGAAACTGGTACTTTCCAGAAAAAGTGAGAAAAAATCATGTCTTGGTGGGTAAATTCGTGGCTTGCACATTCTGAGACGTTGATTTTCCTACTAGAGTGAGCCCTGCAAGTTTTGGGAAAAACAAACAAAAATTTTGGGTTCCGTTTCTTTTCTGTGATATTCCCTTTTGTTTTCAACATAAAAACAAATCTCTTTTTTCCCCTTTGGATGCTGATCTTTCTGAGGAAAAAAAATAATCAGGAATAGTAAGAGTTTACATATTTGGTAATGCAGGTCCCCATTAAACCGGGATAAATCAGAGTCTTTGGTCTGAGTAGGCTCAGACTATTTTAGGATCCTGGAATGTAAACAAACTGCAGCCTACAAACTTGTAAAAATCATCAGGGGAAAAAAAACCTTCCTTCCTGTTAGAAGCTGGGATTCCTGCTAATGGATGGGAGTGGATTTTTCTTTCCTGGATTACGTGTTGCACTGACTGCTGTTCAACGCACTCCTTTTGCTCATTTGATAGGATTTAGGAGGAATGGTAAAAATAGACAGTTTCTAGGAACCCTGTGAGATGTATGAAACCAGATTAGCTGAGTTATCTCCCAGTTATACAGGGCGCTCTGTGACTGGGCTCTTTTTCACTCGGAGTTTCGTTGCTTTCTCTTTCATCTCCGAGCTTCCTCTCCGGGTGGTTTCCTTACAGATCCCTAGATTTGTGCATTTTCCCTTGTTTTTGTGCATGGCTCAGGTAGCAGCAGGAGGGAAAACTTGCAGAATCAAACCAAAATCAGCGATGTTACCTCGAGTGAGGGCCATGAGTCATTTCTGTTTGGGGGACACAGGGAGGAAAGCCAAGCAGTGATGGCTGACCCTGACTGAAAGGTGATGAATTCAAAACAACCCAGAGGAGTGATTCTCCCCCTCACATTGCTGAATGATGAGCCTGTGCTTGTTGCACCTCGGGAGGTTGGGGTGGTGAGATTTTAATGTGATCTCTTTTGATACAGCATGTCCAGAAGAGCTGAGGCATCTCCTGTCAGACCAGGGGATCCCCTGGTGGGATGGGATGGGGCATGGGACAGGCCTTGCCCTTTTACCTGCTGGAGATTCCTGGTTTTGACTCAAGACCAGCAGGTTTTGTTTTCCCCTGCAGTGTTTAAACCAGCTTTACTTCACTTTTAAAAGGCTCAGCCTTCAGCTGGCAGTGCTGCTGCTGAAGTGCACCCTTGACAATCACGTCCTAATGAATCTGCTTCCATCAATCACATCCTTCCTTCAAGAAAACAAATCTCTGACTGGAAATGGGAAAAAAAATTGGAATTGTACGTAGCATGTACCTCATGGGGCAGATAATTAGTAAAGTTATTTTCTAATTTCTTTATCTTTTACAAGAAGGAAGTTGCTTTATCTAATCTTCATGGCATTTAACCTAAGAGGACTGGTAGAATGAGTCAAGTCTGTTTTGTTTTATTCTGCATAGTTACTGTAAGGTTTTTTTCAGTTTCATTAAATTTTTTTAAACAAAAATTAGCTTAGGATTTTTTTTCTCTTGGCCTGTTATCCTTTGAGTGAATTTATGTAAATTACAAGCAAAATGCTAAACAAAATGCATGCTGAAGTCCTTGTTGCTTAGTGAGTTTTACACCCTTTAAATTGAAATTAATGAGTGTTACACCCTTTAAATTGAAGTTATTTGGACCTTAAACACCCCTAATGTGTTCTGTAGTGAAAGATCAGCACAGAGTGCCCAGAGCAGCTGTGGCTGCCCCATCCCTGGAAGTGTCCCAGGCCAGGTTGGAGCAGCCTGGGATAGTGGAAGGTGTCCCTGCCCATGGAATGCAGTGGAATTAGATGACATTTAAGGTCTTTTCCAGCCTGAACCGTTCAGTGATTCCATGATCAAAGCTGCAGGGAAAGACCAAGTGACTCATATAAAATACTGGCACTAAACAAAGCTGTCTTACTCAATTGTTGATACAATGCCGTGACCCTGAGTTGTTTCAGCACCCGAACTCCTGCACTGTGACTGTTCCTGCTTCAAAGCACTCCAGAATTTGAGTGGCTGTGTATTTTCAGCCAATCTTGGTTGCTATTGAACACCTGCTGGGAGCAGGGTCTGCATGAAGTGTTCCGCTGAGTCAGAGCACAAGCATGAGCCCTTTCCAGGACTGAATTCCAAACCTTGGGCTGGCATTCAGCTAAGCTGTTTAAATCACTAAATCTTCATGCAGTCATTTTACCCTCGTGGGAGGAAACCAAAAACCTGCCAAGCACTGGGAGATCCTACAAATGTCTCTGCAGCTCTGAAATGAATCACAGAACCACAGGGAATGACAGAATCCATCAGGTTGGAAAAGACCTCTGAGATCATCGAGTTCAGCCTGAGCATATGGTGACAGGACAGGGGAATGGCTTTAAGCTGGCAGGGGGGAAATTTAGGTTGGATATTAGGAAGAAATTCTTCCCCGTGAGGGTGGGCAGGCCCTGGCACAGGGTGTCCAGAGCAGCTGTGGCTGCCCCTGGAGCCCTGGAATTCTCAAGGCCAGGTTGGACATTGGAGCTTGGAGCAACTCAGGGAAGTGGGACGTGTTCCTATTTTCTGCCTTTGTTTTTGCATAAAAGCAGATGGAGAAGGAAATCCCACATAAGTTAAAGGGAGACAAAGGAAAGAAAATAAAGTGTGGAGAATTGGGAAAAATACCCCAGCTGTTTGAACAGCTAAATTAGCTCTAAGAAGCTCTGGCTCCAAGGATGTCAGGGAATGTGGCTCCAAAACCAGGCTGGACAGGCAGACCTGTCTTTGGAGCAACCTGGGACAGTGGAAAGTGTCCCTGACCATGGAATGGGGGGAATGAGGTGAGGTTTAAGGTCCCTTCCAACCCAAACCATTCTGGGATTCTGTGATTCTCCCACAGCTTTATGGGAGACGGGCAGATCCCCCTGCAGCCCTCAGCCCATGGAGTTGTCCAAAGGGCTCTGTGGTCCAGCACCAGGAATTCCTTTCCCACAAGGAATATTTGTGTTTCTTGGCCTGCAGGAGCAGCCTGTGCCTGTCTCTGCCCTGTGATTTGTCTGAACATAGTTAAAGACACTCTCACCACCGTGCTCTGAGCCAGGAGTGTTTATTCAGGAAAACACCTGTGCCCCAATATTTAAACTGCAATAATTAACACAACACAATTTCATTTTATGTGGGAGAATTGTTTTGCCATTTCACAGGTGTCATTGCTAAAGCCCCCAATGAACAATCACAACTCGGTTTATACATGAAAAAAAAGCTTTAATTATGGAGGCTCTGCAATACTGCTCATAATTTTGCCTGCCAGAGGCAAAAGTCCTGCTCTGCCACCACTGTCAAGGTTGAAGAACTTGGTTGAAGCCCCTGGAGTTGCATTCATAAAAAGTGTTTTAAAATTGCATAAAATTAGCATTTTTCACTGCAAAACTTCTTTTTCCTCTACAGCATAAAATGTAGGAATTGCCAGTTTCAGATGGTGATTGATGTGAATATTGGAATCAAAGGATCCCAGACTGGTTTGGGTTGGAAGGGACCTTAAACCTCATCTCATTCCCCCCATTCCATGGTCAGGGACACTTTCCACTGTCCCAGGTTGCTCCAAGCCCTGTCCAGCCTGGCTTTGGAGCCACATTGCCTGACATCCTTGGAGCCAGGGCTTCTTAGAGCTCATTTCACTTTTCAAACAGCTGGGGTATTTTTCCCAATTCTCCACACTTTGCTTTCCTTCCTTTTTCCCCTTTACCTTATGTTTGATTTCCTTTTCCATCTGCTTTAATACGAAAACAGAGACACAAAAATAAAAACAAAGAGAGGAAGAAGCAGAATGACAAAAACCCAAGAAGTTAAAAAATATACAAACTGTAGGAATGAAAAAATTGTCAAATATTTACTAGACAGTCTTATGTGAGAAAAGTAGCTTCAAAAGTGACTTTCAGTTCGGAATTGGTGCTTAATTCCAAAATGTGGCTCTTCCTCTGTAAGGTCTGGACAAACCCAAGGAATAAGTGGAATTGAAGTTACTCAAATTGGCAAATCTTATTCTTGTGTGGCCATAAATCTACCAATTTGCTCAGTTGTCGTTGTGTTTTACCTCACAGATGTGTCCTGCTTGGAGGCCTCAGCCCATAAATTACCCCTGGAAAGTGGTAATAAATTATCAATCCACACATTAAATAATCTTTTCTTTATCTGGCACTGAGTGAGGCTGTTGAGTGCGAGGTGGCTGGACGGGGTAAAGGCTCACTCAGCAGCTGAGCCTGGCTTTTCTAGGCAGCTATTTTGGGTGCTCTGACTCACCTGGAGCTTCCTGTTTCACATTGGCTCTAAGAAGGAATTAGGGAGCCTAAATTTAGAAGCTGTTGACACGAAGGGCAATGGAATGTCAGGACTGCAGGATATGGCAGCTCAGGGAAAACTGATGGCTCCGCTCGTGGTGTGCAGCACCCCTGACCTGCACCAGAGCACGAGGCTGCTGCAATCCCAGGGAATGCTGCAATCCCAGGGAATGCTGAGCATGGAGAAGGCTCTGCCTCCATGGAAATGCCCAGCTCTGGGGTCTCACAACCTTCCCTCTCCTTGGAAGCACCGGAATTTCTCCTTGAGCCTGGATTTCAGGCAGTGCTGTGCTGTCCTTGGCACTCTACCCTTCTCCATCCCAACCTTCAAGCTCCTGGGATCAGCAGTGAAAAGAAAAACTGGGAATTTAAACCATGAGGGCTGGGGGCGTTCCAGGTCTGACTGCAGAATGAGTGCTTCCAAAACATTTTTCCAAGAAAAATGTATCCTCACTTTCCTTGAAACTGAGCCAATTACAACTATTAAAAGCTGAGGCTGGAGGAGGTTTTGAGGTCACTACGTGCAGCTCCTGCTGCCTCAAGTGTTGCTCATCAGAATTTGCATTTGTTTTAGTCATTCTCCCTCCAGAAGCTGCCCTTGCTTTGAGGTTTTCTCTTGCTGTCCACACCAAACACAAGTTGTGTCACTTCCACTTTTTAAAGACCACTTGTAAGGTCCCAAATACAAAAGCTTCTTATTTATTTTGCTTTTTAGGTTGGTTATTTGCATTGAGTAGTCCCTTTCTTATGCTATCTTCAGGATAAGGTGCTTGAAAGCAGTGGAGCAGCTTTGAATTTTTCAATCTAGT
Organism: Hippolais icterina; assembly: GCA_013400075.1. Classification (NCBI taxonomy): domain Eukaryota; kingdom Metazoa; phylum Chordata; class Aves; order Passeriformes; family Sylviidae; genus Hippolais; species Hippolais icterina. Next base: position 314,188 of record VWYN01013159.1, on the reverse strand, counting down.
AACATAACGAATAACAATAATAAATTAAGAATATGAGCAATTAGCCCAGGATTTTGCAGAGTGCTGCTTGTTCTCCCAAGGGATCTGTGAGGCTCAGAGCAGTGCAGAGTCAGGCAGTTGCTGCACAGAAGGTCAGGGCCCTATGGATGCAGGTGGGATCTTTAAATAGGGACTGCTGTGCATTTTGGGGTTGCCAACAGCCCCTGGTGGCCCTTGGCACAGGAAGGGATTTCTCTCTAAAAGTGATTGCGATGTCACTTTTTGCTGAACAAAACCCAAAACAAACCCAGAAGTGAATGTGAAAGTCCCTCCATGAATAATGAATCAGTGTCAGATAAGCCATGGCCCAATTTTCAGAGCTGAGCTTTGAGGAGTTTGGGTTGGGGCCAATTTCATGGGAGGTGTCACCCAGCCTTGTGAAATCTGACTGCACTCGTGGTTTCAAAGTCTTCACGGCTTGGGCACAGCTCAGTTGCAGCTCTGTGATCTCTGATATTAAACCTGATCAGATTTTGGGTTGCTGCCCCAGGGTGAGCTGGGATGGAAATGTGTTACATCAGCTTGACTGCTATTGAAGTCCCTGTTAAAAATTTCTACAGCAATTAACAACAGACAGAAATAAGCCAATAATAGGGGCTTTTTTCCCCCCATCAACCAAGATTATGGATAAATCCTATGGATGCCCTATGGCCAAGCAGATATCAGATTAAGAGTACGGCTTTTATCAGGGATTGGGGAGGGCCCAAACCCCCTGACAGAGCAGAGCTGGGGGATTGTTGCTGCTCCCTCTGTCTGGTGCAGTTGGCAATCACACACAGGCACAGAAAACCCCACATTCGCCCCATCTGAGGACCAGGGGAGGAATTCATCCAATTTCTCCATGACTTTGATAGCTTAGGATTTTAGGTTTTATATTTTCAGATGTTTGTAATGTTGCAATTCTTTAGTGTGTAACTCTAAACTCCACACACAGCGTGAGCTGCTGCTTCCCCATTTTGGGCAGACACAACAATTCCTCTCCAGGCCTGGGAATCAAGGACACCTCACTGCCTCAGGCCTGAGAGATGGAAACAAAAGTGAGTTGGGGGCAGCAAACTGGGGGTAAATGAAATTTCTGAATCGGTATCTTCATTACCTGAAGCTGTAATTGGAAGATCAACCCCAATCTGCAAACGGACCAAACTGATCAAAGTGTGCAAACCCGTGACCCTTTGTCCATTTTGGGTGCAGCCCCTGGGGGCTTTGTCTGCCCAAAATGTACCTGAAGGCCCTTCCATAAATATACCTGCTTTTTATTCCCTTAATTCTGTCTGGCCTCTGTTTTTAGGTAGCCCCAAAAGGCATCACTCTCTGTGCATTTAGGATCCCACCCCTCTCCTGGGCTCTGTGGTGGGAGCCAGAGCAAGGTGTGGTTCCTCACAAGATTCTCCTCCAGCCAATCCCTCCCGCTGCAAACGGGGCTGTTCCCCACAGGGAATTGCCCCTGATGCTGCTGGAGAGACACATCCTTGTGGGAAGGACCAGCCTGGATATTTTTATAAATACAGGTTTTTTGTCAAAATGACCTGCTTCAAAAAACTTAGGGTAAAAAACATAAAAGAAGGAAAAGGGATGAAAGGCTTGGAGTCTGCCTGGCTCAGGGCCTTGCTTCAGTGAAAGCTATTTAACATTTGTGTAACTGACAGGGAAATTGTCCACTATTGATGGGCTTTCTTTCTGGCTATAATTTATTCTGATTTCTCAGAGGCAGTGGGGTAGAGGCCAGATTTCTTTATCCAGAGGTATTAAAGTGCCTGGGGCTCAGCAGCTTAGCACTGCTTTGTCAGGATTTTCTCCATCTGGCAAAATAACAGAATAAAATCACCCTCTGCAGGGAGAGCTGCTTTATTTCTAAAAGTATGCCCTTTCTCTTTCAGTTCAAAGCCTCGAGGGAGAGGAGGAGTGGTGGGATGTGTGAGGAGATGCATGTTTTCATTCTGACTGCTTCTATATTCAGGAGCTACGATCCCTCACTGCCAGGCTTGCTTTAGCTTCTCTGGAAGCTGGTTGTGTGTATCAAAGGGGAAGGAAATAAAAGTTAAAAACCCTATTCAGAGACATGAGGGATTTATAGGGCCCAGAGGGGTAAGGAGATCCCAGAGGAGGTTCCAAAGTCATAGGCAAGGTCAGCTGACTCTTATAAAAATAAATTTCCCTTTGCTAAGAGAAAAAGAAAGAAAACTAAATCCATGTGGGTTTTTTTTTTTTCTTTTTGATTTAGTTTTCTTTTCTTTTCTTTTTTTCCCTGAGTCATTAACAACAAGAGGAATTTTTGTTTGCATCAATGTTCATCAAAACAGAAAGTGGGTATCTCTAGCAGTGAATCATATCAGTTGTTCCTGACCTTTGGAAAGTGTTGGTGTAATTTGAAATCACCTGGTGGAGGAGACAAAACCTCATTGATATGCACCATCAGTTTCTGGTGATGTAAAACAAGAAACAAATTACTGCTCTGAGGAATATTTGGAGTGTGCTCACACAAACTGAGCTACATCAGGCACCAACATCCACTGAGCTTGCATGATAAACCACTGAGTTTCTGGTGCCAGAAACTCAATCTATGACTGAATGTTTGCTGTGGAGAGTTTGCCAAGCTCCAGTCATAGAAAAATGTCAGTTGTGCAAGGGGAAAAACTCCAACAATGCTGCCAACCTTCCTGGGATCCCAGAGATGGAGGGAAAGGGGAAGGACTGAAATGGCACCAGCTTTGGAAACATCTTGGTCCCTTTCCTCCCCAGGGAGGGAGAGTGCAAGAATGAAATTGCAAATAAATATCTGGGTTACTGCAATTCATGGAATAAGAGGGCCTGAGATTCTTCGTTTGTCCTGCATTCTCTAAACATTCCAAGCAGGCAAAGAATCTCAAATACCACTCATCTGTGGGCTCGATATTTCTGAGTCTGAGAGAATTTTCAGCTTGCTAACTTGCAAGCTCCTTTCCTAAGGGAAACCTTTCAACAGTTTTCTTTTCCCAAAATATCTTTCTCTTTTTCTCAAAACATTTCTAAGTGGGCAGTGCTTTTTCTAATAGCAATCTTCCCCAGGTATTGTTTTCTCTTACTTAACTAATAGAAAGAGGTGTCAGTCCTATTGACCAATGAACACCGTTTTTAGCGAAGCATATTATATAAAAAGCAAAAAGATTTTAAATAAAGCTTTTCTGATGTTCTCTTTGTAAAACTGGAGTCAAACCATCTTTATTTTGTGTCCTACTGCAACACTCATCCTCTGGCCTGCTCAAACATCTCAGCTTTCAGTTGAGTGCCAGTCTGAAACTGTCTTTGGGGAAGTCTGGAGTCCTGGTTTTCCAGGACGTGCTGGTGCTGGAGGATTCCCAGCCCGGCCTGTATCACACAGGGACTGCCACACTGGCAGGGCAGCGCTCGAGGGAAATGCATCCTAATGAACTTTGCTATTTGCCAGATTGGCAGCTCCACTGCCGCTTTAATATTTAATGTGAAAAGGTCTGAGAACCCCAGGGGAGAACGGAGGTTGAGCACTCTGCTTAGACAAAGTCTCTGTCCCAAAGAGCTTTATATTTAAATAGAAAAGATGGATAAATAGTGACAAGGAAGACACTTGTAGGAAATGGCATAAAGTCCATAGCAGAATGCAGCACAGAAATATCCTGTAAATCCCATATCTCCTATGTCCTGCCCCAGAGTTTAGCTATGAGCCCAAGAGTCAATAATTTCATCATTTTTGCTGTTGTACCATGAATCTACTCCAGAGTTGTCATGGTGTGCCCGTGGCAAAGAAAAGCTTTGACTACAAGCTTTGACTGTTGGATTTTTGGAAAGACTAAGTTAAAACACTACTCCATAAAATAAACAGATTTCCCCATGTCCTGAGCACAGGCTTTGTGGCAGCAGTTTATGACCCTAAAGATCTCCGTATTGTGGATTCTTGCCATGATCTGGCTGGGTTTTAGTCTGTGTTTGCACAGATTGTTTCCAGGAACCCTTGGTGGGTCTGGAGAGCCCAACAATCCCAGCTGGAGCCAAGCCAGGGAAGCTGTCAGGTGTGGCTCTTGCAGTGTTTTTTATCTGGGACACTCACAGAGTTCCTTGTTCACCCTAGGGATGAGGTGAGGTGGGAAATTGAAACCAAGGTGGTGCCTAGTTAAAAGCAGGCTGCTGGTGTTGAGAGAAAGGGTCTGGGCAGCAGTGGGAGGTCAGGGAGCCGCTCACATTCCATTGCTGTACCTCAGGACCCCCAGAACGTTTTCGTTGGGAAGGGAAACCTCGTTCAGGAACTCGGGGTGGTTCAGTGTCACTGATATCCGGTCCTCTGCATTCAGGTGGGTCAAGTGGAGCTGGACCAAGGTCTTAAAAGTCTTGTCCTGGCACGTTTCCGACGTGCACAGCGTGGACAGCGTCTGCCTGTGCACCGTGTTGTTCACCAGGAGCTCAATCTTGAGGTCGATGGGGCTCTTGAAGCACGTGGGAAAGTGAAAGTTCAAGTGGCAGAAGATCAGGTAGAGGCCCTGCTCCTTGATCACCAGCTCGTGGCTCTTGCACTGGATGGCGTCACAGACCCCCTTCTCCACCAGGCTCAGCCTGGAGCTGTTCACTGTGCTGGACACTGGAGGGAAAGCAAAGGGCTGTTAGCTCTGAGCTCCTCGGACCTCCCTGCAGCCCCAGGACACTTCCAGCAGTGATTCCTGCTACAGGGAGACACCTGCTCGGTGGTTTCCTGCAGGAAACCCCAGGAAAACTCCTGGGAGCTCGCACATGGAGGTGGGTCACTAAAAATTCCAAGGATTTACTCAGCCCTCGGGAGCTGGGGTTGTTCAGCCTGGAGAAAAGGAGACCCAGAGGTGACCTTATCACTCTCCACAGCTCCCTGAAAGGTGGCCGTGCTCAGCTGGAGTTGGGCTCTTTCTCCAGGCAGCACTGACAGAACAAGGGGACACAGCCTCAAGCTGCATCAAGGGAAATACAGGCTGGATATTAGGAAAAAGTTTTTCATGGAAAGAGTGATAAAGAACTAGAATGGCTGCCCAGGGAGGGGGCGGAGTCACCATCCCTGGATGGGTTTAAAACAAGACTGGATGTGGCACTCAGTGCCATGGTTTAGTTGAGGTGTTGGGGCTGGGTTGGACTCGATGACCTTGAAGGTCTCTTCCAAGCTAGAAATTCTGTGATTCTGTGATTGATTCTGTGAAACCCAGGACAGAGAAACGCATGAATGTTCATCTCCATAATTTCCCCACTTGGCATTTGAAGGGAATTCATAGAGATGCACATCCATGTACTTTCCATATTTCTGGAGACTGTACAATTCATGGAGATGTACATTCCTCTCTGTGTGCAGAAGGTAAATCTTTATTTCCTTTTATTTTTTTTTATTTTTCTAGGCTCAGATACGGGTTTGCCAATCCCACTCAACCACACACAGGAGAGCTAAGGATTTTTTCTTCCTATAAAATGCCCATTTGGACAAAAAAAAAATCTATTTGCCAATAAACTCAGTGTGAATGACATGAGCAGCTTTTCAGATAGCTCTGAAACTTCCCTTTCCCAACCCTTTTCCCCCACCCTGGACTCCCCACTGACCTCTCATGTAGGCAGCAGCTCCCTTGTCTGGGACACTCTGTAGGATCCTCAAATAGTCTTCAAAGGTGTTCTCTGAAGAAAACAACAGATTAGCTCATTGCTCCTGAACATTTTCTTCTTTTTTTGGTACTGTAAAATGCAGCCAACACTTGGTACCCCTGTTCCAGCATGGTTCTTTCTCCTTGGCTGAGAATATCTGATCGGCCCAGGGAATTCAGAGCAGTGTCACTCAACTGGTAAATCTGTAACAACCTAAAGCTCTGGCAGATTGCAGCTCTCAGCCGTGAAAATTTTAATTTCTTACCCTGCCTCTTAAGAATAGGAGTGATGGTTTTAAATTAAAAGAGGGTGCGTTTGGAATAGATACCAGGAGCAATTACAGTGAGGGTGGGCAGGCCCTGGCACAGGGTGCCCAGAGCAGCTGTGGCTGCCCCTGGATCCCTGGCAGTGCCCAAGGCCAGGCTGGACATTGAGGCTTGGAGCAGCCTGGGACAGTGGGAGGTGTCCCTGCCATGGCAGGGGTGGAATGGGATGAGCTTTGAGGTCCTTTCCAACCCAAACCAGTCTGGGATTCTCTGATTCTCTGAAACAGAAATTAGGTGCAGGTAAGCTTGATTTAACCAAGTTATTTTTGTGGTGCAGTTACAGAAAGCTTTTACATATTTAAGTGGAACATAGTTCTGAAAATGGTTCTTTGAGTGCTTTTGGAATGTTGCTGTGTTCCCTCATGGTTAAAATGAGGATTTCACCAGGACTTCAGGTTGTTAATACAATCCTGGAATGGTCTGGGTTGGAAGGGACATTAAAGCTCAGCCAGCGCCACCCCTGTCATGGCAGGGACACCTCCCACTGTCCCAGGCTGCTCCAAGCCCCAATGTCCAACCTGGCCTTGGGCACTGCCAGGGATCCAGGGGCAGCCACAGCTGCTCTGGGTACCAGGGACCCGAAGCCGCAGCTGGAGAGGCCGAGTCGGCCCCGGGAATGCCCCAAATCCAACGCGCCGGGACGGGGAAGCGCCGGGGCTGCCCCGCCACAGCCGCGGGGGACGGCTCCATCCCACGGGATGCAGGAATTGCTCCATCCCACGGATCAGGAACTGCTTTATCCCCCGGAACTCGGGAAATTCTCCATCCCACGGAATGTAAGAACTTCTCCATCCCACGGGACTCAGGAAGTTCTCCATCCTACGGGATGTAGGAACTTCTCCATCCCACGGGACTCAGAAAAAGCTCCACCCCACGGGATGCGGAGACTGCTCCATCCCACGGGACTCAGGAAATTCTCCATCCCGATGGATGTAGGAACTGCTCCATCCCGCGGCCGCGGGATCTGTTCCCTCCCACGGGATGCGGGAACTGCTCCGTCCCACGCGACGGTGGGACGGCTCCATCCCACGGGATACGGAGATTGTTTCATCCCACTGCCTCGGGGACTGCTCCATCCACGGCCTCGGGGACGGCTCCATCCCACGGCCGTGCCCGGCACTGCAGGCGGCAGCAGCGCACCGAGAAGGAGCCGAGTCCCATCCCCGGCATCCCGGCACCGCATCCCGGCACCGCATCCCTGTGATCCAGACCCTGCTGCCCACTTCTCCCTCTTGCGTTTCACCTCCTTTCCGTCCGTATTCCCGCCTTCCATCTCCTCTCTGTGAGTTATCCCTCCTCCCACCATACTGGATGTTCAGTTAATGGCATTGATTATCCATTCCTGGCAGTGTCCAAGGCCAGGTTGGACAGGGCTTGGAGCAGCCTGGGGTAGTGGAAGGCGACCCTGCCGGTGGCAGGGGATTAGAACTGGATGATGTTTAAGGTCCAAACCATTCTGGGATTCAGTCAATGTTTCTGTGATTATTCTGTCTTTATTCTGGATGACATGGAATTGTCCCCTAGGTCCACAGGTGGATGGACACACAGACAAGGTATGGATCAGGAAAACAGTGCACATCCCAGTGCTGCAGCCTGACAGGTGAATGGTTATGTCTCCTTCCATTTGCTCTCCTTTACATCTCCTGGCCCTGCTGTGGCAGTGGAAGTGCATGTGAGCTCAGATGGCAAATTGGGAATTTTCTGTGTTTCATTCCACAGCTGAACACCAAAAGTAAAGCAGGAAGGAGTTTCAGTAAAGCTCTGAAGGAGTTTCAGAAAGCTCTGAGCTCCCTCTCCCTGGGTACACAAAACCCCAAAATTTTCCTGTGACTCAGTTTATAAAACTGCTATCACAATCCCCAACCCTACAAGGGTCTCTGAAGGATCAGTTAATGCACAAAATTAAATCCTACTAAAACTCAACATCGGATGTTGTGTCATGATCCTCACATGTCCCACTCTGCTCTCTGCTGGTGTGGCCTCACC
>VWYN01013159.1:250652-306016 GCA_013400075.1 Hippolais icterina | reverse complement strand
ATTCTGTGATTCCATGATTGTAACAAGAGCTCTATTTATATGCAGAGTGAGATAAGGATCTTAACTTTCCTAAGATTTCTGAAACTGGGGTAATGATAAGAGATTCAAATCTCCAGACCCTTGCTGCATCTACATGACCTGATTTCTAAGGGAGTCTTGATAATGAGGATGGATAAATCTGGGAGAAGCTGTCCCCACACCCAAGCTCCCCTGGCAGGAGAGGGTTGGTGAGGTGTGCATTGCACCCTTTGCACTTTTCACTGGAGACAGGAACTGTGGATATCTTGAAAAAATTGCAATATTTCTCTGATTTCAGTAGTTTAAAGACTTCTGTGGTGAGCAGGAGCTCACTGCTCTCCAAGAATGAGTAAGTCATGTACCAAAGTCCCTTCACCATTCTGGAAATCCCCAAAGAAAAACCAAAGCCTGCTTTCCTGGTGTTAGTCATGTCAATCTAATGTTTTAGTGAGGGCATAGGCACTGCACAGATGTGGAGATATGGCATAGGATGGGCAATATCCCTTCTGGCCCTTATTTCAGCTAAAGCTGTTGTGGTGATAACAAGTGTCTGGTAACACAATCAGCACCCCGAGCACACTCACACTCCTGTGTCCTGCAGAAGGGAGAGATTGTTTACAGAAACTCAGCGGCATTTAGGGGGTTTACCCTCCAAAGGCTGAAAATCCCCTGCTGCACAAGCAGCTTTGGAGGCTGCAGCCCTGCAAGCTCTGCCAAGCCAGCAAGGTAGCCTGCCCAGAAACTGCCCAGAGCTGCCCAGGGCTGCCCAGCCTGGCGGGCCTGAGCTGCTCAGGGTGTCCACAGCATCTCCAAAGATCTCCCCTCACTGACCTGGCTGCACTTTGCTTTTCTAGAGCTGTACTTCAGTACAGCTAAATACTTCAGTATTCATTGGTGTCAGCAAATTTGGTGTGCCTGCGTTTAAATTCGGTGACATCAGCTGAATTAGTCAGAAGGGAAATTATGGAAAAAAAATTGTTGTAGAGAGACAGGTCCTCACTCTGCTGAGACAGCTTGTAACTGTTTTCTACTTTTATTTCTCAAGTCAATTCTTTTATCTGAACCATTTCAGCTCACGCCATGAGAGGCTGAAATTACCAGGCCTGATCGATGGATGCGCTCACGTTTCCTAATTGGCTTTGCACGAGTCACGGTGTAAATCAGAGGTAATCCCTCTGCAATCAGGGGGATTAGATGAGCTTAAAAATACTGCGAGGAGGAGGAAAGACAAAGCTACATTTGGGGCTGAGCACCAAGGGGACCACACTGGTCTCAGTGTGTGCTGTGAGGCACAGGCACTGCACACCTGCTGCCTCAAGGGATGCTGCTGGTAAGGGAGGGGTCTCAGGGGGAAGCCCTAAAGAAGATATCAGGAGATCACTTATTTTTGTCTTTTTGACCCCTTTTACAGTAAGATGGGCATCCAGAGGGTGCAGCCCCGAGGAAAAGAGCCTGCTGTTTCCAGGAGCTTCAGGCAGCTTTTCCCCACTGAGCCAAAGGGGCTGTGAAACGGGGCTGGGAAAAGGGACTGGGAAATGGGACTGGGAAAACGGACTGGGAAATGGGACTGGGAAACGGGACTGGGAAACGGGACTGGGAAATAGGATTGTGAAGTGGGACTGGAAAATGGGACTGGGAAATGGGACTGGGAAATGGGACTGGGAAATGGGATTGTGAAGTGGGACTGGAAAATGGGACTGGGAAATGGAACTGGGAAACGGGACTGGGAAACGGGACTGGGAAACAAGACTGGGAAACAGGATTGTGAAACAGGACTGGAAACAGGACTGGGAAATGGGACTGGGAAACATCACTGTGAAACGGGACTGGGAAATGGATCTCAGAGAAGCTGCAATTTCACTGAGCCCCAGGATTTCCCCCTGAGGTGCAAAATGAACCCCTGAGGTTCTCTCAGAGCACCCAAACGCAGCAGCACCTTGTCCAGCCAGGAGGGAGGCAAGGGCTCAGGGACCCCAGGACACATGGGCCACTGCCAGACAGGTCCAAGAGGATGTGACTGTGCCGGGGAAAGTTCCCTCTGCCTCAGTTTCCCCACCTCGGAGATGGCTCTGACAGGAGCACCAGCAAAGGGCACTGAAACCATGAGCTGAAAGTGGCTCTGTCAGCATGGAAGGTGCTGCTACCCAGACATGGAAAGCCCCTCGAGTGGGGCTCCTGAGGCTGCTCCTGCTCCCGGCCATCCCTTGGTGACATTCCCCTGCTGTGGGGGGTGGCGTCACCTCTGGCTGGGGGCTGAGCGTGGGCAGGCACGGGAGCAGGGCAAAACCCTGAGTTATTTTATGAAGTAAAGAAGTAAAGAACCAGGCAACAAACAGCTTTTGATTCCTCTGTAACCCCCGTGGATTTCAGTGCTTATGGAATTAGGCCAGGTGATGTCACACATCTCTGTCAGCGAGCCAGAGTTAGCAGAATTTGCCTCATTTTATTTCTCAACAGCCACTCCCTGTAGTCCCTGTAGCTAATTTTAACTATCTCCTGCCAGCTCAGTGCCCTGCAAACAGCAGCCAAAGGACTGGCCCAGCCTGTGATGCTGTGACAAGTGGCAGCCGGGTGACATCCCCTCCTGGGCTCTGTGACAGAGCTCTGGGCTGTGCCTGTCACACACACACTGAGAGCCCCAGGACTGCCACTCTGGTCTGAGGGGACTGAACTCAGCTGCCAATTTCCTCCCAAAACCAGAAATTAAAGAAATATCTCTTTTTTCTTCCACCAAATTTAGGAGAACATTTTATGAATTCCTCACTGCACACCTGAGTACCGCCAAACCTGTAGAATTTTAGATCCAAACTCTTCAAATCTCTTCCTGGTTGCCAGTTTAGCAAAGGTCGCATAATGTCATGAGCTACTCATATATATATATGTGTGTGTACATATATTCATACATATTTATATATATTCATATATATTTTTTGTATATATATATGAATATATATTTATATATATTCACATATAGCCTGTGTTTTAAGTATTGGACAGAGGGAAGACCCAAACTGAGCATTGTCACCAGTCACCCCATCTGTGCTGAGCTCACTCTGGATGTGTGTGGTGCATTTCCCCCGATGCTGGCCTGCAGGAGGACTCTGCACTCTTTCTAGCATTTACAAGCCCAGGCTTGCCCGGATTTTTCAAACTGAGAACCAGCTCCTCTGCCCTGGCCTCCAGAGCAGACAGACCTCAGGCAGGGTCACATTCCTGCACACAGACACCTCCTTGCACTGAGGCTGAGAAGGGAAAAATCTTTATGGCCCAAGTGTGAAATGAGGAATGTGAAATCTGTTTCTGGAACCCACTGCAGCGGGATTGGTGCCGAATGCCCTGCAATGTCACCACAGAATCACAGTGTCACTGAGGCTGGAAAAGACCTCCAGGACCATCGAGTCCAATCTGTGCCTGGTCCCCACCTTGTCCCCAGCCCAGAGCACTGAGTGCCACCTCCAGGCCTTCCTTGGACACCTCTAAGGATGGGCACTCCAAACCTCCCTGGGCAGCTCCTGCCAAGGCCTGAGCCCCCTTTCCATGAGGAAATTCCTGCTGCTGTCCACCCTGAGCCTCCCCTGGCCCAGCCTGAGGCCGTTCCCGCTCCTCCTGTCCCTGTTCCCTGGGAGCAGAGCCCGACCCCCCCGGCTGTCCCCTCCTGTCAGGGAGTTGTGCAGAGCCACAGGGCCCCCTGAGCCTCCTTTTCTCCAGGCTGAGCCCCTTTCCCAGCTCCCTCAGTTGCTCCTCATAGTGTTGAGATCAAATTTAGTTGAAGAAGGCCAAACTGCCCTCTGAGACATTGCTGCAAATCTGAAAAGGCTCCTTGGCTCATTGGTTTCAGCCTGATTTTCTCTACAGTAGCAGGTTTGTGACTGTATTATATTAATACATTAATATATTATATTGTCACCTGTATTATATTAATTGGTCAGAGCCAGATTTTTATTTGGGAACCTATTTCCCATGGAAACTGAGAGAGGGGTGCTGGATTTCTTTTCCTGATCTGTACCCAGCCAGAGAAAAATACCTATAAATAGTGTGTGTGTGTGTTCATTTGTATCTGCAGGGTTTTTTTTGTTCTTTCCCTTTTGTAAATGAGAAGAGATTTTGATATCAAATCTTTTCAGCTCAAATAACAAGAAAAGCCATCAGCCCAGAATTACACAATTCCCAATGAAATGAGGCTTGGAGAGGCCAGCAAAGAGATAATGAGGGCTGTACCTTTCCAGGTCATCAATTTGTCTGTGAGTTCATTTTCCCTCTAAAAAATGAACATAGCAATACCCCTCAGATCCACACTAACACATGATTTGTTATTTGTGAAACAGGGATGAGTTTCTGCTAAGAAATGCTTCCAGAGAAAGAACATTTCACAAGCACTTAGTTTGTGATGGATTTAATTCCTTCCCCCTGTTGCTCAGGTACTGCACTGACAGTGGCACGGAGGGTTTGAGGAGACTGATCCCATTTTTCACACAAACATTTAATGAGCTGACACTGCATGGCTCTCAACCTGTGCCTGTGGATCCCTGCCACCCATCCATTGGGCCCTGACAGCTGAGTCAGGGCTGGAAACATCCCATAAATCTGCTTTAGTGCCCACTGGTGTTTAGCTAACAATAGAACATAATCTCATTGGAGATTTAAATTAAATCATCGCATTTCCCTGCTTTAATGAGACACAATTAATTCAGTGTTGTGGCTGCTGCCTGTTGGCATCTCAGTGAAGTCTCTGCCTCAGTGACCTCAGCTGGACCTGGCACAGAATTGTGGTGTCACAGGATCATGGAATGGTTTGGACTGGGAAGGACCTAAAAGCTCATCCATGGCAGGGACACCTCCCACTGTCCCAGCTGGCCCCAAGCCCTGTCCAGCCTGGCCTTGGACACTGCCAGGGGTGGGCTGTGTCCCCCAGAGCATCCCTGAGATGGTGGCACTGACACAGGGCTGGGGCCAGGCTGAGCACCAGCTGCCAGCCGGGCAGTGCTGGTTTTTCACTCCCTTGCCCATTTAACCATGCAGAGCCCTGGTTCATGGCTACAAACCACACCCAGTTCCCATCTGGCTGCCTGGGAGGCAGCATGGATCCAAATCTAACTCCACAGCAGCTCCAGCCTCAGGACAGTCCCCACCCTGAGTGTCCCCCCTGCTCCTGGCAGCAGTTGCCACAAGTCCCTGCTTGGTTGCCAGCAGGGAGCAGCTGACAGAGCTCCCTGTGAGGGGCCCTCAGTAAATTACCCACTGGGTATATTAATTAATAAGCTCTGCTGTATGCATTTTAAGATGAAAATAAAAGTCCCTGGCAATCTGCTCACACTTGAATGCTCTGTTATCCTCCAATAGAGACTGATGGGCACTGAGGGGTGGGCTGGGAGAGCATCAAATCCACTAAAACCAAAATACACTTTTCAGCAGCTCTTCCTGATGTGGGCTCTCAGTGTCAGCCCCCTTCTCATCCTTCACTAATGGCATCATCTCAGATTGAGCAGAATTCCGAAATTCAGAGCAAGAGGATACCTGGGGTTGATATGGACCTAAAGACAGAAATGTTCTGGCTGATGAAACAGCATCCTGGCCATTTCTGGAGACAGCACATTGCTCCTACCTGCCAGCTGCTGGTGAGGAGAAAAAACAACTGCACAAGTTGCTTGAGCTGAAATAAAATCATATATATATATATATATGGTTTATATNATATAAATATTAATTTAAATAATATTAATATAATTGACATAACTATAACTATAATTATAAATAATATAACTATAAATGGACTTTTGGACCAGTGACATCTCTCTCCCTGCCCTGGAAATGCCCCTGCCCCTTGTGCTTTGCTTTGAAAAATGCTGACCTACAGGTACAACCTCTGTGGCTCCTCCTCTCTGGATCATAAGGCTCCATACCTTCAGATCCTGATCTATTTCTGAGCCTCTTCTGATACAAAATAAAGCACAAAAAGACTTGAGAAAGACTTAAGAAGTTTTAAGGGGATGCTTAGGTCGATAGAGAGAAAGCAGTGCGTGTGGTTAGGGTGCCTTAGAGACAGCCTAAGGAGAAAAGAAAATTCCTCCACGTTACAGGAATTTTCAAACATTAAAAAGTGATAGTCAGGCAAGATGTGAAGCTCTCAGGAAGGGCACGGTGACACGCAGGGACTGCTGTGGGAGCTGTGGGCTGTGAAAAACCCAGTATGGGAGAGTCACGGCTTCAAAGTTACCCCAAATGGAGTAAGGGGTGCCCACATGCTGCAAAAATGCAGCTGCAGAAAGATGATTGTGGGATTGGGACTTTCCAGACCCTGGGCTCCTCTTACTTAGAATTAAGGAATCACAGAATATCCCGAGCTGGAAGGGACTGAAGGGATCACCCAGCCCAGCCCCTGTCCCTGCACTGACCCCCACCAACCCCACCCTGGGCATCCCTGGCAGCGCTGTCCAAAGGCTCCTGGAGCTCTGGCAGCCTCGGGGCCGTGCCCATTCCCTGGGGAGCCTGGGCAGTGCCCAGCACCCTCTGGGGGAAGAACCTTTCCCTGCTCTGCAGCCTGAGCCTGCCCTGGCCCAGCTCCAGCCGTTCCCTGGCTCCTGTCCCTGTCCCAGAGCAGAGCTGGGAGCTGCCCCTCGGGAGGAGCTGCAGCCCCCGGGGAGCTCTGCCCTCAGGCTGCTGCAGCTGAACAATCCCAGTGCCCTCAGCTGCTCCAGTTGAACAATCCCAGTGCCCTCCAATCTCCCGTTCTGCTCCACCTGCGGATGAACACGGGGCTTCATTTCCCCGCTGTGCTGGAGGCAGTGGCACCTCCTGCCCTCTGGAACCTGCATTGGCAAGGAGACAAATACTGGTGCTGAGAGCCGATGTGTGTGTGAGCAGTGCCAGGGACATGAACGGTGCTCCTGAGCTATGCTACGGCAAAGCAGAATCTCGGTAAATTGTCTCTGTCAGACAGATTTTCTTCTTTCAGGCTCCCTGTGCTCACACTCTGCCTGTTTCAATTCCTCGCTCTGTGCCTTTTGCTGCTCTTCTCCCCATGTCCTTTCTTGACTCTCCCATTCCCTTCTCCCTTTCCCCTTCAAACCAGGAGCTGTTTTGGAATATGTAGAACACATTTTTGCCCCTCCCTCATGAAGATGAGGACTTTACACACATTTGCAACAGCCAGCACTTAAAATAAGACCTTAAAATCAGAGTGATGTTCACATCTCCCGGCACGAAGCTCTTTTGAACAGACACCGCAGGGCACAGCAGAAATACTTGTTATTTCCTCAGCCATGCACTGGTTCCTGGATGTACTGAGTAATTTGAAAGCTTTTTTTCTTATTTTCATTTTTTTCCCCCACTACTTTGGCTCTTCACCAAGAGGAGCCGTAATTGGAAATGTTAAGATGTGCACAGTTGGCTTATTTGTGACTCTGGGCAACATTTGCATTACAGATATGACAAATTGCCTGTATTGTTTAGGGGCCTTACCTGTCCTGATGGGTTTTTTGATGCCCTCCAAGGCAGGATCAGCTACCTGAAAGAAAGAGAAGAGATGGATTATTCTGGGAATAGGAAATACGGATTTCATGTGCAACTATAGATCTGAAACACTTCTGGTTTTTTCTAACATAGAAATTTGACATTTCTGACGCATCCAGATTCTCTCAGTGCAGTAAAAAAATTATGTGGGTTCTGTTGGGGCTCTTTCAGAAGCACAAGTCATGAAAGTCCCTCTCTTGGGTTTGGAGAGAGTAGGAGACAGTGGGACTGGACAAGCTGGAGAGCCAAGTTCCTGGGAGAGATCATTAAAGCTGTAGAGCCCCAAACTGGGCTAAGCATGACAGTGATGTCCTGCCTCACCTCTCCTCCTTGCTGAGATGTAAAGCCAAGGGTGAAAATGGCACAGAAAATCGTCCTCAATCAGCATGACATGAGAAATTCCCAGGAAACCAGCTCCAGGGGTGAATTGCAGCAGGATTCCTCTGATGACACCTTTCTGTCACCCAAACTCACACCCCAGAGTCCCTGGCAGCTCATAAATGTCCAGCAATGCCCTCAAGGAGCAAAATGTTCTCCCAACAGCTGAGGAGAGCACTGGGAGCCCCTCCCTGTGTGCCACATCCCTTCAGTGTCACACTGGGTGATCCCACTGGGATTTCAGTGGCAGGTTTTGCTCAGGCTCAGCTCCTCACACGTCGTACAAATTACCTGGGCTAATTGTACAGGCTAATCAGGCCAGGCCCAGCTTAGCACACTGCTGTCTGGAGTTCAGAGGGATCCATTAGGATCATCAAGTCCTTCTCCCTGCTCCTCACTTACCTGAAATTAAACCATAGGACTGAAAACCTTTTCCAGCTCCTCCTTGAGCCCTGCCAGGCTCGGAGCCCTAAGCACCTCCCTGGGGAGCCTGTTCAATGACCCACCAGGATGTTCAGGAAAGAAATTTGGGAAGCTCTACAAGCTTTAAGAGAATATGTGGTATCTCCTGGGAGAAATTGGGCACCCCAGTGGTGGGAACAGCTTCATCCACAGTGGTGTTACAGCATAGACCCCTCATTTCTGTGTGTGAAGTGGATAAACAGGTGGTGTGGGGAGAAGAAAAGTGGTTGGACAGGGAGAGAAGCTGTGTTGGGGCTGTCTGTGGTAGTTAATGTTCTAATTTTAAATGTTTAGGAAGATTTTTAATTAGATTTTGGCTTCATGTGGCCGTGTTTTGAACAAGAGCAAAGTGTGGAGCTGCATCTGCTGCCAGCAAAGCGTTGTTATCCTTTGGTCTGATGCCAAGGGCTGTGTCCTGCAGAGGTGGCAGAGCTGCTCCCAGGGGCAGTGCCAGGTTAATGGTTGGACTCACTGATCTTTGGGCTCTTTCCCAATTTAAATGATTCTGTGATTCTCCGGGAATGTGGAGATCTGTCATTTGTTCATTTTCTCTGCCCACACCTGTGTGAGGCACGGCAGAGTCTTATTTTTATTAGAGTTGAGCCAATATTCCTCCAGGTGACCTTCCTGAACTGTGCAGGAAGGACAAGAACCCAGAGATGGAATTTGAAAAAAACAGATATTTCCAAGCTTTTTGTCCCTGACACAACATCCTCCCCTGGGAACTCTCATGGATCTCATCATGGATCACCAAATGTTAAACTGAGCAGAGCTTGGGCTAAAAACACCCCCAGGAATTTCTGCCAGGACCTCTCAGCCCCTCCCTGTGCCCCTGCCCTGGGCTGTTGTCTCACACACACTCAGGGCACAGGGAAGTGTTGCTGTTCAGTGCAGTATCTGAGCATTCCTGCTCTCTGTGGAGAATTCGGGATATTTCAGGTGACAGAGAAAGGCTGCTCTGCCCCCCAGTGAGATTGCACTCAATGAAATCAGGCAGGGAGTGTTTGCCTTGCTGGTGGCTCAGAGCCTGCTCTGCACTCAGGGCATAAAAACAAAATTAAAATGGACTAAAGGCATTGTGTTCTCACCTGGGAAGGCTCCCAGAGAGTAAAACCAGCACATACCAAAGCAATTTATTTTAGTGACAACTGAGTAGATACTGAAATAAACCTTTAGGACTTCCTTTGAAATATTACTGGTATTATTTCTTTCTTTTCCAGCAGCAAGAATATCGCATGTAATGTTGTCATTTGGAATGCAAAGAGGCACACAGGAGGAGCCCAAACAGATTAAATTCTCCAGTGCCAGCTCAGAAAAAATTCAAGACAAAACATTTCACCCTGTCTGGAGTGATCTGGGGGCTGGTGATGAAAGAGCTCAGTCTTTACTCAGCAAGCAGAATAATTTGAGCTTGCTTTATTAGAGAAAATGATAATCAGCTGCCAGTGAAAGTGATTTATTTCTTCTTTCCCTTAATCATTTTACAAGAAATTTTCTCAGGCTGAGGTAGAATAAAGTGTCATTCTAAATTCCTGGGTCACAGCAGTGAATATTCATTGAACCAGACACCTCTGACCACTGTGAGGGTGGGCAGGCCCTGGCACAGGGTGCCCAGAGCAGCTGTGGCTGCCCCTGGGTCCCTGGCAGTGCCCAAGGCCAGGTTTGGTTTGGAGCAGCCTGGGACAGTGGAAGGTGTCCCTGCCATGGCAGGGGTGGCACTGGATGAGTTTTAAGGTTCCTCCCAACCCAGACCAGTCTGGGATTCTCTGCAGATTCCTAGATTCCTACCTCTAGGAAGTGCAAGGGAATTCCCCCAAACCACAGCCCTCATCCTGGGCCTGGGCTCAGGGGCTCTCCGAGAGCATCTCCACATGGCAGCTCTGGGGGGAAGAGCTCTTTGGGCTCCTGCCCTCAAAGGAAATCCTTCAATTTAAAAAGAAGCCCCAAGGCTCTCCCGTCCTTCTGCTCAGCCTCAAGCCACCAAGATTTCAGCAGGAATTTTCCCATGGAAAGGGGGATCAGGCATCGGCAGGGGCTGCCCAGGGAGGTTTGGAGTCCCCATCCCTGGAGGTGTCCAAGGAAGGCCTGGACATGGCACCCAGAGCTCTGGGCTGGGGACCAGGCACAGGTTGGATTTGATGATCCTGGAGGTCTTTTCCAACCTCGCTGACTCTAGGATTTGTTCCATGACCCGGCTCTGGCTGGGGAAGAAGGTGGGGGCCCTTCCTGCTGAGGTACCAAGAGGCAAAGGGTGAAGCTGGACAGAAAGCAGAGCACTGTCCCCAGGCTCATCTGAGAACGAGACTCACAGGGAACAGCCCTGGGTGGAAATCAGTTTTCCTGTGCTGACCAAAGCTGGTAAAATGGCACTTCCAGACAGCAGGTGACAGTCACTGCACAGAACACCCACAGCAAGAGCTGGGCCAGGGCAGTTTTCTCCTAAAATGCCTCAGTGGATTTCCTATTGTGCTCAAGGAGTGGGAAATCTGCTTTCAGAGGAATTTTCAGTATTTTAATTTTATTTTATTCTCGAAATTTTGTTTTATTTTCCTGTCTGTCAGGGTTGCCACAAGAGGGGGTTGCCTGAGTGGGGCACCCAGGGCCAAAATGAGTTTTAAGGAGACATAAAAACCCAATAAACAGTGCAGGATCGTGCTCTATGAGTCATTCACAAACCTCCTGCTAAAGGTTCTTAACAGCCTTGAAGAGCAGATCAGCAAATAGCAAAGCTGGCTCTGACCTTTAGTATTTGCCACACTCGTGATAAAAAGCTTTTCCCACACAATTTAGAGGTTCAATATATGAAGTCTACAAAATCCAGAGCAGAGATGGACTAACCCAGATCATGGACTCTGGGTATTCACACAGAATTTGTAATCACGTGTCTGATGAACCTTCCTGTACAGCACCAGACTTGTGAGGGTCTGAGTGCCTTAAAATGACATTTTCCAGCCCTTCCTGTCCCATTCTCTGTCACTGGTTTCACATCTCTCTCTCTCTACACACACAAATATCTCCAGGGGTGTGTATATACACATATATCCAGCAGTGAATGCAGCAGGGGGGAGGCTTTAACACTTATAAACAGTGTGAAGAAGAAAAATGATGGCTCCAGACCACCTTACAGAGACTGTTCTCATTCCAGAGGAAAATTGAATCACTTGTGAAAGATCAACAATGGCCTGAAGCCAAGTGGTTCTGCAGATGAAAGCTGAAGAAATGAACTGACTTCAGCACTGTGAATAGTTCCAAAAAACCAGAGTTTAGCTCTAAAACTGACCCTTCCCAGATGTGGCACTAAGGTGCTGTGCCACCCTTCTCAAAAACAAGGCGTAAAGGAAATTTCTTGGGGTGCTGGAAAATGGGGAGGTGTGATAATGTCTGCTAGATGTGCTGCAGGATTCAGAGAAGCAGCTTTGAATCATAGTTGCCTTTTTCCCTTCTTTGGAGCACCCAGATTGTGGGGGTTGCAAGTGCCCTGGTTTCTGCAGAGTTTGATTTTCCTTTTCCAGTCTGTCTTCCTTCAACTTAAATTAGGCAATTACGAATTCATCAAAAGGCAGCCTGTGGTGGGGGCAGGGGCAGTGTGATGTTGTCACCACAAGCCTCTTAATGCTGTGGCACCCCAGGGTCCAAGCATTGTCCCTGTGACCCTCAAACTCCCCTGGGAACAGAGGGAAATAAAAGCTGCTCTCTCAGCTCAGCATAAGGAGGGTGTCCAGTTGCCCCTGAACTCAGGGATCACTCACACAATCCAGCTGAAAACATCTGGAGGGAAAAGCTGATTGTCTCAAGGAAATGATCACACATAATGTTGGGGTTTTGTCTCAAATATAAAGAAAATTATGAAGTCAGCTGGTGATGCTCTGGTCCTACAGCAATTCAGTGTGCATGGGGCTCCAAGGACTCCCCAGCCCTCAGGTCCTGGCAGGTTGTGCTGGAGACACTCAGCCCAACCAGGGCTGATTCCCAAAAGATTCTGTGCCCAGCCTCACCCTGGCAGTGCAGCCAGGAGCTGAGGGGTTTTTGGAGCAAAACCACCTCTGTCCCACAGAACCACCACTGGTTCTCTGCTCTGGGGGTTCAGGACCAGCCACAGATGGAGGATGGCTGCTCTTCTTCTGAACTCCCTGAGAGCAAAACAGAGTCTGTGTTTCACTGCCAAATTCTCCTCAGAGCGTAAAATTGCTGCTTGATTTTATTTGTTCCTCATACCCCTCAGCTTCGTATTTCCTCCTTCAGCCAAGCTCGTTTTCAAAGCAGCTGCAATGGTGTCATTACTCTTTTAAGTCAAAACCTTGGCTCTTTCAGCAATCTTGTTCCTCTGGCAACTCCTGTAACTGCCTTATCCTGATGGAGAGGTGATTTAATGCTCGCTTCCATAATCAGTACAAATGAAAGCCTCATTATACTGCCAAGCTGTGGCAAGTCTGTAATTACCTAGATTGTTATTTTAAAGATTTCCCCTGATATCCCACTATTTCTCACTTAAAAAGCCCCATGCCTCATGTTAACTGTCCTCAAAGTGCTTCACTTTTGGGAGAACACTGATTACAGGTAAATGATTCCTCTCTTGAAGGAGTATCACTCAAGCCTTCCTGGTTTAATTTCTGGTTAATGTGCATACACGGGCACACAAATTGCACAGGGTAAATTTAGCAGGAGAAAATACTGAGTCCAAGGCTCATATTTTGTTTTCCATGGCCAGTTCCTCCAGCAGCCCCATGCTGGAGCTTTCCCTCTATGAACAGCATTGGGGGTACCTCAGCACTTTGATTTTTGCAGTAGGATTTCAGAGCCTATAAAACTTCTAACCTGGCATTTTACCTTGGTAAAATTGATGGCAATGCCCCTACAAGGTCAGAAATTCACTTTTTATCCTCACAACCATCTATCTCTGCTCTGGCTGTCACTGGTTCCCCATCAACCCCAGGTCCATTTGAGAGCAATCTTTTATTTTAAGAAGTTAAATTGACTGTTGGTAGAGGGAAAAGTTGTGTATGACCTGACACCCTCTCTACAACTCTGGTTGTGCATTACAAATCACACCCAAGGCAGGACTGAGGTGACAGGGGCATGAGGGAGTTCCTTGGCCCCCTCCACTGCTTTGGGTGCTTCAGGACAGCTCTGCCTCACCTCAGCAGCAGGCAGCACCACAGGTGTCACACAGAGCTGTGCCGTGTCCCCTGCTGCAATCCATTTCAAAGTTCAAACCCTCTCAAACACTGCTTGCTCTCCAAAGAACCAACAGGAGACACACATCGGACCAGGAGGGACAGAGGCGGCTTGGCACCTTGGATCAGGAGCCTTCTCTCTCCATCTACAGAGTAGGAATTGCCAAGAATAAATGTTGTCTATGGAGAAAGGTCCTCTTTTTCTGAGGTTATTTTATCTGTGTTTCATCTTTCCTCTAATTCATGTGTGTGTCTCTAACAGAGATAGGAACTGTTCTTTTGGCCACAGAATGGAAAAGGGAAGGTTAGGGAAGAAGAGAAGAGAAGAGAAAAGGAGAGAAGAGAAGAGAAGAGAAAGAGAAGAGAAGAGAAGAGAAGAGAAGAGAAGAGAAGCAATGAATCAATCTCTTACCGTCCTCGGGACGACCAGGACCATGATGGTGGCCAAGGCAAAGACGAGCAACGCACCCAGGATGGTGATGATGAAATACAAACAGACTCTGTTAGTGGCTCCAGGCCTCCTGGAAACGCTGTCTTCATTCACATTCATGGCTGATTCATGTGAGTCCTTCTCCAGAGAAAGTGTTTGCTCTTGTGCTTGGCACATTCTTATATAGCTTCTCCAGGTAGCGCTCTGTGTCTCCCCTCGGTCGGCTTCAAGTCGCAGCCCATCTCTGCTCCTGGCAGGATTTTCCCCCTTCATCCTGGCTCATGTGATCCGGAAAAAAAAACTTCATCACTTGCTGTACAAAGAGAGAGGGCCCCGGGGGCGTGAGGCAGGCCGGGGCTGTGAGCAGGGGAAGGAGCTTCATGTTCTTGCTCAGGGATTTCTCCGCCGCGCTCCCGCGCTGCAGCCGGGGTTTCTGATGTCACAAGGTGACGCCACGGCCCGGGTCCCCCCGCCCCGCTCGGTGAAATGGGGAGATATGCAAATTCTCTTTCATTTTATACTGGGTGCAGCTGTAGTTGGGCTCGGGGAGTCGCCCCGAGCTCTGCCTTCCTGTTGTGCGCTGCAAGCTCCGCTGCCTCCCGGCGGGGAGCGGCCTCCGGAGCTCGGCACCCAGGGGTGACCTCCGGCTGCCCCGCTGGGCTCTGGGCAGGTGTGTGCCTCGGCCTGCAGGCCAAAAGCCTCCTGTCTACAATGTCCCCATACCTGCTTTTAATGTTCTATTTTCTTTTGTGTGTGCTGGATATAGAAACCTCATTAGCTAACACCATATAGTGAAGCTCACCCTGGTTCGTGTGGCACGTTGTCCCATTTGCAGGCCCTTATCTAAACATGGGTCCTATAACTAAGGCTACTGCGGCTGTTCTCCAGTTTGTTTTATGGGTTAAAAAGGAGAGGAATTCATGGATTTTTAACTTCTTCTGGAAGGTGAGCACATGGATACATGGCTGTCACACATTAAGCGTGTGAGTAAGAGCAGCCACAAAGGGCCGGTTTTGTCCAGCAGGAACAAGGGAGCTATTAGAGAGGGACGGAGGAAGGAAGGAAGGGAGATCCAAAAGGAGCAGCCCAGGAGGGATTAGCATACACAGCTGTTCCCTCAGGGACAGGAGCTTTATGCTTTTTATAATTTCCCTCTCATTTCTGTTTTTTAATATCTGGTTTCCTTGTTTCCAGCCCCCTTTCCCCATGTCTCCAGGACCTTCTGCCCCCTTCACTGGATTTTTTGTTGTTGTTTTTCAGGCAGGTACATCCAGTGCAATGTGGCAGAGCCCCAAGCACAGCATCACCGGCGGGGGGAAGGAGGGAGGGAGGAGATGGACCTGCTCTGCCCTGCACTGCTGCAGCCCCACCTCGAGGGCTGGGGGCAGTTTTGGGCAACTCAGCAGGAAAAGGACATCGGACTGTGAGGATGTGTCCAGGGGAGGGCAAGCAAGGTGGTGAAAAAGGCACCAAGGGCAGGACTCAGGAGGAACATCTCAGGAGGAACTGAGATAACTGAGGAGGAACATCTGAGGTGACCTGGATTGTTCAGGCTGCAGAAGGGATGGTTGAGGATCTCATGGCAGCCCACACCTCCTCACAACAGGAGCACCTCTGGTGACCAGGATAGCACAGGAGGAAAGGGAGGGGAGCTGCATCAGGGGAAGATCAGAGAGAACATTATGGAAAGGCTCTTCCCTCAGAGGGTGGCTGGTCACTGGAAGAGGCTCCCCACAGCACAAACCCTGTCCAAGGGTAGACGAACCTCTGGGTGATCCTCTTGGTCATAGGCACTCCTGGGAGGAGCAGGAAATTGGACTCAATCCTTATGGATCACTTCCACCTCAAGATATTCTGTAATTCTATGACTACCCTTGTCTGTGGAGGTCTGGAGATATTTGGGTGAGATTTTCAATGAAGAATTTCACAGAAATATGTCAGAAATGCATTTGTGATGCAGGGTTCAAGTTCTGGGCAAAAAGGAATTGGTGACGCCAAAGCAGCTGAATGCAGAGGTTGGGATGTGCCCACGGAGGGTGTCTGTAGTCCCAGGTTTATTCACAGTCAGGGAATTCCTGCTCACTTCTGTCCTGGCCTGGCCTGGGACTACCACCCTGGCTTTGCACAGAGCTCAAGTGAGATTTATCTGGAAACATTCCTGCTCTATTCCAGTGCTAAAGGACCCTGCATGTTTTCTGTGGGATGGCTTCTGACTTTCTGGCCAGTCCAAGTCAAAAGACACCTGAGTTTTCCTGACTGTTCCCAGTTGGATGTGTGTCGCCTTTTGAATCACATCCATTCAAGCCAGTTAATTTATTTAACAGGAAAGAAAATCCTGTTAAATTTGGGTTATTTGTCTCAGCTAATCCCAATTTGATATTACAAGGACATCAGAGAGGGCAAAGGGGATCTTAACAATGGTCCATCCAGCTCAGCACCTTGCCTTCAGTAGAAAGCAACAAGAAATTCCTTGGGGAAAATATCAGAACAGAAAAACCAGGCATTTGTTGAGTGCAATTCTCCAGTTTCCTCTGATTTCATGGCCTCCCATATAAAAGGTAGAATTTTCAATTTTAATCCAATTGCTCTTTACACCCCTAACATTGCAGAGTTGTGACATTTTCCTATCATTGCCACAATCTTTAATAAAATCACTGGAGCACAGCACTACAAAGACTGCTACAGGTTTCCAAAGCAGTGTTTTTCAGAGCATCCCTCATCACCATGGGAACAGGCACAACCTGGTTTAACCAGAGGCAAAGAGATGAGGAAATGGTCTCACTTGGTCAGACCTGGCAGGTTGGATGAGGTGGATCTTCACCTGTTGGGTCCTTCTTGGTGGATGCAAAACTTCTGGGCAGCCACGAGCAGCAGAGGTTCTTGTTCTGGAAATTAATCTTTATTATGAGGATAAAATTTACAAATTCTTGCCTGTGAGAGTTCATTTGACTCCTTAAGGCAGCAAGTGCCAAGCAGCAAATCCACTCTTTGGGAAGCAGCACATGGAGATCTCCTACCAAAGTGATTTCTCCCCAGGGCTCCTCAACAACGTGACAGCTCTGAAATGCAGGAAAATCCAAATTCCCAAGGCCCTGCAGTGACTCTGGAGCAGGCAGTCCAGCAGCTCCTGCTCGTGGCTGAGCAGATACATCCCCCTCTGAGGTGGATGATATTCCAGACAATAATGGTGGTGCAGTTTGTAGGATGCTACCTCGTGTGGTGTCATGGGGAAGGCCAAGTTCTCAGTGAGCTCTTAGGCTTTTACACTCACACCTGGATTGCAGGGCAGCTCCTCAAACAGAAAAACCCCCGTGCTAAACTCATGGAAGAACAGCCAGGTGCTGGTGATGGCTGCAAAAGGAAAAGTGATCAGTGAATGTCAGTGAGAAAAAACGGGATCAATTTGTGCAAACAAGTGCAATCCTGGTTAAACCAGACCTGGTACTTTCTGAGATATATCTGGTGAGCCCACGAGCACAGCACTGCAAACCCACAGGGTGAGCTGGGAAGGCTGGGATCTGCTGGGAAGGTCCTGTAATCACAGAATCCCAGGCTGGTTTGGGTTGGAAGGGACCTTAAAGCTCATCCAGTCCCACCCCTGCCTGGGCAGGGATGCCTCCCACTGTTCCAGGCTGCTCAAGCCTGTCCAACTTGGCCTTGGGCACTGCCAGGGGTGGGGCATCCCCCCATTAAAAAGGTGTTTTGGGGTACTCTGGCTGTATGTTCTGGCTTAGAGCTGGTGATGTGCTTTCAAACATAACAACATCACCCTGCACTCTCACCTTTCACACTCTCACCTGCCTGGTGATGCTGATTCCCAGAGCACAGTTCACTGTTTCATGTCTTCTGACCAGTGTTGCATCAGTTCTCCCCAGCTCTGGTTCAAGAGGTTAAATAGCAGGTGCTTGCCTCGAATTTGCATCAGCGTGAGCCGTGTCCTCTGCAGCAAAGAGCTTTGAAGAAAAGGGCAGGGAGGCAGAAAACAAGTGAACCACAAAACCAGCAGTTCTAATTATTTCTTGGTAGATATTGCAAGTGATTGCCTTTGTCAGGAGAAATACAAAATATCCCAGCCCACTGTTAGTACTTATTGTTCTACTCCTCAGCTGAAAGGAAATGAACTTACTGAGAGCTGAGAACCCATCTGTGGGGTCGCTGGAAATTCACCCTTGACTGAAGTTTGATTACCGAAACCCTTCTCAAAGACAATAGTGCCCATTGTTTGAGAGATGTGTGGGCACCCAGCTGCCACTGAAATCCAGGGGGTGCAGAGTGTAGGTGCCTTTAGAGGTTCCTGAGTTTATGTGAACTGTGTCCATTTCTTGTCAAAACCATCAGCCGTGTTTACATCCATGTAGTTGACTCCCAGAACCTCATCCAAGATCTAAGACAAAATGAACCATGATGTCTGTTTTATTACCCTGAGTGATTCCTGCCATCATCCTAGGTGAGGGTCATTGATAGCAGGGTTGCTGTTGGGCTTCTTATGGGATCAGGGAATCACAGAGGGGTTTGGGGTGCAATGGACCTTAGAGATGATCCCATCTCCCCCCTGCCATGGGCAGGGACACCTTCCACCATCCCATGTTGCTCAGAGCTCCATCCAGCCTGGAATGAGATGATTTCCAAGATCCTTTACCTTCAGTGAGAGACCCCAGTGGCTGCAGGGTTCTCCAGCCCACTCCGAGCTGCAGCTGGTGGCACAGACATGAACATGTGAGCACACGTGGAGAGCACTTGATATGGAAATGCAAAATCAGTAAATTGAGGTGGCTGCAAAACACCCTGAGCGCTGCGAGGATGAATCACCTTGTCGGAGGCTTTGTGTTTCCTCCGATGAATCACCGCGGGGTCGTGTTCGTACTACACATCTCAGCCCTGGGCCAAGGCTGAAAAAGTTGTTTGGGTTTATTTTTTAACTGCATTTTTTCGAATCTCTGCCCATTCACGTGGTCCTGAGCAAAACTGGTCTCTGGCTGGAGGAAATGACCCTCCAATATCTCATTCCCAACAGTGCTGTGAGGATACCTTTGGCTGTCAGCACAAAACGCTCTTTTGAGGGAGATGCTGCCTATCTCCCATCTCTCATCCCAACCTCTTGGAGGGTTTCCAGGAATAGCAATGTTCTTTACTCATTTTGTTTCTCACAGAAGATCACTGGATAAAAATAGACATCAGACAGGAGGAAAATGAGGGGAAAAGGGAAGGTTAAAGCTGCCATTGAGCAGTATTATCTCCTTGGGAAGCTGCAGAGGGTTTATTCATGCTGTGCTGCTGCCTCCCTTGCTCAAAAGAATTATATCACTCAGTCTTGTAAGAATATGGAAAATCAGGTGTATTAAATTAGCTGAAAATTGGTTATGGGGAAAAAAACACTTCGATACTGCAGTGGATGTGCCTCATCCATCTCCTTTGGAGAGATAATAAAATGCAACAATAAAACAACACAAATGGAACAGTTATGAAAGTGTAATAACTTCCACGAATTTGTCAGAGGCAGAGTTTGCTCAGTGGGAATTATTGTCTGCCCAAACACACTCAGAGTCCTTCCCGTGTGGCATCCCCCAAAGTGGGGAGCTGGAAAAGCTGTGGTGCCTTTCAGCAGCACTTGGGAGAGTCAATCCAAGTGGAAAACTCATTTCTGGGTATTAAACCCCTCTGTGTTCTGCTTAACGACCAGAAGAAAATAATGCATGAATTGCAAAGCTGGTAGAAATGGAATAATTAATATAGTTTAAATAATAATAATTTAAAAAACCCTTGCAGAGTTATTCAGAATGAGATTTTCAGGCACGTCTAGAGATTTCAAATCACTGAAATTACAGTTATTCTGTTATGGAATACCAGAAGAACATTGTTTCCCAAAAGAATCTCATAATTTCTGGAAAACCAGGCTATTTCTGAGTCATTTCAGCAGCATAATAAAAAAATTGAGCCATACAGAAGTATATTCAGTGCATACTCTGGGATCTAATTAAAAAAAAAAAAAAAAAAAAAATAGAAGATGACTGTATCACTTTCAAATTCATTAAGAGAGAAAAAGGACATTTACTCTTGCTGGTGTGAGTGTGGCTCTTAAAGTCTCTGGGTACACCTGAAAATCTTGATCTGAGAAAATCCATGAGATGGGTTTGGGTCAGGAGGAGGAAGTGCTCATGTGTGGGATTGGGTGGCAGGAGGGAACAACCACTGAAGCCCTGGGACGTAAAGGGAGAAGCCCCACTGGGTGAGGTCAGCAGAGACCACTGCAGGACCTCGTGTGCTCTGAGGGGCAGTGACACTGGCAGGACGCTGGCAGGGTGTCACACACCCCCCAAAGCTGGCACAGAGGGGAAGCACCACCGCAAAAGCATCGCTGAAAAGGATCTTACCTGAAAGTTTCCTGCACGTCCTCATTGAAGACTATGGAAGCTGGGTAGTTGTAAAGTTAAGGTCCTTTATTGCATTGTTAGAGTCAGTCAGTATGCAAGAAACCTTCCAGCATAAAGTCCCCATGTCCCAAGCAGAAGTGGCAGCATTTTATCAGTAGCAGCAGCAGTGACAGCACCTGTAATCTGTGTCCTGTGAGCGTGCTAACATCCTCAAAGCTATTTATTCCATTTTTTCAAAGTGCACTTTATTCTATTTTTAACCAATCAGGTAAAACCACAATGTTTCTACAGTCTTGCTGGACCTATCCCAAGCTCAGATTGATGTGCGACAATATCTGTAATTTCTTACACAATTCTATGCAGATGTAACTCTATCTGTTCCATCTAGGAATGTTTAGCAAGGCTGCATTGTTTCCATTATGTCTAGAGCTTAACTAACTTTGCTAAAGGCAATGCTACTGAACTTTAAACTGGGTCTTAGGTCCTTTTCTTACTAGTTCAGTCCCTTATTTGCTTAAGGCGCTTAAAAATTCTCAACTTATTTTAAAATAAACTTGTATTTCTACCTCATGTCTGTGTGGATATATGTATCTTAGTTTCTATGAAGGTTTTAATTCAGCCCTCCCATCTCTGGACACCCCTGGGCCTGTGTGGGTCCCTAAGGGATTTTGCATCCCGACACTTAGCCACAAAATCTGCAGGAGAGTAACAGAATTTAAGCCAGAAAGGGCCTTTTAGATCATATAATGTGACACACTATTCTGAAGGAGCACAGAGTTTTATCCCAAACCTGCAACATGAGAATGCTGCTGAGCCAGGCAGGGAAGCATCAGGTGGGGCTGAGCTGTGGGGCAGGATCAGGCTGGAGCAGCATCCTGCACCTGCATGTGGCCCTGTCACCCACCTAAGGGACAGTGAGAGGCTTGTGGGCACCCAGGGGTGGGGATGAGCAGTGGTTTTGGAAGAAGTGACACTGGGAAGGGAAGCTTGGGTGTCTTTGAGGCACAGATCTGAGGGTCTGCATTGGGACAGGCAGGGCTCTGGAACGGTTCAGCTGTAATAATCAGAATTTTCCCCTGTGGGAGTATGAGATATTCATCATTGGCCATGGAAAGAAGGGGAACTATGAACTGAAGATTGGTCTGTCTGATTTAGGGAAGAAGCTGTTATTTGTGTTCCCTGTGCATGAGTGTTGAAAGCTTTTGATAAAAGAGAGATGAGAGCCTGAGGTCAGAGAAAACAACCAAACCTTTCTAGGGACCACATCATCTCTGGTTAGACTTCACTGGGAGAGCAGAGTTACCTCAGAACTGAACTCACCTGGCAGCATAAGGTATCCAGATTAGAAATAAACCCCCCCAAAAGCTGGCATTCAGCATTTGACAGCTCTTAAATCTCTCTGTGTCCTACAAACAGAGTCTGCTCACCACAGCATTCATACACTGAACCCTGCTGGGCAATAATATGGGAACCACTGAAAAATCAAAGTTTCGCTAGCTTGACATGCAGTCTGTACATCAAGGGAAGTGCAGGAATGTGGGGTGAAAGTCTATTTATAATTCTGGCAGGTTGAAAGGCTTTGTGAGTTCACCTTTCTCAAAATAAGAAAGCTCCATCACTCTTCTGCTCAGGCAAGAAACTGTGAAGTTGTTTATTTTTTCCATCCCTATAGGGCAAATACGGAAAGATCTTGCAAAATTCCCACTGCAGAGTGCCTTAGGTGCCAGGGCCACCTTCTGTTACTCAGTGTGGGATGGATTTATCCTCACAGCAGCTGCTGGGGTGGGTCAGTGTTGGTGTTCCTCCTGTACCTCCTCATTAAAAGACAGAGATGAAGCATCAGAAGGTGAAAGCGCCTCTGTTTAAACCTCGGGGGTTAAACACAGCTGTGCCCTCCACTCTGAGGACACTCTTTAGGTGTTTGTGCCCCTAAAGGCTCCCTGGAGAAGTCCCCAAGACTCTGCAAAGCTGATGCAAAGGACTCAGGAGCGCGAGCACACACAGAAAAGCTGCAGCAAAGGATGGAACACTGTCAAAATCCCCCCCAAAAAATCAATGTTCAAAGAAGGCAATATAACCTGTTTCCTCAGAGGGACAGCAGCTTTCTCTCCAGATGTGAAACTGGTAGAACTCTTAAGAATGATGTTCTAAAATGCTCCTAAGGATGGAATTCACCTGGAGCTTTTTATTCATAGTGATTGGAACAAGTTCAGCTTAAAGCTGCTGGGAGCTTTTAACCAAAACGAGCTGAGGCCTGGGACACCTTCAAGCTGTAGCTGCTTTCTTGGTCAGTTAAAGAAAAAAATCACCAGAAAAGGCAAAAGAAAAGCTGGAAGTTCCATTCTGGGAGCAGTGCAGCACTTGGCTGACCAACATCTCCAAAGAGAGCTGTGGAGATCCCAGCCCTCACTAAT
The DNA here is from genome assembly GCA_013400075.1 of Hippolais icterina. Classification (NCBI taxonomy): domain Eukaryota; kingdom Metazoa; phylum Chordata; class Aves; order Passeriformes; family Sylviidae; genus Hippolais; species Hippolais icterina. Next base: position 283,260 of record VWYN01013159.1, on the reverse strand, counting down.
TAGTGATGCTGCTAATTGGGCTGTGCCAATGCACAGCTCTGGATCACACGTGCTGGGCTACTCACAGACTCTGCTCACTCACCAGGGGCAAGAGCTTCAAAAATATGCAGGATTAAATGATTCTGAGCTCCCCAGGCCAGTTCTGAAGGTGGCATCTGTGTAAATAGAGGGTGCTTTCTTGGTAAGTGATTCATCCTGGCTTATCTGGCAGATCAGTTTGGTGAGGTTTGTAATTACCAATACCAGAGCTGATTACAGAAACAGCCCAGGCAAGTTCTTTGGTCTAGATATTTCTGAGATAGCTAAAGGCAGGGAAAATTACTGAGGACATTTGGGAGAAGGAGCTCATTTGGGAGCAGGAGCCTCATTAACAGGCGGAGGGTGGGAGGTTGATTATTATGGTTCTTGTGAAAAATCACCCCCAGCTTTTGCCATCACCCTTCTGAGGGTGGCAGTCATCAAATAAGCATAATGCACCCTTGATGACATAAGTTTGAGCTTTCATATTTTCAGGTTCTGTGCTGCCCAGGGGTGCAGCTCTGAGCTCACAGTCAGTGTCACTCAGCTCTCTGCACACAGCAGGGACACAAAACAAATCCTTGTCCTGCTGCACACCAAGGACAACTTTCAGCCCAACAGCACCAACAAGGATGGCTGGAGGGAGGAACAAGAAGGATGGGAGCTCACAGCCTGGAGCTGGAATTGGATAATTAAACCCCAATATGTAAATGGATCAAAATTTATAAAAATGTGAAGCCTTGTGACCTTTTGTCCATTTTGTGACCATTTTGGGTCCACCTTGGGTGTAGCCCTGGTCAGGCCCTGTCCTGCCCAAGGTGCATCCCAAAGGCCTTTCAATAAATCCCTACTTTATTTTCCAGCTCTGTGCAGTCTCTGTTCCAGGTCAGCCTGCCCAAGGCACCAGTTCATTGATGCTTTGTCCATTAGGCATCACCCTGCCTGGGAATGAAATCATGGAAGGCTATCATGGGACAGGGGTGACCCAAGGGCTGGGAGCCATCACAGTCAGGTACATCCAAGGAGGAGCAGTGACAGTGGGGTGAGGGAATTGGGGCATCCCTGTGTGACCCCAGCCATGACTGCCAGGGCATCACCACTGCCTGTTCTTTTACATAAGCCACAAAATGTATCAATCACAGGAGAATGGAAAAAGGAAAGTGAAAATATTCAGCCTTGAGTGACAGTCTTTGTCCCTAGAGAGATAATTGTCAGGTAAAATCTTTCAGGTAAAATCCTGCATCTGCCAGAATTTTCTCTGGAACTGTTCCCTGAAATTATCCAAGGCCTTTTCAGAGCTGTTTCTCCTAGCCTCAAGAAGGACACATCCACCCTGGATCCTGCTTGGTTTGCCCTCTGTGGAATTAAGTTTGGCATTTTTCTTTGATTCCAGTCAGGGCACACAAAAGCTCTGTGCATTCCCATTGATATTCACATCATTTCTACTCCAGCTTCTCTTGAATTAATGAAACCCCAGAATCTTTGCAATGTCACTCTCAGTTTATGCAGGCTGAACAATTTAATCTTGCCCATTCTTGAATCCTGTCCCCTTCTTATTCCTTTCTTTGATGCCTTTGTGCAGATATCTTGGAGCTTCTTGGGCACAGCAGGTTTTGCTGGTGGAAAAGCAGGATTTTCACCTGTCCAGAAGAGTTGGGCACTGAGATGCCTGCAGGACACTCAAGAGAACCCATCAACATGAGCCATTGTAAGAAAAAGCAAGTGTTTTTCTGGCAATTCTAGTTTTCCAAACTTTTTCCTTAGATTTTGCACACCAGAGGCCTGCCAGCCTACACAGATTACAGAATGGTTAAGGTTGGAAGGGATCTTAAAAATCACCTGGTCCCACTCTCTGCTACAGGCAGGGACACCTCCCACTGTCGCAAGATGCTCCAAGCTCCAGCCTGGCCTGGAACACTTCCAGGGATCCAGGGGCAGCCACAGCTGCTCTGGATGCCCTGTGCCAGGGCCTCACTGCCCTCACAGGGACAGATTTATTCCCAATATCCCATCCATTTCTGCCCTCCTATATCTCAAGGCCGTTCCCTCTTGTCTCATCACCTCCTATCCTCATGCAAGTCTCTTCCCAACCTTCTCATAATCCCCCTCAGGCACTGAAAGGTGCTCTAAGATCTCCCCAGAGCCTGCTCTTCTCCCAGAGGAAGGAATGCCCCAAGGGGAGGCTCAGCCAAGCCTGCGGAGGTGCCACCAAACAGCACCTGGGGCCCTGTGTGTTCCCAGAGCTGACAATTCCCAAGGAGCTGGAGCCCTGTGGGGTCCAGGAGCTGTGGTTTGGTGAGTCAGCAGCAAACACCTCCCAGAGCAGCTCAAGGTGATGCTGAACTCGGTGAACAAACCTGGCCTGCGGTTTCATGCAAAGCCCTTTTCATTCTTTTAGTCTGCGTGGGTTCGTGCCCCCTAAATCTCGCTCTCAGTTTCAGGTGTGAATGAATTTGATATCTTCAGGTCATATTCAGCTAAGAGAAACTCCCCAGTTCGGACTGGTTTCAGTACAAACCTAAGTAAAACCACAGAATTGCTCATGGTTTCCAGACCAAACCATGCAGTTCACCTTGTTTTTGGGGGGTTTCATTATGAAAATTTCATGGAGTCTGAAATATAATAAAAACAAAGCTTTGAATCGTGACCTGTCCACTTCTGCCTGCTGGGAATATAATGGTTGGCAGTGGAAATCTTTGCTGCAAAGAAGCATTTCTGTGCTCCCCAGTTGGTTTTAAGTGAAAGCTGATTGATTTGCCCTCCTTGGGTCCAGAGTTTTGAGCTTGGCTTTAGCCCTTGCTTTGGTCTTCTTGGCATGGTTTCAGTCCATGTCTGGAAGACAAAATTTGTGAATTCTTTGCGTGGTGGGAAATCAGTGCAGGCATGGCATAGCCAAGCCTACATCTTCTATATCTCAGGGTTTAAAGAGATTTTGAAAATGCTGAGACTCTGGTGTTGTTCTCTCTTACCGATTAACAGGGGATTCTGACGGGGGAGATTAAAACTTGGATCGTTTCTAAGCCAGGGAAATGATCAAGTGCTTGGTAACTCAGGGTTTCACACTCACGTGAGTGTGGCACACATGAAAGACACTTCAGCCTTGAATTTGTGACAACCAAAGAGCAAAGAAATGAAAACATGAGTGAGATGGAGGGTGGGCAATACTGGAGAAAATCCATAGAAAATTTGTCTTAAAATACATCTCATTTTTAGTGACACGCGAGCAAATATGTGTATTTTTCCTGGGTACACTTCCAAAGGCTGTGTCTCACCTACTGAGCCAATTCTGTCATCCAGGATACATCAGTTCTAATCCATTCTGCTGAATTTGTTAGAAATTACCTTATTGAGCACAACTGAACCAAGAAACTCAAGTAGACTGGGAGATTTCATTTTAGAAGACAGCCAGGTTTCAGCTCAAAGACTTCCAGTCAGGATGGACTTGCCACTTCTTCCAAGGACAAAGCAGTGTTTGACTAGCTCCAGTCTCATGGATTTTCTTCTCTTTTCTGTTGGACTGACAGAGCCAGAGAGAAAAGAGAAAAACCTTGTGGGTTATTTTCCTTCAGCTGTCATTAACTATCATTTCCACTGGTCAAAACTTAATTTTTTTGAAGCTAAATTCACGTGAAACCAGGTTCATTTTTCCTTCTATCTCCAGCTGGAATAAATAAATAAATAAACAAACCAAATTGCTCAAATTTCTCTCAGTAAAAGTATTTTCTAGACCTAAAATTCTTTTGTTCACTTCTGCTCCTGTTGAGCAGGGAAAATCTGTACCCAAGTTCCCCTGCTCAGCAGAGAGAGTGACTTCTCAAAACGTGCAGGATGGGGAAATGCAGCTTCAAACAATGTTTTGAATGAATGAAATAAAAACACAGCAAACAATAGAGAGATTAAGGCACCCACTCAGATGCAAAAAAATATCCCCTTTCTCTGTGGCCACTGCTAAATGTAACGAGGCAGTTTCAGGATGTGTCTTGATACTCTGCTTTTTGTTGGTTTGGTTGGGTTTGAGCTATTTTCTAGAGGAGGTTGGCCCGTGGGAAAAACCCAGACTGGGAGGAAATCTGGTTTCACATCTGGTCCCTGCCCAGGGCTGTGTCACCGCCGTGTCCCACCCTGGTGGCCCTGGGGGAAAGGAGCACGACACGACCACCTGGGAGGGTGTCAGCATCCCTTGGAAGTGGGGCATCCTTTTAGAGGAGATATTCAGGGCTTTGCCTCGAGTTTCTTAGGCCAGAAGCCCAAGGGAAAAGAGCTGGGGAGGAGCAGTGACCAATCTACAAGGGAAGCCCCCAAGATGTGCTCTGCGCTTTTTGCTGCTCCATGAACACCTTGGGAAGGAGATGTTTGTACCCAGCTCTGAGCAGAAGCACCTGATAATGATAAAGTCGACGTATCTGAATCCAACTATTTTCACCCCATAGCTCAAATCCTGTCAGAAGCAAAATCTTCTTGATTTTTACCATTTTACAGGCAGAAAATCTCAGGCAGGAGGTGGAGAAGTGAAAAATGGAACAGAGACTCGCCAAAAGCTTTGCCGGATGAATTGGGCAAGTGAGGTCTGTGGAGCTGCAGTGGGGTTCTTCCCTAAATTCCAACAGGGTTATTGGTCAGAGAAAAGCTCCAGGAGCATCTGTGACAGGGGCTTGTCTGTTGTCCCAGCTGAGCCCGAGCTGGCAAGGCAAGGAATGAGGGAGGGATGTGGTGAAGATGGTGAGGAGGAGGTGGTGTAGGTTGTGAGAGAACATGAAGCAGCTTCGACATGAGCGGAGGAAACTTCGCATTTGGAATTTCAAGAAATCGATTTGACATTTCTGCCGTAGCAGATAAACATCTCAGTCTCTTTAATGGCTGGGAATCATCTTTTTTTCTGTTTATAAATAGGAAAAAACACAACAAATTACCCCGTGTTATTTCCTCCGGGGCTTTTTTGGGGTGGATAGCTGTAGGTGGTAAACAGCCCACAGAGAAGTTGTTGTTATTAATAATCAATATGAAGCAGGGGAGAGCAGGGGCCGAGGCTGAGATGAGCCAGATTTGGGCTCACCACAAACCAAATATAGGTGAGGGAGGGAGGGAGGGCAAAGCCACACTGCCGCTCTGGGGCTGTGATTATTGCTGCTTTGTGATATTATTTATATCCCTACCAGCAAGCATTTTTCTTGCCAAAAGACACCTTAGGCAGCGACACGAAGACCTGAAAGCCTAAAAATCTAGAAATGAGACATAAAGGCATTGACCAGCAGCTGGACAGAGCACTTGAGGAGGGGTTTTAGCCTTGGCAAAGCCTTGCTGGTGTTGCGATGACAGCCACACTGGAAATCTGTGGTCTGGGGTGCTGCACAAACTAAAAACTCAGGTCTGGGGTGCTGCACAAACACACTCCGAGGCAGTCTGGGGAGTGCAGCCTGGTCAGGTGGTGCAGAGCATGATGAGGAGAGGCACAGCACATTTATCGGGGTTTTGGGGCTCTGTGTCCCAGTCTGGAGTGCAAGGACTGCCCTTGTTCTCCTGAGCATCCCCGGGGTGGGAGGCAAAGCCTTCAGTGCTGGTCCTGCAGGGGATGCCTTTGGGGAGAGGGAAAGAGAAAACCTTTGGAGCTGGGGCTCTGAGGCACCCAAGGCATTTCTGCATGCCCTGGTGGGCTGAGACAGTCCCAGCAAGTGCCAGCTGGTAAAACTGTGCCAGCAAACCCAAGATACCCTAAACCCTGTGGGTGCCATGGAGTATCTGAGATGTACGGGACACATCTGGCCAGGGAGGCTTTAGAGTGACCCTCAGGGCAATCTCAACCATCAGGTCTGAAACCAGCTGGAGCTTCTCAGGGTGCCCAGAGCAGCTGTGGCTGCCCCTGGATCCCTGGCAGTGTCCCAGGCCAGGCTGGAAGGGGCTTGGAGCAGCCTGGGACAGTGGGAGGTGGCACTGGATGAGCTGTAAGGTCCTTCCAACCCAAACCATTCTGGGATTCTATGAAATATTGCAGTGGATTCCCCTCCTCTCAGAAATTCCATTTCACTAAAAGCAAAACTGGAGTTTGGAAAGATGATCATTCTGATAAAACTATTCAGAAATAAATTTTAAAAAACCCCAACCCTTTTCTTTTAATGAGCTTGAAAGACACAAGTTCAGCATTTGGGGAATAGAATGGTTTCATTTTTCGATAAAAATTATGTTTTGTTTTGGAAATCTCCACTTGTTATTAATTTATTTATTCAATGTATTCAACTTGAAACTATGGGGAAAATTAAGCCTTTTGTTCTGTGTTTGCTACATTTTAGTGGTGGTGAAATGGACTTTTCCTTCGTGATACATTTCTAGGATTTTTTTTGTAAATAGAATTTATTCTTAAACTACCTTGTTACAAACCAAACACAGCCGCTAATTAATTCCCAATGAAAGATTTGCATCACTGGCAGTTTTTCAGTGATGGCAAACTCTGTCAGCACTTCTCTTCAGCAATTCAGGAACCTTTCCCTGACTGCCAATCTAATGGATTTTGTAACACTTTGGAAAAGGATCAGTTTTGTTTTGTCTCCTGAAGAAACAAAGATCCTCAGTGAAACAAGGACTGGATGTTGATGGACAAGAGGGGACAGGGACTTGCAGGCAGGAAAAATAGGTGATTATAGGAAGAGGTGGAGAAGGAAGGAGCTGCAGGGATAAGTGAATATTAGATGGCTTAAAGATTAAACTTGTGGATCCAAGAATGGGAAAGATGCTGTCCTGAAGGTTTCATGGGACCTGGGCACAAGGACAGGTGCCCATCCTTGCAGGGCACTGTCACAGGTGATGGAGCAGGCAGAGGTCAGGCAGCTCCAGCAGAGCAGCAAACAAACACTGGATTTCCTTAGGAAATTCTTCTGGCCACCATTTTCCTCATTAAAACTGGCAGCTGAATCAAGGATTCTCCACACAGAGAGGAATTTTCTATAGGCAGCCCTTGAGACTTCTACATCTCTGTTCTTATAATGTCAAAATCTGAATATTTAGCCTGGCCTCCAGCTGAGTGTGCAGCACAAAGGGAAGGGAAGCAGCCAGGTGGAAACCAAAATGACAGAGCACATTGTGGCCGTGCGAGTCAGAGCAAATCCCAGTCAGAAGCAGAGACTGGTGACCTCAACCCCAGTGAGCAGTTCACTGGGTGCAGCCATTGAATGGCAATTCATCCGTTGGATTAATTGAGAGGTAGAGGAGGAGGTGCCCCAAGAGCTCAGGTTAGCACAGGATACAGTCCTAGACAGCTGCACAGCCCACAGCCCGAGCTTTCAACACTCCTACTGCATGTTGGGCTGTGATAGCCATCTCTGTGAGCAAAGAACTGCCTGCCATGAGATGCTGGGACTCCAAAACTGGGAGAAAATCGTTCAGTGACTCATCAATTCAATAGAAAAGGAACTTTCAGGTTGACCAAGCCTGTTCATGAATTTGAGGTGGGTTTTGCTGAATGGTTGAGGTGAAACCACAAGTTTTGGAAGTGCTGAAACATCAGAATTAGACAAGATACAGCAGTGGTTTAGATCCAAGATTGCTTGCTTGGTTTGACTCTTGCCAAAACCCAAGACAGATGATGGAGGTACCATTCATTACCAGGCTGATTGATTTACCAATAGATGCCATAATAACAGATGTAATCTCCTCTCTGAGTAATTCAGAGCACAGATTTGAGCAATCTTCCCCCATCTTCAAGAAATCATGACTATGACAGCATGCACAAATTAGAATACCATAATCTGAACGAAAGCACAGGAAAATACCTGGTAATAATTCCATGAACACTGCAAGTTAAAATTCCCTCCCTGGGACTCCCAGAATGAGTATATATTAGAGGAGTCTGTGAATTCAGCCACTGATGATCTGGAGATCAACAGGAGATCAACAACGCTTTCAATATTAGCTGAGTTAAGATCAAATTCCCTTTTGGCTTAAAGTTCTATTTTTATTTTTATGCCAGGAGCAGCAATAAACACAGAAAGGTGTCTTCCTTACGTTCTTCAAATAGCAAATAAATAAATGCATACATGTATAAATACATGTGATGCTTTGAGAAGGCTGACCTGAAAAAGAGACTGGACAGAGCTAGAGAATAAAGCAGGGATTTATTGAAAGGTCTCCAGGATCCACCCTGGGCATTACAGGAGCCTGAACAAGGCTGCACCCAGGGTTGGCTGAGAATGATCATAAAATGGCTGACCGGTCACAAGATTTTACATTTTTATAAGTTTCTATAAGTTTTGGTCTATTTGCACATTGGGGTTTAATTGTCCAATTCCAGCTCCAGGCTGTGAGCTCCCATCCTTCTTGTTCCTCCCTCCAGCCACCCTTGTTTGTGCTGTTGGGCTGAAAGTTGTCCTTGGTGTGCAGCAGGACAAGGATTTGTTTTGTGTCCCTGCTGTGTGCAGAGAGCTGAGTGACACTGACTGTGAGCTGAGAGCTGCACCCCTGGGCACCACAGAACCTGAAAATATGAAAACTCAAACTTAAGGGATCACATGTATAAATAAATAAAACCATTCTGGAGCCCAGCAGGGGCAGGTTGGCCAGAGCCACCTCATCAATGGAATCACAGAATGGTTTGGAAGGGACCTTAAAGGATCATCTGATTCCACTCCATGCCATGGGCAGGACACCTCCCACTAGAGCAGGATGCTGGGAGCTCTGTCCAGCCTGGCCCTGGACATTTCCAGCAATAATTGAGGACAAGATGCTTTGGGAGAGAGGAAAAGCAACAGCTAAAATACAGCAGGCATTTGCTGGGAGCTCTGTCCCTTTGAGTCCATTTACACCCTGTGACAGTGATGTCTATGATTTAATAGTGAAATGTAGAAAACAAACATTCTTTTCATTTATTTTAAATGCTGAAGGGTTTGTTTTCCTGGCATGCTCCTTCGGTTTGTTGGATTATGGCCTGGATTCATCTCTGGCTCGCTGCTTCCACTCAGTCAAGATTTAATAGGGATCTTTGTAATTACTTTATTTTGAAATCAAGAGAGAGAAATGGAACTTTTCCAAAGGGGATTGTCTGGTTTATTTAATGCACCTGGTTCAGGAGAGCATGGCTCATGTCCTGTCCCTCTCCAGAGACACCACTGCCATGGGGTGAGAGAGCTCCATCCCTGGGACACTTCAGTGTCTGGACAAACACAGCCTGGCTGCACAGGCCAGCGCTGCCTGAAGTCTCAGACAGTGGGAAAGGAGGAAAATCAAAAGCAAGGTGTGGCCTTGATATCAATCCTGCAGGGCAGCCAGACCTGGAGGGCTGTGACCCCCGTGGGACAGAAAGTGCCCGAGTTTCACCTTGGAGCAGAAGCTATTAACAGTGAGCACAGGGCAAGGGGAAGGTGTCCCTGCTGGTTTTAGGGTGAAGCAGCACGGGCAGCTGCAGGACTCTGCCCCATGGGGAACCAGAGCTGCACCCCATCCCTTGCATGAAGAGCCCGTAGGGATGCAGCCCTTCCCGAGGCCAGCCCAGCAGCTCTGCTTGGCCTTGAGAGGTTTATCTGAGAGCAGAAAACTCCGAAATTATGAAGAAAAACTGAAATGAAACACCATTTGCTCATTAAAAGAGCTGAGGCAGCTTTTTAGGTTTGTTTTCATTCCAGCGGATGCCAGGTCATTTTTAATTTTGATGTGTGTTAGTTCTCCCATCCCTACAGATGCAGGCACAGTGAGAACACACCTCAGGCTGCCTGACAGATTTCTGGTGTGGTTTTGTAAGGTTTCCTGAGAATCAGGGGACATTTCTTGTTTTGCAGCTTTACAAAAACCCACAAGTGCCGGAGCGCTGTGGTGCTCTAACAAACAGGTCAGTGCGGGGTGAGGTTACCCAGGGGCACAAACCGTGGCTCTGCCCTGGTCAGCTCACCTGCTGGCCCCTGGCACAAACCCACGCTGAGGTTCCCGGTGGCCCCTCAGGGATTGGGATGTGCCAGTGAGGTTCTGGAGCTGCGAGGAGAATGTGGTTTGTCTTTACCAGCACCTGTGGCAAATTCATCTCAGAGCCTCCCACAGGGCACCCTGTGTGCGCACAATGATGCACAAAGAACAGGAGGAGGGAGCTGGTTGTGTCAGATGTTCCCCCGGGGCTGGTGAGTTCAGTTTTGAAAGAAAAAAAAAAAAAAGCTTTAAAGTAGTTTCTGTTGGTTTTTTAATTTTTTTTTTCCTCTTTCACTGAGGACATTGGGTGGAAATTATTACAGCAGGAACCAGGCAGGCTCTGTGTGCTGAGCTCTGCCCACCCCTGTGCCTCGAGGAGTGAGGATGTGAAGGAATGGGGGTGGCAGTGCAGGGAGGAAGGGGATGATGCTTTGGGCTCTGGCAGTGATTTTCTCTGTGGATTGAATTGGTTTTTATCTCTGTGCTCAGGTTTGACCTGAAATGAGAAGGTGAAATGGAGATCCCCAGGATTTGGTGTGTTTGAGGGATTCCAATAAGAAATGTTTTCCAGCAGATTTCTCTGTGAGAAGAAAAAAATTAATGGAAGAAGGGGAAAGATTAGGTGTTACAGTGATTGGGCGGTGAGGAAAAGCACACACACAGTTCTAGGTGATCAGAAGACTTTTATTTTTTGAATCTTTGTGCTTTTATAAGATGCTCCACAAAAGGGGCTGCGATTGGTCAGAGAAGGACTGCGTCTCTTCTCCTTCAGCAAACAACAGGTGACAGAGATTGTTTTGGGAAACTTGCGTGAGAAGGGCAAAGCTCTCTTTAGTGTTTACAAAACAACAAAGACACTGCTATGAAAATGGGAATCTGTTCCCATGGGAAAGAACAAGCAGTAGCCAACAGTAAAATCCGAAGCCTCAGAAAATACACAGGGCGACCATAAGGAGCATTTATTTTACCTTCCTCGCCATGCCCATGTGGACACCTCTTACTTGGCTGTGCTATTTTGTAGTGATACAAGCAAAGCTTTAAGAAAAGGCTTTTTCTCTTCCCTAGGTGGAAGAGAGCAAGGAGAATGCAAAATGCCAGAATGGTGTAGCGCCAACGGCACTGGGTGATTAATGAACCAACCCCTCTGCCTTGCCCCAACCACAGCACCGCACAATGGGCTTTCACTTTCTCCCAGGGGCCTCCCAAACATCCTCATCCTGAGGGCCAGGCTGCCTCGAGCTGATGTTTCTGCACTCAGAAAGGGACTGGGCTCTCACCAGGAATGGCACTTCTGCAGAATTTCTGGTATTTCGCTGCCCTGAATGACGGTGAGCAGCTTTGAAATTCTGCAGCACCTCTTACACTGCAACGTGTGAAACAACTCTTGAAAGAATGGAGATGTGATAAATAATCTTCTGCCTCTTGCAAGGACTAAGGGTCCTTCAAATTATTTAAATATAAATAACACCAATGCAATTTATTGCTGTCCACCCCCTAGGAGCAGTGTGAACAGTGAAATGAGAGCAGCCGGGTGTGAAAACTGGCCAAAAATGATCTGATTTTGACAACAGCTCTATGTATCCTGCTGGTTGAAGTCCAGTAAACCTCATAATAATGTGTTGACTACCTTCAACCCCACTGAAAGTCAAAGGAGAGGTCCTGTATCTAAGACTGGATGAAGAAAAAGCTCTTGAAACATCTCACATTAGCCAAGTGGAAATGAAGGCTCTCAAAATGCTAGGTGTGGTCACAGGGGCTGAAGGAGAGACTTGGCCCTCCCCCATAGGCCTGTAGGCTTAGAGCTGTATATCATAAAAAAAGGAAAGAGTAATAGAATAGTAGAGTAATAAAATCCCAGAATGGTTTGGGTTGGAAGGGACATTAAAGACCATCCACCACCACAGGCAGGGGCAGCTTCCACTGTCCCAGGCTGCTCCAAGCTCTGTCCAGCCTGGCCTTGGGCACTGCCAGGGATCCAGGGTCAGCCACAGCTGCTCTGGGCACCCTGTGCCAGGGCCTGCCCACCCTCCCAGTGAGGAATTCCATCCAAATATAGAACTTAAATTTCCCCTCTTTCAGTTGGAATCCGTTCCCCCTTTTCCCATCACTGCAGGTCCTGATGAAGGGCCCCTCTCTGGCTTCCAGGTGCTGAGAGGTGTTCACACAACCTCCTCCAGGATGAACAATCCCAGCTCTCCCAGCCTGGCCCCACAGGGGAGATGCTCCCTCACCAATTTATTGCCTTCCTCTGGACCTGCTCCAAGCCCATGAGGGAACTTGAAGAGTTTGGTGCCAAGACTGCACCATGGCTGCCTGTGGCTCAAAGGATGCTTGCAGCAACTCCGCTAAAATGAGCTGTGGCAATCTGAGGGCAGGAATTTTCTTTCTGGTGAGGCCCATTGAGCAGCTCACCCACAAACACAGCCTGTGGGACCATGGTGCCAACTGACAGCCCTTGCTGTCAGCAAGGCTTTCAAGAGAAATTAATGGGCGAGTGGATTTTTTTTCTACTTTAAGAGCATTTGTTTTCTGTGCTTTAATTTTTTCCAGGAAGAGATAACTGAGTCTCAGAACTGATGCACTCCCAACTCTTAAATGCTGGCACTGCTTATTAGCTGCTTGCTCAGTGGAGAATATTCTTCCTTATATAGGTCTTTCAGAAAGTAGGTCAGGGGATTAACGTGAGTACCGGGTGCTAAAAATCCTCTTTGACAGCCTGCCTTCATTTATTATTTTCTCACTCTGCCCACTGCAGATGCCAACACCTGCCAGCACCTCTGCTCTTTTCTGCTGGGGTCAGTGGGGATGACCACAGGACGTTTCTCCACTCAAAACCCACAAACAACCTTGGCCCATTGGTTATTTTGGTGTGTTTGAACCCTGACATCACTGGGCTTTGAAGAAGGAGAGGTCGTTTTTCAAAGAAATGCGACAGTGCCACACCAGGCATTGGGGTGATTTGTCAGTGGAAAACACCTGGGCAGAGATGGCCTCGGCCCCTGAAAGACAGAGCACTCAGATCCTTTTTGGTTCTGAGTGCTGTTCTGGGAACAGGGGAAGCTGGGCCCGGTGCCAGGCAGGCTGTGAGGAGCCCCCAGAGCAGCCCTGCTGAGCAGCTTCACCTTCTTGATGGCAAGGGCTTCTAGGAAGTTCTGCAGGGCAAATAACCACAGCCATCACCAAAGCCTTCCGTGAAATGTTTGCACTCCACACGGTGTCCTCGGCTCGGTGCTGCTCACGTTTGTGCTGACGGGACATTTCTTGGGCTGTTTACAGGAGATACAGAACAGCTGTCTGTGACATCCTGACAGTCACGCAATGGCCTGGGACAGCAGGGACATTAGGGATCATCTCATCCCATCCCCTGCCGTGGCAGGGACACTTCCCATTGTCCCAGGTTGTTCCAAGCCCTGTCCAGCCTGGCCTTGGGCACTGCCAGGGATCCAGGGGCAGCCACATCTGCTCTGGGCACCCTGTGCCAGGGCCTGCCCACCCTCACAGGGAAGGATTTCTTCCTAATATCTGACTTAAATTTCCCCTCTGCCAGCTTAAAGCCATTCCCCTTTGTCCTGTCACTACTTGCTTTTGTAGTCTCTCACATATGTATATATATATGTATACACACATAGAGAAAAAAATATATACCCATACATATCCACACAGTCATGTCACCAATAGAAGATCTAAACCCCATCTTTAGAAACTCGTTTGAAACAGAAATGATTTATGAGACAAAACAAAACATTATTATCATATGTTCACTTCATGTACACTCTTCACCTGAGTCTGTGTCCGTGTGCACATCCACACCTACCTCAGGAGATGTCTGGGGGGCCTTCAGCCCTGGGTACCCCTGGGAGTCTCTGGGTGCCCCTGTCTGTCCCTGGGTATCTCTGTGTATCTCTGTCTGTCCCTGCCTGTCCCTGTGTGTCTCTGTCTGTCCCTGTGTGTCTTTGTCTGTCCTTGTCTGTCCCTGGGTGTCCCTGGGTGTCCCAGTCTGTCCCTGTCTGTCCCTGTGTGTCCCTGTCTGTCCCTGCCTGTCCCTGTCTGTCCCTGAGTGTCCCTGGCTGTCCCAGTCTGTCCCTGTCTGTCCCTGTGTGTCCCTGTGTGCAGGGAGGGCAGAGCAGGCCCAGGCTCTGCTCCAGGCCCAGCAATGGCCCCAGAGCCACGGGCAGGGCCTGAGCCCAGCAATTCCCCTGCTCAGGAGGCAGAACTTCTGCCCTGGGCAGTGCCCAGCCCTGAGCAGAGCCCAGGCAGGCTGTGGAGTGTCCATCACTGGGAATATTCCAGAACCATCAGTCCTGTGCCCTGTGCTCTGGGATGGCCCTGCTGGAGCAGGGAGGTGGCACCAGATGACCCCACTGTGGTCCCCTCCAACCTGACCCCTCCTGGGATTCTGTGGTTCTGTGATTCTCTGAACTTACACAAAGCAAGATTCTCAGTGAGGGTTTTCAAATCTCTTCATGGCCACGTAACAGGGTGATCTTTGTGCAGAGATTCCAGGTGCAGAACAGCCCCCAGGAATCTGCTGCACCTGCAGTCCCTGGGCAGTGTGACCACCTGGGAGGGAGCAAAACCCTGGCAAAGGTCCTGGCTTTGAGCTGCTCATGCAGCCTTGGAATGAAAAACAAAGCAAAGCAGCTGAAGTGTCGCAGTAGGACACAAAACAGAGAGTTTGACTCCAGTTTTACTATGAGAACAACCAAAGGCTTTATTTACAATCTTTTTGCTTCTTATGCTTCTCATGCTTTACTAAAAAAGGTGTTCATTGGTCAGTAGGACTGACACCTCTTTCCATTGGTTAAGTAATAGAAAACAACACCTGGGGAAGATTGTTATGAGAAAAGACCACTGCCCATTTAAAAATGTTTGGGGAAAAAGAGAAAGATGTTTTGGGAAAGGAAAACTGTTGAAAGTTTTCCTTTAGGAAAGGAGCTTGCAAGTTAACCAGCTGAAAATTCTCTCAGGCTCAGAAATACTGAGCCCACACTGAAGTTTCTTTGGCCAGTGACAGATGCAAGGCACAGAGCTTTTTCTGCTACAGAAACATTGAAGTGTCCCTGTGTGTTGTCACTTTACAGTTGGAATAAAAGCCCCTTGCCAGCTGCTGCATCCTTGCTGCTATTTCTTCTCCAGATCTGTGGCCTAGCAAGATGTACTCACATTTACCCCTCTCACATGAGCCCCTGCTGCTCAGGCAGCTGAGTGTGCCCACAATTTGCTTTCCTGCTCTGTTCCAACTCCAGACAGCCCAGCCCTGGCAGCTGCCTCTGCTTTGGTGCCTTTGGGATGGAGCTGAGGGAAAATCCTCCTCTTTAATGCAGATGAAAATTGCTCTTTCCCGGTCCCGGAGGTGCTGTGTGTCCCCAGTTTTGCTGCACTGCAGCATTCCCTGGGTACCCCCAGAGGTACCCTGATCAGGTGGTGATTATTCAGTGTGCAGCTCAGAGGAGGAAAATAGATTTTTCCAGCAGCCTGAGTGTCACAAAGCCTCCCAAATCAATGCTCTGTTGAGGTGGGAAATTTGTTGGGAAGTGCCAAACTGTAACAAGGAAAGAAGCTCTGAGAGCACAGATTGATGAAAGTTTTCTGTGGGAGATGCAGAACTTTCCAGATCGGAGCACTAAAGCTGGGAATACACAATTGCTGTTCCTTTATTTTAACTTTGTTCACCACCTGCTCGAGCCTGAGGCACAGGACACAAGCTCTGATCTGGGCTGAATCCCTCCCAGGACACTGACACTCTCTGGCTCTCCCTTTATTTTCCTCCCGTGTCCTTTGAAGCACAGACATCAGTGATTCTGCAGGAATCAGAGAACTCCTACTCATAATCACACCTTAACAAGAAAGAACATTATGTTTTATTCACTCCCTAGAATGGAGTGGAAGGGGGATCCATTACAATATTTGGGAGTGCTGGTGATCCCTGAGTGCCTCAGCGTGGGGCTGAGGGCCACAGCAGCCCCAGGCAGTGCTGTCAGCTCAGATCAGCACCTGTTGTCACCTGAAACCTCGGTGGTTTCCTCTTGCTTTCTAAGCTGACATTTCTGCTGAGCTGGCAGTGCCGTGGGGCCTGAGTCCTGGTGATTCTCCCTGCCTGGAAATCATCATATTTTTATAATTCTTGTTTCTATTCATATTTAGTTTTATATTGATATGTGGATGTTTGTGGGCAAAAAGACATGGATAGTTTTTACGTGTATATACACACCTCTGCATCCACATATCCTTTAGAGTTATACACTAAAGAATTGGAGGATTATAAATATATGAAAAATATAAAAGCTAAAGTACTAAGGCGTCACCAGGGCCTCTCCCAACCCACAGCAGCTCTCCTGAGGCCAGCAGGAATAAAACAACCCAAAGGGAATGTTCTGCAGCATGGGGTGGTGCAGGAGCCGCTGAGGCTGTGCCACCCAAAGTGACTCCTTCCATCCTCCAGCACAGGAGAAGGTGCTGCTTTTCCTGTGGGTCAGGAAATGCACCAGGGCAGTTTTGGGCTGGGTCTTGCCCTCAGTCTGGTGGCAGGAGGGCACAGCTGAGGGGCCCTGGCACACACAGACACGCTCGTGGCAGCTCTGCTGTGGGGCTGATGCACCCCCAGCCATCCTGTTCCCTGGGAACAAGGACAGACCTCCCTAATCAGCATCACTGATCCCTTAGGATTTCAGCTTTTATATATTTCATCTATTTGTAACCCTGCAATTCTTTAGTGTAGAACTCCAAACTCCACACACAGTGTGAGCTGCTGCTTCCCCATTTTGGGCAGACACAACAATTCCTCTGCAGGCCTGGGAATCAAGGACACCTCACTGCCTCAGGCCTGAGAGATGGAAACAAAAGTGAGTTTGGGGCAGCAAACTGGGGGTAAATTTCTGAATTGGTGTCTTCATTACCTGAAGCTGTAATTGGAAGATTAACCCCAATGTGCAAATGGACCAAACTGATCAAAGTGTGAAACCCGTGACCCTTTGTCCATTTTGGGTGCAGCCCCTGGGGGCTTTGTCTGCCCAAAATGTACCTGAAGGCCCTTCCATAAATATATCTGCTTTTTATTCCCTTAATCTTGTCTGGCCTCTGTTTTCAGGTAGCCCCAAAAGGCATCATCACATCCAAGAGCTGCTTTTCCCCCCAAGGCTAAGTGAGCTGAGATGGGTTTGGCATGGGGGAGATGGTTTGGGCTCAGAACTGCTCAGGGACACGGAAATTTTGGTGGTTGAGAGGCTTTTCCCCATTTCAGTGAGAAGAGTTTAGAGCAGTGGCTGGAGCTGTGAGTGCTTGGAAAGCCTTGTGGCAATCCAAGAGCAGAACCCATGAACACAGGTATAACCAGGGTTGGGATATATTCACAAAGGGCTTCAGAGGAGACTCCTCAGGGCTGATGTGAGACTGCCAAAACACAGAGCTGCCACCTCTAGGCACTTTTTTTTTTTTTTAAATAATGAAAAGATTGCGATTCATTTGACTGCTGTGCTGGTGCTGTGGTGTGTGTGGGGGTAATTTCCAGGTAGTCTGGTTACCATAAAGCAGAGGATGCACATAGATTACACTGAAAACAAACAAAAATTATAATCTCAGGGCTTCAATCTAAATTTTACTATTCATTTTCTCGGGAAAATCAAATGGTTCAGCATATAAGGCAGTTCAGAATATGATTTTTTACTTTTGTTTTCAATTTCTCTCAGCAATTTACACTTCTTTGGTTGGTCATAATGGAGTTGAAACATCCAAAATAATGCTTTAAAACATTTCTAGGGAAGACTTGGTGGTTTTGGTTTTTGTTTGTTTGTTTGTTTTTCTGAATACCTTCTTTGCAAGAAGCATTCTATTCACGTGAAAGCCTAGAATATCTTGTTAATAAAAAAGTCCCAGCTCTTCCTAAAGCTGTGACTTTTGCATCTGGTGTGATGACAAAGTGGAAATTATCTCTCAGACTAAATCTGAATGCTTGTGCTCTCTAGTGACACAGCCATGCATTTTTTCTTTCACTTGGACAAAACCCAGCCTTTTTCACATTATTTCTCCTCTCACTTTCACAGAATCACAGAAACAGAAGGACAAGGCATCAAGTAAAGTAAAAGTAAAGAGGCAGAGGAAGGGCGGGGAGGAAATGAGCACTTCGAGTCCTGAAAGTAGTTTCAGTTTAAGCAGGGGACCAATTTTCAGGTTAGATATTGCTTTTAACCCTCTCTACTGCCCTAAAACAGGGGGATGCCTCTGGCAGAGTGAGCCACAAAAGTGGGAGTGAAAGGGATTATCTGCACTGAAACCACTGTGTGTTGGTTTTCCCCCCCAGCCCAATCTCTCTATCTGTGTTGGTCTCTTTCTCTCTTTCCTCTTTGCAGCACAGAATTTACAGTAAAAACACAGGAAGCTGAATGATTTCCTCTGAGGAAAGTACCTGAGGGAGAGGTGAAGGAGCAGAGTCATCAGCAGGTCCTTTGAGCCATCCCTGCCCATGCAATGATGGTTTCAGGCAGGTGCTGCCTTGGAACCAGACACCTTGGAGGAGGGTTTTGCCAGGTCAGGCAGGCTGGTACAGGAGGATTGGCTTTTTCCCCTGTGGCAATGCCAGAAAAGGGAGTCCTGAGTTTGTGAGTAACAGCAGGATTTATGAATAATAGCAGATATTTATTTATTTGTGATGCTAATTGTGCACCAAAAAAGCCCTAACCACAGTCACCCTGCCTGCAGTGGCTGTGGAGGCCCCTCTGTGCATCCAGGGAATGTGAGGCTGCCAGGGTGGCCCTGAGGAGGGACAAGGATGGCCCTTAGGGAGGGACAGGCACATTTTTAGCTCCATTCCAAACCTGTCCCTTCCCCACAGGTTGCCAAGAAGCCGAGCTGGGAAAGCCAAACAGCAGCACTAAGGAGAGAGACCTGGGCCCCCTCCATTGTGAGACCCCTTGGAAAAGCTCAGCCCAGACTTTCAAAATTTCAGAGGTCTTGAAAGGGGACTATTACCCCAAAAAACCCCAACCCCCTATCCTCAGTGTCGGCTGAAAGGGCACAAGTGAGTAACCCTACAGATACCATCTCGTGAGCTCCCCACACTTCATGAGTGACTAAAGCTGAAGTGGATTTTTCAGCTGAGTGGGCCTAAATGTAGGAGTGGAAGGGATACAGAGATGGTCTGGCTGGGTACAGCAACAGCCTCTTTATTTTGCAATAACTTCCCCTGTCCAATAACTCCCACCCCCTGCAGGAAACCTTCCTTTAGCTGACAGAGCTGTTGAAATGCCTGTGTGTGGTTACATTTTCCTGCTCCGGCCTCCACTCGGGATCTCATTTCCACTGCAAAATGCAACAGGCCTGATTCATTCCGCAGCAGGAACATGGTTGATGCAAGCCCGGATGGAGACTCATTCTCAGCCCTGTGGAAATTCCTCCTCAAGGCTGCAAGTCAAGTGAAAACCTCACTGTACAATCATCAGGTTGTGTTTCTACTCCTAAACCTTTTGGGATGGAGCCAGGAACAGCTTGTGAGCAGGCGAGGGTGACCCAGAAAGCCAGAGCGGTTCTTACATCATCTTTTATTCTGGTTTTGTTTTTTGTTTGTTTGTTTGGGTTTTTGGGGGGTTTTTTGTTTTGTTTTTGTTTTGCTTTTTGCTATTTGGGTTTTGGGTTTTTTTTTTCCCCTGAGAATTGTCTTTTTCTCTCACCTACACAACTCCTTCACCTTTAGACTGAAGGCCTGATTAGGAAGTGTGTTTTTCCAGGGCCCTCCAAGAATAATGATCAGTGCAGTTCTGGCTGAGCTTTGCTTGCAGTCTCCTGCTGACAAACCACACCTTGTTTATCAGGACCAACATATGTTGTACACACACAGAGCTGCTGGAGCTCTGCAGGCTGAGATTTCTGTACCTGCTGGGGAAATCACTGAGGAAAAGGTGGAGGAACAAAGGCTGGAGCAAACGTTTTTCAAAGAAAATGCTAAGCCAGTGCTGAACAGGGGCTCCAAAGCTGCTGGGGGGTTCATTCTTTATTTTCCTTTTACATTATTTTATCCCACTTCCCATTAAATAAATGTTATCATTTTGTTAATTCCCTGTGTTTATAACTCTGTGAAGAATTCCACTCTGCCTTGAGCTCCTGATGGAGTGCAGAGAACCAGCAGCAACCAGGCAAGCACCATTTCAGCTGCCTCAGCTCTATTCCAGGGCTCTGGGTCACCCTGTCCTCATCCCTGGAAGTCAGAAATAAGAAGTGGAAGGTACTTGTGAGACTGATGCCACCTCCTTGCCATTTGCTGGGATCAAGCTGCTGATAGTTGATGAAACCTACATACTTCTATTCCGCTTTCTTTTCTAACCAAGTTCTGGTAGAGAATGTTCAGTGGGTCAAGCACAAAGAGAGCTGAGAAGGAGGAGAAGGAGAAAAAGAAGAGAAAAAAGAAAAAAGGGTTCTGGCCCTTTAACAGCCCCAGGATTAACATGGCAGGTGCAAGAAAGTTTTTCAAGGCTGCAATTTTAGATTCAGGTAGTGAAGACTGAGACTAAATGAGTAGCAGGGGCAGCCACTGGATCACTGTGTACCCAATTTCTTGTTTTTCATGCTCTCTGACCCTGGGTTATGCTCAACTGCTCTTAAAGCAAACCACGCCAAACTTGTAATTTTGATTGAAGGGACATCCTTGCGTAGGAAAGATGGGAAGTTTGGGGGTTCTGTCACAAATCACGGGGCTACTTATTCACTCCTGCAGGCTCAGGTGAGATTCCCTGGCTTTCTGGTGACGTTTTGCCCAGCAATGGGTGAGATCAGTTCCCTTGGCTGGAATTGCATCAGGGGAGGAAGCGAGGGAGCTGCACCCAGAGGTGATGCAGCAGATGTGGGTGCTCCAGCTGAGCTGACACCAAGGTGTTATTTTGGCAGAGGGAAGACTTTCAGGTATCTGTCATCTCCCACATCACCCTGGAGTGCTCCAGTCACTGCACACTCATGCCTGGAGTCAGAAACCACCACATCACATAACAGTCCAAGCCTCACAAAAGCCAGGGGATTAAGTAACTTGAAAGCTGCCATCAGCTTCAGCCTCACTGCCCCAAATTATGCATCCAGCTGACTTTTGCCCACCTGGCTTGAAGCTTTCACCTCACCCAAGCTTAAGTAAGAAATCCAAGCCTGAACTCTTACTCAGACTGCAGTTAGGACAGTGACACTGGAAAAGGAGTTTTCCATCCACTTGTCTCAAAAATACCTCCTGGATAGAGTCCTAACCCCATAAACCCCTCTCATGCCCCCAGATATCCCCTTCACTGCCTTTAGGACCTTAAATCTGGCTGAGGAAATATTTTGAAGCCCTTCCTCTCCTGCCCCCTTGAGGCTCCCAAACTGCTTCATCACGTTAAGGATGAACACAAGCACCGAGGTTTGGCAGGTTCATGAACAGATTTCAAATCTGAGCATGTTTTTAAACTCTTCTCACGAGTTACAAACAGGAAAGGGGGGAAAGCCAGTGAATTTCCCTTCCAGGAGCCCGTGGTGGAGCTGCTGGTCCCAAATCAAGCTTGTGTCAGCTCTGAAGGGTGTTTTGGCAGGTCTGACTCCGAGGATTTGCCAGCTTCCCTCTCACAGTGGGGATTACAGAGAATACCAAACAGGGCATCTGTCAGTGAGTAATTACAGGAAATATCATCTTCCTTTTGTGCAGGGTGTTTGAGCCTTGTCTGGGGCGAGGCACAAACCTGAGCCTGTCTCCAGTAGCTCTTTGGAGCTGCCAAGGTAAATGACACCCGAGGCAGAGCCAGGCAGCTCCGGGATGCTACTAGAAATGAGGAAATCATTCCATAAATGTCACTTCTTCCCCTGACTGTCTGCAAACAGACTGCAAGAGCTTTCCAGCACCCAAAAACACTGATCCAGTGCCTTTTCCTAATAGCTTGGAAAGCATCTGGAGAGCAGAGCATATTTCTTCATTACTGGATTTGTTCTACTTTATGCTGCCTTTTACTGTGATAAACACCAAGGAAGGGTGATTAATTATGGAGAATTCATTTAATATAGTGCTGCCAGTGCCCTGGAGGGTTGAAGGAGGTTTATGTTCCCTGTGCAACACAAACAAAGTCCAGGAGTGAAACTTCAGCCAGGAGGGAGGCAAGAAACATTTACAAAATGTTTGCAAAACATTTGCAAAATGCAACCTTGAAGTAGGGCAGAGAGACTGGATTAAAACAAGAGATCATTTATTGTCTTGAACTGCAGAGTGTGATACAGAGGAACTACATGAATTTTCATTCATATTAAAAAAAAAAAGAGAGCCCTTTATTTACACAAGTGTTCAAAGCTGCCCATGGTACCTAACAACAACTCTGGGTTCTCTTGGCTTTGCTGTGTTAGTTTTTCCCACTTAGATGGAGCAAGCATTAGTCAGTAACACTTAGAAAAACATGGGAGAAGCTTTTGGGCAGGGGACAAAAAAAAAAAAAGTTATGTTCTGAAAGAACCCAAATCCTCACGGGCATTTCACTGCAACAAACCCACCAGAATAATTACAACCAGTCACAGACAAAAAGAACAGTTTTCAGGAGGGGCTCAGCAGCCTAATTATTCTCAGTCTGTCTTTATTTCCCCATCTAAGTAAACATATCCTGGACATGCACAAACTCCACATGGATGAAAAAAAAAAAGGTAGAAATTTATTTAAAAGTAATTGTGCTTTTATTTATATAAAAAAAAATTTACAATCAGACACTGTCCTGCTGTGTTTCCAAAAGCATGGTTCTCTTAAAAATGACAACATGTAGCTTGTTATTATTATCATTATTATTATTATTACTTTGTCATTATATTAATAATATTAATCTTATTATGCTTAAGTTTAAAAACATACTGCTTTCCCTTCCTGTTCCCTCCTCTGGGGTACTTGATATATATATAAAGGCATTCAAACCACCGATTATTTTCACTTATAACTAGTANTGAACCCAAAATGGGCTGTCCTTGACACAGCACAAGAGCATGGCTGGCAAGAAGAATGAGATGGCATCTGCTTCCTCCAGGTTGACCAAGTGATGCAGCTGGCACAGGAAATATGCATGATCAATTACTGTGATGGGGTGAGCAAAAAGGCTGTGAGTCCTTAGCAACCACCATAATAATAATGATAATAATAATGATGATAATAATGATAATTAATCTTACACATTTCTGTGTGTAAAGTATGGCTGGTTCTAAAACAAACTACCAATGTACAAAGCTGTTCTCCCTCCCCTCCCCTGGGCCACCCAAGAGATCCTCAGATGTTGGAAGAACTTTATCCCAGATGCTTTCTGGCAAAAATAAAATTAAAAAAAAAATTAATAAAACAACACAGAACCCTTGAGATCGTTGTCTTTGGTGTGGAGGACGTTCCTGGTGGGCAGCCGGAGCTGCTCTGCTGGAAACTCTGGGATGCTTTAAGGCTTTTTTGTTCGGAATGCTGCAAAGCCTGTGTCGGGCCACGGGTCACCGATGCTTTGGTACCAGTCCCAGCTCCTCACACCCCCAGGCCAGCGATGCCAGAGGGTCTCCCCACACCCCCTCTCCATCCACGCCCTCCCCAGCCCTGCCTGCAGCCCCCCGGGGCCCTACGCTCGCTTCCGCCGCCCCTCCAGGTTCCGGAAGCTGGAGGGCCTCAGCTTCATCTCTGCAAACTGGATGGAATACTCGTGGCCCTTCCAGTGGAACCAGTTGACGCCCTGTGAAGGCAAAGGGGAGAGGTCAGACTTCTATCTGCTGCCCCTGGTTCAGGCTGGGGGCGTTTCTGCTTTGGGCACAAAGTGGAGAAGCTTTGGGAAGCACAGGGGCTGTGGAATGGCCAGCCTGTACAAACCCACCCACATGAGGTCATGGAATCATGGAAACACACAATGGATTGGGCTGGAAGAGACTTTAAAGATCATCTTGTTCCACCTCTGGCGTGGGCAGGGACACCTCCCACTGTCCCAGGCTGCTCCAGCCTGGCCTTGGACACTGCCAGGGATCCAGGGGCAGCCACAGCTGCTCTGGGCACCCTGTGCCAGGACCTACCCACCCACCCTCACAGGGAAGAATTTCCTCCCAGTATCTCAATCTCATCTAAATCTATTCTCTTGCAGTGTGAAGCCATTCCCTCTTGCCATGGCTCTCCAGGCCCTTGTCAATCTTCTCTCTCCATCTTTCCTGTCAGGTCCTTCAGGTCCTGCCAGGCCACCCTGAGCTCACCCCAAAGCTTCTCCTCTCCAGGTGAACACTCCCAGCTCTCCCAGCCTTTCCTCCCAGCAGAGCTGCTCCATCCCTCTGATCCCCCTGGTGCCTCCTCTGGATCTCTCCAGCAGCTCCAGGTCCTTGCTGTGCTGGGCCCAGGGCTGGGGCAGCTCTGCAGGTGGGGTCTCAGCTGGGCCCAGGGGCACAGGGGCACAATCCCCCCTCCCCTGCTGCCCAGGCTGGGGCTCAGCCCAGGGCAGGGGGTTCAGGGCTGGGGCAGGTCCATCTCTCACCCACAGCATCCCCAGGTCCCTCTCCCAGGGCTGCTCCCTCTGCTCAGCCCAGCCTGCATTGATCCTGGGGGTTGTCCTGACCCAGGGGCAGCACCTTGAGCTTGACCTCATTAAACTTCTGTCCCTCAGAGCTGTCCCTCCTTGCCTGGCTTTCATGGCAGGAAGAACATTTTTGTTTTACACCTTGAAAACTACAATTATTCCCTGCACACATGGGATATTCCCTTGGAAAATCAAAGTCAACAAGATTTCACCAGCTGATGTTAAATTCTTGTTTTATGAGTGACTGCCCGTATGTTTCCCTATGTTCCTGAGGAGTGGGAGGAGGTGATTTTTGGCTGGCTGAACCAACAGAAAAACCCATAACTGCAATTCCCCTTCCTCTCATGCATTAGAGAAGCCTTCAGACCCAAACCCACCTGACTGTGGCTGTTGTCACCATATCTGCCCATCAGGTTGACTCGGTGACAGTTCTTGTACCAGAAAGCTCCTTTGTATGACAAAGCACAGTTGGTGATGGCAGAGTCGTGGTCCTTGTCAAAGGTGGAGAAGGACCTTCCATTGTGGTAGGTCATGGAGTCACCTGGATGGAGGACAAAAGAAAGAGCAAGGTCAGTGGGTTTCCTGGTTTAGGTTTTATGGGTGTGTCCATTCTGCAGAAAAGAATTGGATTGTGCCATGCCCTGTCTGCATCTAAATTTTTAAAAATTGCCTTGTTTAATACAGAAGGAAAGGCACAATTTTTGTTATTGCAGGCAGGTCAAAATATTTTCCAGGTGGTCTCTAATCCCCAATATGTGAAGTGGGTTTTTTCATGCAGCTCAATTTCTGCACTTCTTGCTTGAAGCTGGATTTTACAGTGTGGACAAGCCAAGACCAAAGAGATGTTCACAAAGAAGGAATCAAGACCAAAGGAGTCTCCACACTGACTGAATCCTACTCATGGTAGCAGCTACTACTACTCTGTACCAGAGAATTTGCCTTAAATCACAGAATCATGGAATGGTTTGGGTTGGAAAGGACCTTAAAGCTCATCTCATTCCACCCCTGCCATGGCAGGGACACCTCCCACTGTCCCAGGCTGCTCCAAGCCCAGCCCAACCTGGCCTGGGACACTGCCAGGGATCCAGGGGCAGCCACAGCTGCTCTGGGCACCCTGTGCCAGGGCCTGCCCGCCCTCACAGGGAGCAATTCTTTCACAATATCTCATCTAAATTAAATAGACATTAATTCTGCTGCTGTATTTCCTTTCTATCTCTGTAGTCTGGGTAAAAGCTCCTGTGCTGGTCAGAGGGCAGAGCCCACACCTCTGCTCTAGTTTATGCACCCACAGTGTGAAATTATTTCCTTTTAAGACATATTGTTAAACTGGATTCATCTCTTAATCCTTTGAAGCCCTGAAGGGGACTCACCAAGGGCTGCAGGGTTTGCCCCAGTATGATTACAAAAGGCAGATGATTTGTTCAGCAAAATTATAAATCACATTGCAGCAGGGCTTTGCTGCAAATTCTACTGACAAGAAAAGAAGCTGTGCCAGGCTATTATTGGCTGTATAAATGACAGTCAAGATTGGCCAAATGAGATATATTGTGGTTTAACACACTGGTTTCATTCCTGCCGTAAGCAGGCTGTAAAATACGGCACCAAAACGCCTGGTGGATATAAAACAGAAACATAAAACACATCAGTATGTTTGATTTTCAAACACCTCACACAGGGGAGATACCTGCTGGTTGTTGGAACCCTGGAGGCTGAGAATTTCAGGCTTTCTGTGCTGACAGGCACTGACCCTCAAGCAAGAACTGCACTGACTTGAGGCTGTGGAACAGGCTTCTGAAATTGGGTGATATCACTGGGGTTGTGGGTGTGCAGTTTGGAAAGTATTGTGTGATCTCACAGGGTGAAAAACTTAAGGTTTTAGTATATAGTAATGTATATGGAGCAATATGGAGGATTTAGGGCATTGTCTAAGTCCTTCTTCTTCACCTTCTTCATAGTTTTGGGTGTTTTTTTCTTATTGGGTGAAAGAGTCTGCATTGCAGACCTTGGGTGGTCAGTTATTGGGTCAAAAGTATAAATAATCTAGGTGTCATCTCGTTGTTGGGTAGTTAGTGCTTAAATGACCTTGGAAAGAGTTAGAGGCACCTCTATTTTCTACCTTGTTAGCTAGAGCTCACAACTCGTGAAACTGTAACATAGATAAGAATTAACAAACACTGAGTGTGAACACAAAACTGCTGCTCCTGTGTATTAAACCTGGCTCTAACACCAAGAAAAGAAGATGAGAAACCCACAGGTGATCTGCAATGGGTTACCTTGAGCTGGGGGAGGCAATGGGTGATCAGAAGGAGGAGGAGCTGATGTTTCCCTCACCTGCCGTGCCGCTGTAGCCATCCACGCGCAGGCGGTAGCGGCTCTTGGCGTCGCCCACGCTGAAGCGCTCGTACACCGCGTAGGCTGTGTCCCCCTTGTCCCTCAGGTCCACCCGCAGCTCGTACTGCCCCTGAGAAGTGATTTTGTGCAGGTTCTCCAGACCTGGGTGAGTAGAAAAGACAAAAATCATTTGTCTTGATGCCGAATGATTTTTTTGCCTTTTTTCTTTTCTGTGTTCTCTTATGTACAAGCCAGGGGGTTAAAAAGCAAGGCAGCATAAATGTTTACATGCCCTGAACATACAGATTGTGAAATTTATAAAAAACTGGGAAACTCTTCCTTTAGGACAATGAAATGTTGCACTCCAGGCTTCAAAAGGTTCTTTTGCTGTGCCATTAAAAGAGTGATTTTCAGTGTGCTTGGGGAATTTGCCTTCCTGAAAATCAGAACTTCTTCTGATGTGCCAGAGTGGGCATCCAAAAGTTTCTTTTTTCTGGGATTCCCCTTGATTCATATTTAAGCAATTAGTGTAATCTAATTATATAGGAAGAAAATGAAATTATAGGAGAAGAAGAGACACTTCCACAGGCAGTTCATCCTTCCTTGGACATCCCTTTGCACAGGGATTCCCCTGAGTTTAGAAGAGTGAATCACATCCTTTGGGGGTGTGAATTTACACCATGAATAAACATGTATGTTTATTCCATACCTGTTTGGAATGAAGGAAAATGTTTGTGCTTTTATCTGTATTGTGGAGGGATCCTCAAATTCAGCTGCAATGAAGCTTCTATTTCAGGGTATAATGTTAGAAAGTCCTTTAGCATTTTTTTAATGTGTTTGTGTTCAGTCTAACACTGAAAGAGGCAGTTAGTGTTTTCAGATTAAGTGTTTAAATTAAGGCACATGTTTATGTATATTTTTAACATATATATTTTTGGAGTCTATTGCTGTATCCATGGCTAGTTTTCCCAATGCTTTTCCCTAGGCAGAGGGACAAAACACATCCCAAAGCCCCTATCCCATCTTGGTTCTCCCTGGGAACCAAGGCCAAAACCCAGCTCTTTGAGACATATTTTCATCAACAAAGTTCAGTTCCATCTTGGGGGGAGATTTAGAAGGGGCTTGAACTGGAGGGGAATTGCATCACCACTTGTGCTCCTAATTGGTGATTTTGTCAATTATGCTAATTTGCTGAAGTTATAAAACTGTGCTCACCCCGTGGTGGGAGGCTTTTGTAGACTGTGGGCCTGATATTTCTGAGCCTGAGAGAATTTTTTAGCATGCTAGTAGCAGCTAACTTCTTTTCTAAGGGAAAACTTCTCAACAAGGTTTTCTTCTCAAAACAATCTTGTAAAAGCAATTATTCTTTATCAAAACAATCTTGTAAAAACAATTATTCTTTCTCAAAACAATCTTCTCCAGGTGGTGTTTTGGTGTTTCTCTAGTTTAATCAATGGAATTAGAGAGGTGTCATTCCTTTTCACCAACCATGTAAATTCTGTATCGTAACAGCTTATAAAAGAGTAGTAAGAATTAGACAATAAAGATTTTTGTCTTCTTTGCCTTCTGAATTTTGGAGTCTATCATCTTTCTTTCATGTCATACAGCAACAGTGGACATTTTCCATATTTGCCCTTGAGGCCTCCAATAAAGATTACACTTTACATTACCTCCTATATTACTATTATCTCAAAAGCATGTTATTTCCAGGTTCCTTAAGGCATCAGTCTCTCCATGTTTTTTTCTCTGCCATGCCATTATTCCATAACTGGGG
The DNA here is from genome assembly GCA_013400075.1 of Hippolais icterina. NCBI lineage: Eukaryota > Metazoa > Chordata > Aves > Passeriformes > Sylviidae > Hippolais > Hippolais icterina. The sequence continues at coordinate 254,760 of VWYN01013159.1, read as the reverse complement.
CCAGGCTGGACTGCACAAATAGAGCAGGACACCAGCCCTGGTGAGGACACTGAGCTGGGTCAGCTCTAGGGTGATGTCAGCACAACAGCAAATAAATTATCCCAGCCTGACTGGGAGAGATCTTCCCTTCAAATCATAGGAACAGGTTGGGCAAAACAACCAAAGTTGTGTTGTGTGCTCATCATCATCATCTTTCATTTACAACCAGAAAACCGCAGTACAGCCTTTGAAAATGTGGAGGTTTTACTTCTGTTTTACTAAAATGTGTGCTTATAAATTCTATTCACCCTGCTTTTCCTCTCTGGATCATAAACCTTTGCTGCCGGGGGTGTCCCAGGAGGACAGGAAGCTGAACCTGCTGCCCAGGTCACCTCTGAGTTCTCCCAGAGCCCCAGTGAGCATCGGGTGGGTTCATTTGGTGACCCCAGCATGGCACCCTTGAACTGCAGGGACTGGCTGGGCCTGGCCCTCTCAGCCTCCCTCACAGAGGATGTCCCTGGCTCCTTTTCTCCTGTTTCCCTTTACAAATACTCCTGCTCACTAAATGGAGGCCTCTAAGTGGCTCCTGGACTTTTGGGCTGAGTTTGTGTGTTGCTATTTTTTTTCCCAAAAATACAAATTCTCAGCACCTACCTATCCAGAATTCATCCTTAGGATCTCCAAACCCTGCCACGTAAGTATTCCAGTTCTTGTAGAAGTCTTGCCTTCCATTCTGACGCCTCAGGAACACCTAAAAACAAGAATTGTTATGGACAGACTGCCCTGGCCAGAGGGAAAGAGTTTTTACAAACACAGAGCTCAGTGATGCTCCTGCCCTGCCTTTACCCCTCCCAGCAGAGTCTCACTGCAAGGACTGAGTTGCACCCAGGCTGTTGGATGCTCCATGTGTTTTTTTAAGTCTCCAATTTCTCTGTTGGGTTCCCAGGCTCCTCTGCATGACTTGGCTTCTTAGTTCCTGCTCTCTGCCTTTTTAAACCCATCCTGCACTTCTGGATTTCTTAGCCAATGGTTTCTCCATCCACTCATCTCCCAGCCAAGCATTTCTCCAGCTCCTCCTGCCTTTCTGTGTTCAAATTTGGGGGTGTCAGTGTGGAGGGGTGGCATTTTACTGCCACTCCTTTGTTGTCTGGGCAGGATGTGTCCCTTGCACAGTGGCTTTGGAAGCCACTACACCCTGTGGCTGCTGAACAAACACTTCCCCTGGGCTGTGCTGTAACCTCCCTCACTCCCTCCATTCTGTCAGACAGAGTCAGCTCTCCCTCCCCTCTCCTTGCTGATTATTTATAAAATGTGTTATCCAACACAGTCATTTCAGCAGCCCTTACACCAGTGGAGAGGGATCAGGGCTGAAACCAGGGATGTGACCCACCCCTTGGAGACACCTGTCTCTCCTCCAGCTGCAGAAAAAGCTGGCAGCTCTGTTCTGGGCGCTGGAGAGTCCTGCCCAGGATAAAACTCCCCAGCTGTACAGACAAGACAGCCCTGCTGTGATAACAATGGTCTGAGGATGCCTGGGATGAGCAGGGATGGGATGGGATGGGATGAGCAGAGATGGGATGAGCATGGATGGGATGTGCAGGGATGGGAAGTGCAGGGATGTGTGAGCAGGGATGGGATCTGCAGAGATGGGATGAGCAGGGATGTGCAGGGATGGGAAGTGCAGGGATGGGATGTGCAGGGATGGGATGTGCAGGGATGGGATGTGCGAGCAGGGATGGGATGTGCAGGGAGGGGATGAGCAGGGATGGGATGTGCAGGGATGGGATGTGCAGGGATGTGTGAGCAGGGACGGGATGTGCTGCCCCAGTCCCCATACTCACGATCCATCCGCCCCCGTCCTCGCCCATGTCACAGAACACTTGCAGAGGCTGAGCCTTGTCCCCGTTCAGGTAAATTGTGTAGAGCCCAGAGGTGGCTTCCCCATTCAGCAGGGCCTGGGAGCAGTCCTTGGGGTAGGGATAGAGGAGCCCAGCTGCACACAGAGGGAAGAGAAACATTCCTTAGGAGAGCAGATCCCAGGAACAGGTTTGTAATTGCATCCTGCACACAGAACATCCACAGCATGCAGCTGATCAACTGAATTTTCTTTTGAATGTGTTTTTTTTCACATCTGTCTACACTTTTGGAAGTGCTGGGAATGTGAGATAACTACTCCCTGCTAGGATGGGAGTGCATCCTCCAGCTAAAGACTGAAATTCAGGAGCTGTTTACAGTGACTTTGGTGGAAAACCAAATCTATTGATCTCTGATCATGTGACAGAAAAGGGAAGGGGGATAAAGAGAGGACTTCAATCAAAAATAAATTATTTGGTAATGTTTTGCTGGCAAGGACAATATTAAATATGTTATAAAGCTACATTTCTAAAAAACAAAGAAAACAGCAACAGCTGAAACTACAGGAAAATGTTGTTTCTGTAAGCTTTTCTTTCTAACAACAAGCCAATAAAATTATTGCAGTCAGAACAACTTCTAATCCTCAAAAAAAAAGCTTTTCTTTGTTCCTTTTTATTGACTCGGGTCATTAACTTTTTCAGCCAATTAAGTGTTGTTCTGGGTGTGTCCATAGGAGAGTTTTCACCTTTTGTATCTTCTCACAGAGTGCCTGCTCGTCCTTGCTAGTGTTACACATCCCTGCCAGTCCTTCAGCTCCAGAGAATTTCACAGAATCATGGCATTGTTAAGGTTGGAAAAGACCTTTAAGATCTTCAAGTCCAACCATTAACACAGTCCCACCATCATGTCCCCAGCTGCTACCTCCACAGGTTTTTTGAATACTTCAAGGGATGGTGACTCCAACACTGCATATTCCCTTTCTTTACAACTCTTTCCATGGAGAAATTTTTCCTGACATCAAATCTAAACCTCCCCTGGTGTGATTTAAGGCCATGCAAGTTTCCATCAGCTTTGGGATTTGGAAAAAAGTGACTCTACAGGGGACTTCTTCAGTGTTTCCCTGCCACTAAATAGACACAAATGTATTTTTAGAGTTAAGGCTGGGCTTGAACCTCTGCCTGAATGAGTCTGACAGTGTTCACAAGGCTGAAGGCACCTGGTCAGCCCCTGCTCATGGTCAGTTTGCCAAACATCACCTAAATACAGCCAGGTTTAATTCCTCTCCTATTTGTGGATGTGTTGGGGGAGTCCATCCTGCTCTGCACGAGCACTGGCAGGGCAGACTTGGGGCTGGGGGAAATTTGACAGTCCTTGGGCTGGAATTGGTGCCAGCAGCAGGGTGGAGAGTAGGAATGACTGAAGGTTCTGCTGGGCCTGAAAGGCTGAAAACCGGGAAAAGTGAGACAAATGACAGGCACAGCTAATACTGAACAACTTACTTTAGTGTCAGCTGTGAAGTGACCTCCAGAGAAGCCAATTTATCCTTGCAGAGCTGTCCTGTTGGGCTGGAGCTGACAGCCCATCTCAGAGAGAGGAGAGAAACCTGCCCAGAAATGCATCTCCTCAGCCCCCAGCACTGATCTGTGTGTGCCTCTGTGGTTTGCTTCATTTCAGCAACAAACTCTGATTTGTTTTCCCGGCTCACTGGGATCAATACAGGGGGAAATCAAGGTGTCAGCTGGATTTTAAAGAATTCCTGCTGATATTTCACAGGGGGAAGGCAGGATGTTTCACCAGGGAAAGGACTCTGAGGGTGATGTGGATGGATCTCAGAATTTCATCCTGCCGAGGGAGAACAAACCTGGGGGAACAAGGACTTTGCACCAACACTACAAATGGATGAAAACCTTGGGTGGAGTCTGTGTGCCCTCACAGCAGAGCTCAGCTCTGTCCCGAGAGCAGTAATTTTGATTATTTTAGCAATAACTTTAATTATTTTATTATTATTTGTCCTTACTGGTGGTGAAAATGGTCTGGATCATTTTGCTCCTCAGGGCCCCGCTCAGGGCCTGCAGTTTCACCGTGTACTGCGTGGAGGGGCTCAGCTCTGTCAGGCTGTAGGAAGTTGTCTCGGGGTTTAGGACGAGTTCCTATGGAGAAAAGAAATAATACAGGGAAATCTCAGAGAAATAAATCATAATGACCAGAGTGGTTACATATTTCAGTCTGTCACGTTAATTTTTTTGTCATAATTATTGATGATATCTTTAACCAT
>VWYN01013159.1:235632-250615 GCA_013400075.1 Hippolais icterina | reverse complement strand
TTTTGCTGTGCCATTAAAAGAGTGATTCTCAGTGTGTCTGAAATTTGCCTTCCTGAAAATCAGAACTTCTTTTGATGTGTCGGAGTGAGCATCCAAAATTTTCTTTTTTCTGGGATTCCCCATATTCATATTTAAGCATTTAGTGTAATCTAATTATGTAAGAACAAACTAAAATTATAAGAGAATTAAGAGGCACTTCCAAGGCAGTTCATCCTTCCTTGGACATCCCTTTGCACAGGGATTCCCCTGAGTTTAGAAGAGTGAATCACATCCTTTGGGGGTGTGAGTTTACTCCATGAATAAACATGTATGTTTATTCCATACCTGTTTGGAATGAAGGAAAATGTTTGTGCTTTTATCAGTATTGTGGAGGGATGAAAGGCAAAATTCAGCTGCAATGAAGCTTCTATTTCAGGGTATAACGTTAGAAAGTCCTTTAGCAGGTTTTAAATGTGTTTGTGTTCAGTCTAGCACTGAAAGAGGCAGTTAGTGTTTTCAGATTAAATGTTTAAATTAAGGCACATGTTTATGTTTCACTGCTGGACACTTGAGAGCATCTCCACTGCCCAGATTTGAGGCCCAGCCCCTCAGGTTTCTTTACCTTGACTCTGCCATCGATGGATTCATAGATCAGGAGATATTCAGTGACGGGAGCACGGGGAGGCCTCCAGTTTATCACAGCTGCTTCTGACTGCACCTCAGTGGCACTCAAATCCCTTGGAGCATCCAGCCCTGCAGGAGACACCACGGCAATTACAATTACATCCATAGAAAGTTAATTCTGCAGGTTAAATTACAATCACATCCATACAAAGTTAATTCTGCAGGTTATCTTGTGGGCCATATATTAAAACAAGCCAGGAAAACAAACCTTCTCTCGAGAGAGATTTGAAAGGAAAAAACACTTCAACCTAAATTTTGTGGTTAAGAATTAGTTTTCCCATTGGTAGTTTAAAATAAAGGTGTTAACTTTATCTAAGTTAAAATATTGGCTTGTTCCAGACACTTTATTTTATTTTTTTTGCACTGAAATGTGTTTTGAGACAAAATTGAGCATTTCATTATTTCTCACAAGGCGACAGATTGGTATTTACATATCCCCAGGAAATAAAACTTTGATTCCAATGATGCTGTTTCAGAATAGGAAAACTTTTTAGAATAGGAAACCTTTCTAGTATAGGAAAACTTTTCCTGCTTGGTCTGGCTCCAAGCTCCAGCTTCCCTTCCCCTGTGTGGTTATAGGACTGGACTGATGTGGCTCAGCCCCTGGCTCCCTAATTAACACCCTGGGACAAGCCAAGCCAGGAAAATGAGAAACATCCCTGATTTCATTGATGCTCATGGAAAGCCGCAAGTATGAAACCAACTGGGCACCTTCAGTAGCCAACACCAGCCCCCAAAGCAGAGCTCCTGCTCCAGCTCTGTGAGAGGAACTGTTGGGACACAAATCCCTCTGGGCCCCATCCACACAGGCCCAGGGGTGTCCAGAGATGGGAGGGCTCAATTAAAACCTTCACAGAAACTAAGATACATAAATCCACACAGACATGAGGTAGAAATGCAAGTTTAGTTTAAAATAAGTAGAGAATTTTTAAGTGCCTTAATCAAACAAGAGACTGAACTAGTTAGTTAAAAAAAGACCTAAAAACTAGTTTAAAGTTCAGTAGCATTGCCTTTTGCAGAGTTAGTTAAGCTCTAGACATAATGGAAACAATGCAGCCTTGCTAAACATTCCTAGATGGAACAGAGTTACATCTGCATAGAATTGTGTAAGAAATTACAGATATTGTCGCACATCAATCTGAGCTTGGGATAGGTCCAGCAAGACTGTAGAAACATTGTGGTTTTACCTGATTGGTTAAAAATAGAATAAAGTGCACTTTGAAAAAATGGAATAAATAGCTCTGAGGATGCTAGCACCCTCATAGGACACAGATTATGGGTGCTGTCACTGCTGTTGCTACTACTGAGAAGATGCTGCCACTTCTGCTTGGGACATGGGGACTCTGTGTTAGAAAGCTTCCTGCATACTGACAGACTGTGATAACTTTGCCTTCATGAGGCTGATTTAACCATGCCATAAAATACTTCTGTAACTACCCAGCTTTCAGTCTTCAATGAAGATGTGCCGAAATCTCCACAAAGATCTGCAGAACTGGTGACAGCAAGCCACCTCTGATCAGCCACACCAGGCTCCCACCACGGGGAGGTTGATGCAAACACTACGGAAATTCGGGTTTCCAGTGAAAAAGGCACCAGGGGAGCACAGTGCAGATGGGGCTGGAGGGGATGGCAGCTGTGGGGTGGCACCTGTGGTGAAGTGTGTGGAGAGGGTCTCGCTCCTCTGCGCGTCCTTCTGCGCGTGGATGCTGAGCGTGTACTCGGTGGCGGGACGCAGGCCCTGCAGGTCGTACTCCACCGTGTTCCCCGGCACCATCTGCGTCACTTCGGGCTCTGAGGACAAAACACAGAAGAGGTGCTGTTATAAGTGGAGATCTGCATGTGTAATTCAACAGACTACGAAGTTAAATTTTAGCAGCAATTTTAGTTGAGATGAAATAATTGAGATGAAATACAATATAAAGTTTGGCAGTGACTCGTTGAGTATAATTTAGGTTCGGATAAAGCACAAGCAAAACCGACTGGGGTACGGGGCGGGTTTCTCACCCTACCTCACGTACAAAGCAGGATTACCTCATACATATTCATCAATATTTCTAGTAAATCTCCTCCTATTTTCAATTCCAAAAATCTACATCACTGTCCTTCATGGCACACGTTTCACTTGTTGCTAGGGGGTCTACTGCCTTCTTTTGGTGGTCTTCGGGATGGGGGCTCCTCATCCTCATCACTGTCCTTTGAACAACCCCACTAATTGCGTGTGCGTACTAAGCATTGCGTTATGTAACTAAACATTGTTCCAAAACCAAGCCCTATTGAAAGCACAACTTAGCTTCCATACCTGGACTAATCCCAAATTTGTTGATCTCAAGGCCGAACAACATTTTTTAGATCTCACTTATCTCCCTACTACATCCTGTATTCCACTTTCCTATGTAGCATCTACAAAGGGCCCATCTGCTTTTTGACCCTTAATTTCCTAAGCAATTAAGGAAATTACTTAGGAATTACAATTTCATTGTAATTGTAATTTCATTACAATTTCACTGGCACGAATCATTTCCATTTATCACAATGTTGATATCGTTCAGACACATCATGATGTGCTCAACTCCGTGCCGCACTCACTGGTTTATTTCGTCCCTGGTTGGTGCAAGCACAAAATGATCAAAGCCCGGAGCCCGTGTCTGTGCTGACACCTCTGCTGAGTCCGGGTTACACCAGAGCCTTTCTCTAAAAGTGTGAGCTCTCTCTAGTGTTCACAGCGATTATAACACCGCCTCTGCTTCCCAGGGATCTCCCTTTTCTCTGTTCGCAGCTGGATCGAGAGCGCCGAATTAAAATTATCCATGTTTAAATGCTTCCAGCAAAGCCCCTCCTCCAAATAACAGCGCCGAGGCTGCCAGAGCTCCAGGAGGATTTGGACAGCTCCAGGGTGGCATTGTTGGTGTTATAAATGCATTATATATAGTTGGCTTTTCACAANTGCATGTAAATTTTTAAATATGTAACAAGCTGATACTTTTAAAGAACAAACTTTTTGTTAGCAGGTGTGTGCAAGCCAGTTCTGTGCTAAGTACCCTCGGCAGAGAAAATGTATTTTGCTTTTGTCTCTCCTAATTGTCTATTTTCTTTTTATTTTTTCATTAAACTTCTAAATTTTTCCAAGAAAGTGAGCCTCGTTTTTCACATTGGGGTGTCTGTGCTTGGACTGGGTGATCCCTGTGTGTCCCACCAGCTCTGGATATTCTGTGATTTTCCTGCAGTTACAATGAGCACCTCTTGAGAGCTTTAACCCTTCAGCTCCTAACCCACCCCCAGCTCCTCTCACCTTCCTCAGAAGAGTAGGACACCACGTAGTTGTCCACAGCAGCAATTGCTGGCTGCCAGGTTGCCAGAGCTTCGGAGTCTGTGATGTTCACCACTACCAGGCCTGACGGGCTGTCCAGAGCTGGAAGAAAAACAGATTGAAGGAATTTGACAAACACTCTGCTGTAAATTCATGAGAGAAAATGCCCAAAACTCAGTGCAGTTTTATGACTCCCTTTAGACTAGTGGAGTTCTGCAGGAAAGACGTCAGTGCCTGTGAAGAGACACCAAAAGCCTCCGCTGGAAAGGGAGGTCAGTGCTGGAAGAGATGAAAGTCTGGGAACAAGCAGAACTGACCATGTTCTCAGATCACTCTTGATACCATCGATCTCAACAGCTCTGTCAAAGCTGACATATTTCTCTCAACACCCTCAAATCTGAGTTGTTTTTTAGAGCAAATTCAGGAGACAGAGCTGGGAAAAATAACCAAAGTGACGGCAGCTGATGGCCACTGTGACCTTCCAGCAGCTTGTTTGGAACAAATCAATCCTACAACCAGCCAGGCATCCAAAACCCCCACACGTCCTGCCTTGCCTCCTCACAGGACTCTCTTTTTCACACAGGTTTATGCTCTCCCTGAATGAAGATGGATCTTTGCCTCCAGAACAGCTGGGATGGGTTATACATCTCCTTTATCATTATCCAATACTCATCATCTTGTTCTTTGCCTCAGGTCTCCGAATGTTTGTTAGCCTCCAAAAAGAATACAAGGAGGGGGCAGCAGGAGCAGAGTAGGCCCTCATTTTCCTGCAGGGATATTTAAATAAAAAATCTGGAGACAGAATACTGAGAAAAATATTGAGAGAAAATGGAAGAAAAAATCAGGAGAGAGGATGTTTTTATGCTTAGAACAATCTGGAAGCTGGGACATGTGAAGTCCACAACAGAAACTGGTCTGAACTGCTCAGCTGAGCTGGCCCTTTGCTCCCTCATCTCCAAACCAGCATTAATTAAAAAAAAGAACCAAACAAACTTCTGGAATTTTTTCTGATTAATTAGAACTTTACATGAATTGTCTCCATCTTACAGTTTTATTTAACATTTAGCAAATGGGAGCCTGACCAAATTTACAAGTTCCATCCTCACGTAAAAGGCAACGACAAAGAAGGAGTGGGAAAAAGAGCTTCCTACAGTTTGTGTGGGCAGCAAAAATGGGGTCTTGGTGGGCCTGCAGCTCCAGTCCCTGAGTCCCTCCTGAGGCCCAGATGATCCACTAAAAAAGCTGCTATTTCCTGCTTTTATCTTAGTACCTGTTTTCAGGATGCCAGAGATGGGCTCACTTTCTTCAAAGCCTTTCACAGAGATGATGCTGACATTGTAGTCCACACCTGGGACCAGCTTCACCAGCTTGGTCCTTGTCTTGGTCCCTTCGACTGTGACAACATTTGGAGTACCTAGGATGAGGCCAAATGCCAAGGGATGAGTGCCACAATACTCCAGGAAATGCTCGAAGGGTGTTTTTCAATTTAAAGACATTACGGCCACCATGGATGTGCTTCTACAGCAGCAGGTGAATTTTCCCCAGTAAGTTACAAACACTGGTGTCAAATATTGCTGCCATAACACCTAAATCTAAATCACTGGTTTGTATTCAGTAAGAAAAATTAACATTTTTAGTGGAAGGTGTGCCTGTCTGTGATAAGGATTTGGAATGAGATCAGCTTTAAGGTCCCTTCTTATGCAAACAATTCTGTGATCTCTGTTCAGAAAAATACAATTTGCCACACAAGGTGTAGGCAGAAACCCCAGCAGTCTCTACATGGGAGTTCAAACACCTTGGGGACAGGACTTCCAGTTTAGATCTGCCTTGTTTGTGGTGAGGGCTGGAAGATTCTCCTTTATCCCCCTCATTTAGAATGAAGATATAGTACATGTTATTTTAAAAGGTGCTCTGTGTGTGCCTGAGGACTTAGCATCCATATTTGCTCCAAATTCTGGGTTTGTCTCAGGAAAGCACTAAGACAAGTGCCTAACTTTATGACTGGATCCCTTTTCTTCTGTGGGATCACTGTATTTAAAGCTGCACTTGTCCTTTCAGGCTATATTATCTAAAGACCTAAATCTTCCCTGGTCTCAGCCAACAGCAGGACTTTTTTTGGTGCTGTGGTGCTGATGTCTTTAGTGTTTATTCTTTACCTGTCTCCCTTCAGAGCTGTCCCTAAATTAGGTTAAAAATCTGTTGAAGTAGAGGAAGTTTTTGAAGTTTAACACTAAACCAGAATGAGAGTTTGGTAGCACAGAGTAAATCCCTTCCTTGAAAATTTGTTATAACTATGGATTAGGATTATTGTTTCCAAGGGCCATCTTATCCAAGTGTGCCCAGTTCATGAAGTGCCTACAAAATAATGGCAGATTGGGAATTAATCCTTGCTGAGGAGGTTCAGACAGAGACTTATCAGGAGTACAACCACTCCAGCATCCATCTCTGAGGTGCCATACAAGCCCCGCCCATGGGATATGGACACGGTGTCCAAAGGTTGGCTATGCACTCTCATTCCTGAAGAATAAAAAGAGCTGATCTGTGCAAGATCACCTGGGAGATGCACTGAAAGGAGGGATGGCAGCCCAGCAAACCCTTCCTGCTGTCCCTGCACCCCTGTCCCTGCTCACCTCCCGTGACGGGGACGTAGGAGATGCGGAAGTTTTCCACACGGGAGCGAGGCGGGATCCAGCTGACTGTGGCAGCATTTTCTGTGATGTCAGAGAAGGAAATTCCCTTGGGAGAGCCAACCGCTGTCAGGGGAGAACAGAGAACACACCACACGGGAAAAAAGGTAAATCATTTGTTTGTGAGCCGTTAGTGCTGGCAAACTGATTTGTTTTATCACCCTAAACCACGAGCTGGTGCTGTCGATGTTCTGCTCTGAGCAACATTAATGCAGAGGGCTCAAAACTGAAGGGTTTTGTTCCAGCAACAACCTATTTGGCCCAAATTTTCCTTTTTTTCAGGACCATTCCAGTATTGCATAGGTTAAAAAATACCCAATGTGTATCTACATATAGAAATAACAGAGATTTCAGTGCTGTAGAAAAACAGGGAGAAACATGCACAGAAATGACATCCTGCTACCCATGGGGTGCTGTATTTAAGATTTTTTCTACCCCAGTTTCACTTGGAGGATTCTTAGACCTTCCACCGAGTCCCAGAGCCCTCTGTGACACACAGCAATGACTGCCATGGACAGATCTCTCTTCCTGAGCATAAAGTTCCCAATGCAGGATGCTCCAGGGAGACCTGGACTCAGGTGTGGGAGTCCATCAAGGCTCCTCCCAAGGACTCACTCCTGGAACTGCTGTTGCCTTCAAACCAGGAGCAACCAGGTTTTCCTCCTGGAATCTCTCTCTGAGCCCATGATTTTTCTTTCCAGCACATCCATCCAAAGAACATCCAAGTACAACCAGCATGAGGGAGGCACCTGTGGCTCCAGTGCAGCTCTTTGTCATAAAACTCAGCCTTTCCCTGTCCAAACCCGAGCACTGCACTTGCCCATGTAAATTACATCAGCAAGCTGGGCAAACAAAGCCCAAATTTTCCCAAAAATAACCCAGACTTAAACCCATCATGTATCTGAAACATTCCAGTTGGAGGCGTAATTAAGAACCTGCAGAACAAGCCTGGAAAAGGCTTTGGAAGGACATGGTAAAGGAAGCTGCCACTTCCAGGTTTACATTGAGCATCCCACTTCCAGTGTTTCCAGCTTTTTTGGCTGTAACCAAAACAACCCTGAGGTATTAAAAAATAAACAGGACACACAGAGCAGGCCATTAGTGCAAAGATGAGAGATCCCAAACGTCAGCCACATGAAGAGGAGTGGAGACAGGCTGGGGGCAGGGGAAGGGGGGTGAGAGGAAGGAAAAAAAATAGGGACTGGGCTTGAAATAGCTTGGAAAGAACGTGCCTGCGGGAAAGGAGTCAGAGGCTGTTTGTTCCATGTGTCCCCAAAGCAGCAGGGCACTAAATCAACTGAGAGGCAAGGAAAGAAAAACAACTGAGCTCCCAAGAGAAATGTAAATTCCGTCTCTGGAGCTCACTAGAAGTGTTGTGTTGGTGGGGTTTGCTCACGTGGACGAGCCAAGGGAAGAAAAGAATTACAGATAAGAAAGGAAGCAAGGTGGGGTTGGAAAAGCTACAGGGCACAAAAAGGTGCTGCTGATTTGAGTACAGGGTGAAGGAAATCAGAGAAAATAAAGAAAATGGGGGAAAGAGAGAAAAATAAAAATCACATTGGTTTTGCTTTATAGGTGGTCTGAGTGGCTGAAGTAAAAGAGCAGTGATGATTTTGGAGACCAAAGAGATCAACCAGCACTTGGTTTGCATACACATGGAGAATTTCAGCCTTTCCCAGAAAATAAAATCCCCAATCCATCCCACTTGGACTCTGCTGTGCACATTTCCATGGGCCTCAGGCTTGTTTTCTGCACCAGGTGAGCTGCATGACAAAGAACAGTAAGAAGAGCTTTGATGTGAGTTTTCCACATCCCCAAGTCCCCCAGCTGCAGCTTTCCTGGGAGAGAACCTGGCAAGAAACATAATGGACCATCAGAGCATCTGTCCTGGAATGAGTCCCAGAGATGGGAGAGATTTGCACCTTTGAGCGCAGGGAAATGAAAAAGAAGCCAATGAAATCATCTTCCTGGGCTACCTGAAAGCCAGAATTAAGCAGGCATAGAAAGCAGCCAGCGTGCTCCTGACCTGGCACTCACTGAGAGCCTCAGGTCATCTGCTGGGCAGGCACAGGTAAATTATCCTGCAGCATCATCCTCAAAGAGGTGTGTGAGAGACAGGGAACTGTCCTGAGAGGCTACTAAAACACCCATGGTACCTGAGAGCAGCTATTTTTTAGGGATTTCTTTTGCTAATTGTTCTTTCATTCCTAGCAGACTAGAGGAGGATCTTCCCTGGCGTTCTTCTCCCAATCAACAGGAAGCAGCAGGTTGCATTTATCACATATCAAGAGCATGTGAAGTGTTTTGTGATCATCTCAGGAAAAAAAAAATGCTGTCACAGTGTGGCAAAACACCACTGGAAGAAGAGGAAAGGAGCAGCATGAGGCTCACACTTCCCACAAGGATATTAATTGGTCCACAGATGTGTTGTGATCTCCCAGTGGGGGTTAAATTGCACCTTAACAGATTTTACAGATAAATTTCTACAAGACACCAACTCTGAGAGCAGCAGTGGATAAATCCCCTTTTCAGGGATAGAAATATTTCCTTGCAACCACACTGGAAATGCTATAAATATCCATATGTTTGTGCAATAATCCACTCCTAAAAAAGAAATTAGTTGGCGGCCTTGGCAGCCACCCACCCAGTGTGGTGTAACCTGCAGCCCAAACTATTTAGCTGGGTTTTTGTGGTTCTATTGACCATTATTCATGGGCTATTTACAGCTGACAAACATCTCTTGGGCTATTGGCTGCAGTAGGTGACATGTGCTAAATCTTCCCGCGAGGGCTGCACAGGGACACAGGCATGAGGAAAATGATAACTCTCTGTGGCTTCCCATAAATATCCTGGGAGTCAGTGAGGATGGGGACGTGCTGCTAACAAGTGCAGAGGGCTTGAAACGTCCCTCTCCATTAGGAGTCAACGTGCCTGGGCAAGGGGGCTGCTGATGCATGTTCTACTGCATGTTCTGCTGCATGACAGTGCCTGGGGGAGCCTGAGGGTGGCCTGGCTGTTTATTCCAGTGATGTGATGGCAGGAGTGGAGCTGAGCCCACAGGCAGCAGGGTGAGGGCTCTGAGGCTGCTTCAGGAGAAGCTGCTCAGCACTGAGTTGTTGCTGCCCTTTTCCTGGGGGCTGCCTGGCAAATGCCTCTTTTAGGCATTCCTGTTGGTTTCCTCACTCTTGGGACTTAGAATCATATCCTGAGCTGGAGGGACCCACCAGGATCACCCAGCCCAGCCCCTGTCCCTGCACAGACCCTCACCAACCCCACCCTGGGCATCCCTGGCAGCGCTGTCCAAAGGCTCCTGGAGCTCTGGCAGCCTCGGGGCCGTGCCCATTCCCTGGGGAGCCTGGGCAGTGCCCAGCACCCTCTGGGGGAAGAACCTTTCCCTGCTCTGCAGTCTGAGCCTGCCCGGGCCCAGCTCCAGCCGTTCCCTGGCTCCTGTCCCGTCCCAGAGCAGAGCTGGGAGTTGCCCCTTGGGAGGAGCTGCAGCCCCTGCTGAGATCTCCCCTCACTTTCTTCTACCCATCCTTTTCCTTACCTCCCATAATCAATTTGATTTCAAATTACCACATTTTCACATCAGCAAGCTCAATATTTTTTAAAGACCAAATTTGGCTCACGAGACATTGCATCATATGCTTCAGGTTTGAATATATTTCAGAATAAACCCATGATTTTGGTGTGGAAAAAAAGATTGAAACACTTCATTCAAAAGTGCCAAAATGAAACGCTTCAATTATGAGCCTTGATTTTGCAAAGAAACTCAAGGCAATTTGAATTCCCAAGCTCATGTTGCTCCTGGTAAGATCAGTCTAAGTTAATGGTGCTTAGGCCTTTGCTGGCCAAGCCATAAATAAACTTCTCAGTGGCCCTGGTAAATTCATTTTGTCATAACTGTTTCCTAGGGAGGAAAATTGTTGTGCAGAGCTGAGATGTAATTAGTCACAGAAAATCACTGAAAAAGGCTGATGCACAGACAATAATTCTTGGCCCTCAAAGACAGTGTTTTAATTGCCACACTCTGCTGCCTAATTCCTGATCATTAAAGTAATTCAATTAAACTGCATTAAATAGACAGTGACGAAGCTTGGGAAGCTGAGACTGATTACAAACAACCCCATCACACTGAACCAGTGACTTGGACAAGGGACATGCAGGAGACAGCTCAGGACACCTCTGGAACAGCACGAGCTGGCTGTGAAAAGGAGCTGCTGAGAGGAACAGGGAACGTCACCCTTTTCCCACTGCAAAGACAATACCTGTGGATGCTACTGCGTTTACGGGCTGGGAACGCTGTCCACTGCCAATTCCATAGAGCTCAATCTCATATTCAGTGCCCTCCTTCAGCCCTGTTATATCCTGGGTGCGCTCATGGCCTGGCACTATCAGCTCCAGGGGATCAGATTTCCTTTTGGTGTCCCTGATTTTTAGAACAAAGCTGTTGAAAACCCCGTCATCTGCAGTCCAGGAGAGACGGAATCCATCTGGAGTGGCGTCTGAAACCAGGAGGTTGTCGACCTCGGGTTCTGCTTCTAAAAAAGGAGAAGATAGCAGTGGGGAAAAGAAATGATTTTTTAATCAGTTGATCAGAGACCTGCCCGAGGTCTGGCTATAGAACACTGCAAGAATCCGACCACACTTCAAAGCAAGGACAACAATCTGCCAGCTATTAAAAAAAATAATAAATATTAGTGTTATACAGAACAGGATTAATGTGAGTGTGTGCAGGCCCATTCCAACTTTCACTCTTGAACAGCAAACCCCTGCATGGACACACAGGTTTGTCTCCCACATGCAGAGTTACACATGCTAAAGGTGAGTGTCCTGGGCATTTCTCCCTCCCTACCTGTGTGATGCCTTTATGGCCAATAAAACCAAACTCTTATTACAGAACTGCTCATGTCTGGAACATTGTTAGGCCTCCCTCTGCTAGGAGTACAACATAGAACCCACTGAAAATTCTTTTTCTCCATGCAAACCCCTTATTTCATACATTTCTGGCATCTGTGATGCTTCTGCTACAATGAATTCCTTACTGTGCTCTTGAACAGCAAAGGGGAATCATGAAAATTCCTCTCTTAAACAGCACCCTTCAATCTAACTGCAAGAGCTGCTGCCTTCAGTTAATGAACCTGTTCACAAGGATCCCGAGGGCTGCAAGTTATTAATTACCTACACAACACCTCTAACTCAGTATGGTCAGGCAGCGTTACCTAGGGAAATGCTGCTGGACTGGTTACATCCTACAGCACCTCCAATGCAATCCTTCCTTCCACACACAGCCATTCCTATTTATTTCCTCTCAAACCTCCCACCAAATGCAATCCTTCCTTCCACACACAGCCAATCCTATTTATTTCCTCTCAAACCTCCCACCAAATGCAATCCTTCCTTCCACAACAACCATTCCTATTTATTTCCTCTCAAACCTCCCACTGGATCCCCCCCAGCTTTGCTGCTGTCCAGACAGGAATATGCAGATGAGCACTGATGGTCCTGGGGCTGGAGAATCAGCCTGCAATGATTTCCCAAGAAAGCTCAAGTGCTGCTGGAAAACAGCAGCCCTGATGGGGTTGGAAGCATGAGCTGGTTTGAGGAGAGAGGTGCCAACTTTGGGGTGGCACTGATCCTGCTGTGGGTGGAACCCACACGGAGAGGGAGAGAGAGGAGGCCATGGGAAGAAGTCCATGGCTCTTCCTGAAGGTCCTGGTGGCTGGAACATGGGACAATGATGCTGTTGGAGAATGCTGACGTGCCCAGCTGTTAACAAGACGAGCTCTGCATGCAGCCATTCTTCTTTCAAGACTTTGTTAGAGGTACCTGCAAGACCGTAAGGAACTTTCACCCCTCGGGCCCCCACATGCTCCTCCACAGGATCCCTCAGAGGGAAACACCAAGTTAAAGGGAAGAGAATTCCACTGGTGAGCCCGTCAGTCACGAGGAGTTACGTGGAGCCACAATGCAGAGAGGGATGCAAAAGCCAAGGTTTGCATGAAATGTCTCCCGTATGAGAAGGAAAGTGAGAGGGAAGAGGGTGGAAGGGAATGGTTTGCTCACATTGAAATACCTGTGACAGCCAGAGCGCTCAGGGGCTTTGTTTGGTGCCCCTTGGCCAACCCATAAAGCAAAACCTCATAGCCAATGCCAGTAATTAGGCCTTTAAGCTTCAGCTCTCTCTGGGCTCCCGAAAGGAGGAACTCCTGTGGGTCCAGCAGCTTGCCAGAATCCACCACGACTACTAGAAAGTTGTCAAAGGCATTCTCCGATGCCATCCAGGACACTGTGAACCCATAGGGGTTCACATCAGATACTGTTAAGTTTTCCAGTGGGGGCATGGCCTCTAAAAGAAGGGAAGGTGCAAAAACACACACACACACACATAAAAAAAAAAAAGTGAAAAACATTGCAAATTAGAAAGTGTCACCACCAAACAAAAATCACATTTCCCCCCCTAGTGTGGATTTAATAGCCAGGACCACAAGATGAGGATTTTCAGTGGAGCTCAATTGTGAATTTTCCTCAAGGATGTCTCAGCACCTCCTCTCACAAGCTCCGCTGAAACCCCTCAAAGCTCCCTGTGTAAGCACATCTCTGCGGCTACCCTTGCACTGTAAGAAAGTTATAACCAAAACTGCTTTGGAAATGCTGCACATAAAGCTTTCCATTATTTTTACTGCTCTCCACCGTCACTGCTTTAGGGACAAGCCTCAGTTTGGGCACTCACAACTCCTGTATTTTGCTTCTTTACCTATTTCACATGAATATCTCCAGCTTTAGTTTTCAGTGCTGGAGGGGTCAGAGGTGCCAGAACAGGAACATTAATCACTCAGGGTCACAGCCAGTGCAAATCAGCTGCTGCTGTGCTCTGTTGACAACTTAAAGAAATTCCACCGATGGGTCCTTTTTCACATCAGTGTGACGTTTGTCAAAGTGAAAAGATGTGGAAAACTCTTCAAAATTTATCCACTAAGTCTCAGCAAGAAAAAGGCCGAAGTTTTACAAGATTCTCAGTGTGTTTTGCTCACTCAAAATCTGACAAGTCAAATAAGAAGATCAGGTGGCTCTGCTAAGCCCTGGCCTTGATCCTGGATCCCAGGCATTGCTCATGTTTCTCCACAGTGTTTGTCCAGCCTTGCTCTGTTGGCTCAGGAGCTGATTCAGCCAATCTTCCAACCACTCAAAATTCCACTCACTTCAGAAAACACCACTTAGTTAAAGGCAGAGCCTTCTCCTCAAAAGGGCTTTGGGTTTGCTTTTGACATTTCACAAATGCTGAAATGAATTTTGTTAGAACTTGGCATAAAATTCATCCTGGAGAGTTATCATTTGGAAGTCCTCATGTATTAGTATTTGCCCATTTGAGTACTCATTTTAGAGATATTTTTGCATCTGATTTACATCTAATCAAGCACTCTCCAAGATTCACATTTTGGGTGGGTCTCTGGAAGGGAACATCCTGGGACAGGAGGTGTTCCACGGGCCAGTCCTGCCTGATGAATTGCTGAGCATCAGCCAAATTTCTCCCTCAAACTTCAGGAGTTATAAAGGATTATTAGACATGGGAGAAAGGCTCCAGAGGGGTCTTAACAACAGAATCATGGAATCACCGAATAATCTGGGTTGGAAGGGACCTTAAACTCATCCAGCTCTGACCCTGCTGTGGGCAGGGACACTTTCCAATCTCCCAGCTTGCTCAGAGCCGCATCCAACTTGACCTTTTAACTGCTCCTAGGAAATTTTTTGAGGGTCAACATTCCTGTTCTGCCCCCTCCTTGCACTGGGTTTTTAAACAAACCCATCCCTGCTGGCAAGATACTCTTCCCTGGGAAGAGCCTCTTTGGGATGCACATCCCCTGAGCCAGGAAAGGGCCGCAGAGCCCCGAGCAGGTACCTGTGGTGACAAAGGCAGTGAGGGGCTCGGTGTGGACACCCGCCTCGGTGGTGCCCTGGATGTGGATGTCATAGGCAGTGTGGGCAGTGAGGCCTGAGATGTGGGCGCTGCGGGTGTCCCCTGGCACCATCAGCTCCTGGGCCTCCCGTGGCGCCAGGGAATCGCGCACTGTGATAACGAACGCGGCAAAGCGCCCGCCGCGGGTGCTCCAGGACAGGTTGAAGCTGTCGGGGGTAACGTTTGTGAGGGTGAGCGTGCCCAGCTGTGGCTCAGCCTCTGGGGGAGAAAGGAACACAGGTGAACAGGCAGCTTTAATTCTGGGGGGCAGTGTGAGGGAATCAGCGGAGGGGAAGTTTTGGGCGCTCAAAAATAATGTGTTAACCTCATTTTGCTGGGCTGAATTAAATAAAATATGAAATAGAAAAA